>CM073466.1:63769440-64326940 GCA_037074535.1 Gleditsia sinensis
TCTAATAAATTTTAAACAAGGAGACTAAATTCAACAAACACTAAAATATGGGGACTAAAATTGTATTTAAGTCTAAAATTATTCATCGACTTTCACTTACTATATTAAGCTAGAGTTTAAATGAACAAGGTATCAACTTCTATAATCAAGTGGTATGAAGCCTTATCCCTACTAACTCTTGTTCTCTTAACTAAAATTTATTCTTAGCAAAAGATACATTGGACTTGTTTGTTTCGATGGAGTGGAGTAGACAAAAATCCTAAAGCATTATTTGGATGTTTTTAAAATAATGGAGTGGGTTGAGTTAGGATGGGTTCCCATACCTTCCCACCCCGCAAATCCCCCATAAATTCAGGGTTTTGGGATAGTTTGCCTCCTAATCCTTTGTTTGACTATGATTTTGCCCTTGCCATCCATTGAAAGGAAATAATATGTAAGGGTGATATTGAAAGTTTTCCATCCACTCCATTAGTTACCAACATAATTTTCAAACAATGGGAAGGAGACTACCTTCCCTTTTCCTCATTAAACATCCAAACAATAGGGTGGGAACACTCTCTTTTCCACTTAACTCTCTTCAAGACTCCCGAACATAGCATAAGCATAATAATATGATAAAGTATTTCTTTGTTGGGCTATAATATGTGACCAAGGGGAAAGAACTCAACTGTTGCTCAAGCCCAATGGCTTGAGATTGCAATATCAATTTTTCCAACATGTCTATAGCTTCTTGAAATCCTTCAATAGCCAATTTTTCATTTCCTAGATTTCTTTCCAAATTTGCAACTTTTGCAAGATAAACATCAACATATAGAGCCTGAATGAAAAAAAGCAATAAAATCGAAGTTAATTTCAATATTAACCACTTCTTCAAAAAACACATCTTTTATGGTGGCATTTTATATAAATCATCCAACATTTATTCACTTGAATGGTCAATTAGAAAAAAAAATTAAAGTGATTTTTACATCCTTTTAGTTCTAAGTGAAAAATAAAATGAAATGATTTAAAAAAATCATCATCAAACTCAAAAAAAAGAGGGAAATATTATAAGCCACCAATAATGGTCTATACTTTTCATTATTTATACTTTTTAGAGATAAATACATAGGAAACAAATCTTTTAAAAAATTAATACAAGATCCTTAGATTTTGTTATTAGCCTAAAATTTTTCATTTTTGTCAACATTCAAGCAAGACAACACTATAATTTTATGTTCTATGGGAGAAAGAACTTCTCCATTGTGTTGACACATTGCCTTAATTACTGTATATGTTGAGTTTGAGTTGAGCAAAAGGCCTAGTCTTTAGGATTCAGTTTCATTTGAAATTTAAAATTGTTATCTAGTTGTTAATGTCTCTTTTTTAGCAACTTTATCTATATTTCAGTTAGATAATGTATTATTTAAGGAAGTTATGTGATGAATAAAATTCTCCCTAAGTTGGTTAGTTTTCCTCTTATGACATCAAATTTCTTTTCATAACTACAAAGTGGTATCAAAGGGTGTTTTTCCTTGAAGGATCTGAATTGAGTGAACCCGTGAACACTATCTAAATGGAAGGAGACACATTCAGATAAGTTGCACCACCAGTCTTTGATGGTGACAATTACGAAGCTTGGGCCATCCGAATAATAGTTCATCTTGAAGCACTAGATCTTTGGGAGGTTATAGAGGAAGACTATGAAATTGCTCCATTACCTGTAAATCCTACGATGACTCAATTGAAAATTCACAATAAGAAGAAGACAAAGAAGTCTAAAGCTAAAGCTTACCTATTTTTTGCTGTCAAGTACAATATTCACAAGAATCATGAATATGGAATCTACCAAAGAAGTCTGGGATTATCTCAAATCAAAATATTAAGGCAATGAAAGAACCAAATGCATGAAGGTGCTTCACTTAATAAGAGAATTTGAAATGCAAAGTATGAAGGAAACATAAAACATCAAAGGCTATGGTGATAGATTACTAAGTATTGTAAATAAGGTAAGATTATTTGGTAAGGATTTTCCATATGAAAGAATCATGCAAAAACTACTTGTCACTTTACCTAAAAAATATGAATCCAAGGTATCATCATTAGAAGAATCAAACAACTTATAATCTTTTAGAGAATTAGTAAATTCTTTGTAGGCACAAAAGCAAAGGAGAATGATGAGACGAGGAAATTGTACAAGAAAAAAACAAAAATAAGTACAAGAAACCAAAAAACTCCAACAAAGTCGTAAGATATTAAAGATGAGAATTTTCCACCCTATCCACATTGTATAAAAAAATCATCCTCAAAGAAAATGTTGGTGGAAACCTAACATCAAATGCAAAAAATGTGAGCAAATTGGCCACAAGGAAACAATACACAAATCACAGCAACAAGAAGCGAATGCTGATGCAGTATAAGATTAAGAGGAGTAGTTGTTTGTTGCAACAAATTTTACAACAAGCAATAACTCAAGTGATTCCTAGCTAATAGAAAGTGGCTACATACATCACATGACAAATGATTAGACACTTTTCAAGGAGCTAGGTAGAACTATAATTTTCGAAGTCAAACTTGAAAATGGTGAATAAATTTCAGTCAAAGGTAAAGGAACCATCGCCATAGAAATTTTATCAAGTTTAAAATATTTCTATGATGTTTTATATATGCCTGACATTAATCAAAATTTACTTAGCGTTGGACAGCTTGTTGAAAAGGGCTACAAAGTAACGTTGAAGACAAGTGGAAAGAAGTTATTCAAAGTGAAGATAAGAGGAAAGAGTTTTTCTCTAAATCTAATGGAGGAGGAGTGAGTGGCTTTCCTATCAATATAGGAAATGAAGAATTGTGTGGCATAAGAGGCTTAAGCATTTTCATCATGTTGGACTCTTATACATGTAAAGACATAAATTGGTGAAAGGAATTCCATTGCTAAAAAACAAGTTAACAAATTGTGCAGCTTGTTAGTATGGAAAACAAGCAAAAAAGTCATTTCCACACGTTACATGGAGAGCATCACACAACTTGCAACTTGCACATACTAATGTTGGAAGTCCTTATAAAAGTCCTTCACTAAATGGTAGTAGATATTACATAATCATTATTGATGAATACATTAGATTCTATTGGATTTATTTTCTTAAATTAAAAAATTGAAGTTGCTAATGTATTTTGGAAATATAAAACATGTGTGGAAAATCAAAGTGGCTATAGGATATATATTATATGGTCAGATAATGGGAAGAAATACACAAGTGGAAGCTTTTAGCAATTTTGTGGTAAAGCTAGAATCAAGCATTAACTTATAGCACCATATACACCATAATAGAATGGTGTGAGTGAAAGAAAACATAGGAGTATCATGGAAATGGCTTGATGCATGTTGCACAAAAATGAGTTATTAAAGAAACTATGGGCAGAGGTTGTAAACATGATAGTTTTTTCCTGAATAGACTGCCAATTAGAATCTTACAGAAGAAGCCCCCATTCGAAGCATGGTTTGGGCACAAACCAAATCTTCAACACTTAAAATTTTTTGGTTGTCTTTGTTTCACCTATGTGCCATAGGTAAAGGGGGATAAATTGGATAAGAAGGAAGAATCCAGAGTGTTCATTGAATGTAGCAATAGTTCCAAAGTGTACATAATTTTTCAACCACAAAATGGAAAATCTCTCGTAAGCAAAGATGTCAAGTTCATGGAGGATCAACAATGGAGCTAACAGGAGCCAATAAAGACGTAGTTGCTAGAGATTCCATAACACTTTGATGATGACATAGATGATATTCTAGCCATAGGTACAAAACCTCTATCTAAAACTTATGAAAGAAGTAAAATTGCTATCTTAGAACCTACATATTTTAAAGAAGCTGAGAAAGATAACATATGGATTAAAATAATGAAAGAAGAGCTCTAAATGATTGAAAAAATGATATATGGGAGTTGATGGACAGACCGTACCAAAAACAGCCCATAAGAGTCAAATGGGTTTATAGAACTAAATTTAATGTAGATGGTTTTGTAAATAAATACAAAGCAAGATTAGTAGTGAAATGATATGCTCAGGTGGTTAGAATATATTTTTCATAAACGTTTTCTCTAGTAGTACGCCTTGATACAATAAGAATGATACTTTCCTTGTCAGCATAGAAAGGTAGGAAAGTTTATCAGTTAGATGTAAAATCTGTATTTTTAAATGGTTATCTATAGAAGGAGAACTTTGTGGATCAACAAAAAGGAATTGAAGTGAAAGGACAAGAAGAGAAGGTTTACTTATTACAAAAAGCATTACACGGTCTCAAATAATCTCTTAGTGCTTAGTACAGTAAGATTTATAAACATTTACAAAATCTAGGCTTTGTTAAAAGTCCAAGTGATGCCACTTTATATATAAAAGCAATAGTTTCTAATATAACTATAGTGTTTGTTTATGTTGATGATTTGCTTGCAACAGGTAGTGATAAGAAGATGATACAAGAGTTTAAAGTTGAAATGTTCAAAATTTTTGAAATGATAGACCTTGGGTTGATGTCCTATTTTCTAGAATGGAAGTACAACAAAAGCATAATGGAATTTTCATATGTCAAAAGAAATATGCAAAGGAAATACTTATAAAGTTTCAAATGGAAGAATGTAGAAATGTGAACACACTAATGAATCAAAAAGAGAAGTTCAACAAGAATGATGAAGCTAAAAAGATTGATGAAGGACTTTATAGAAGCTTGATTTGTTATATGATGTATCTTACAGCAACTAGACTTGACATCATGTTTGATGTACATTTACTTTCAATTTTTATTCATTGTGGCAGTAAGATGCATTTTTAGGTTGCAAAAAGAGTTATATGATATATCAAAGGAATGATAAATTTTGGCATCCAATGTAGTTACTATCAAAATTTTATGTTTAATAGATTTTCTTATAGTAATTAGGCAGGTTTCATTGATGACATATGGGGCACAACTAGTTTCTATTTTAGTTTTGGATCAAGGATATTCTCTTGAAGTTCAAAGAAGCAGGATAAAGTGGCCCAAAGCACAGCCGAAGTTGAGTAGCAAAGGCTACAACAAATCAAGCAATTTGGATCAAAAAACCACTTGAAGATTTGCACATGAAACAAGAAAAACCTACTAAAATTTTTATAAACAACCAAGCTGCAATTTTGATTGCAAATAATCCTATTTTTCATGGAAAGGCTAAGCACTTCAACATTAAGTTATATTACTTAAGAGAAATTCATAAAGAAAGGAGAAGTTAATATTCTTTACTATAGAACTGAGGATCAAGTAGTAGATATATTTATTAAAGCCTTGTGAAGAGAAAAATTTGAAGTATTAAGAAGCAAACTAAGAATGTGTAGTTATTACAGTAAGGAGGAGAAATGTTGACACATTTCCTTAATTATCATATATTCTAAGTTTGAGCTGAGCAAATGGCCTAGTTTTAGGATTTAGTTTCATTTGAAATTTAAATTTGTTATCTGGTTGTTAATGCCTCTTTTTTTAGAAACTTTATCTATATTTCAATTAGAAAATGTAATATTTAAGGAAGTTATGTAATGAATAAAATTCTCCTAAAGTTGTTCAATTTTCCTCTTATCACATCAAATTTCTTTTCATAACTACACATTGTAAGTTGCACTACCTTTTCTGAGGTTTATTATGTTTGAATGCTTTCTCCATTCCCATTTGAAAACTACTATTGGTTGGATAACACAACACATAAATTTGGTCCATCTAAACATGGTCATCTTTTTTAAACTATTAAACTCATTTCAACTCAAAGGAAACCTTCCTCTTTTTAATTTTTAATTTTTTCTTCCTTTCTATTTCTAGTTATAGGTTTTTTAAGTAATTAAGTAGAAAAATTCAAGTCATACAAGTTTAATCTTTTATAATTTCTAATCCAAATTATGTAATTAATATAGGGTTAGTTGAGCTGTTATTGTATTTCTAATTATTTTTTTGGGATTACTCGCGCTTGTTTGGTTATTTCTTGGGAATAACTCAAATAGAGGGATATAATTTATAAATATCCCATCCTGCTATAGACTTCAATACCTTTTTTTGAATTAAAAAACAATATATGAGCTTTGTGTTTTGGTAGCTATTTGTAGTTCTTCAGTTCTATACATCATGTTCCCATTTTCCCATATTCTCCTCTCCTCCATTTCTACTCTATCTCTCACTAAACTTCTAGTCCATCACTCTCTCCCCCCATATGCATTTTCTTCTTCCCTCCACTCATTTTTTTGTTAGTCCCACATTAATTTGTATTTCCATACTATGTTGTAAAACATTTTAAAATGTGAACCTTTCAAATTAATTTGTATTTCCATACTATGCCGTAAAACATTGTAAAATGTAAACCTTTCAACTTATTTCCTGTTGCTTTATTTATGCTTTAGGAAACTGATCCCCATTTAACCAAAATTGAGAACTTCTCATTTTTCCTATCAATATTTGATTTAAGCTTTTTTGTGTATTATTCTTAGTTTTGAATAAATCATGTTTGCTGCTACTATACCTTATGATCATATAAAACAATACGACAAAACAACCACCAAGCAAAGCATCAATGATTCCAATAGCCAAATGCATAGCAAGACATGCCCAAGAACATTCTTAATATTTGCAATATTTTCAACAATAAACTAAATTGTACACCATTCCCTGTGGAATTTAAAAGGAAGTCCTCCATACATGGGCCCACATAACTAGTCGTGGATGCAAAGAAAATTTAAGGGTAATTTTAATAAAAAAATGATATATTAAAAGAGAAATAGAGATAAGATAAATATCCTCCAAAAAGAACCAACAGACATAAAAATAAGGGCAAACAAGAAAGGCACATAAGCTAAGTAATGCTGCCTAATCTCTAAATATCCAACACTATTATTTTAATAGAAAAAGAACTTTATTACAACAAAGGAGGATAAGGTATTTTGTTTATTGAAGAAGAAACAAATTAGAATGAAGAACACAAAATTAAGAAAACAATAGAGCCTTCTTTCTTGTTGTATCCATCAATGACTCCTCTTTAAAGTAACTATAGGAAAAAACATTAGAGGGAAGCCAAAAACACAATTCTATCCCATGGTAACTGTAGAGTCACCAAGACATTATGAAAATGAGTTTTACTCTCCAGTCAAAGAGTTCATAAAACTGCAAAAGCTATACACCAGCATAAGACTTCAACCTCTTAATTTTGACCAAATCCCTATCCTAATAGGTGGAGAAGCTAAGGACGAAAGGCATATCCATTATTCACATAAAACCCTAAATATTTTTTTACACATGATAGCCATAGGACAATGTAGAAATAAATGTTTTGTAGATTCAAAAATAGACCTTTACATAACAAAACTATAAGGAGAAAGTCCAATGTTAGGCCTATGAACCTACAGCATATGATTGGAAGGAGTCTTTAAATTTTAAATGGGATTTTCAAGAAGTAAAATATCCTAATGAGGAAAATATGCAAGAAAACAAGTAGGACTTATAAGAAAATACGCCAGAAGGATCATGAGCTCAAATTCTCTTATATGAAATTGAAGTAAGATTAAAATAGTCTACAAGAAGCAGGACGGATAGTAAATCTTGATTCTTGTCACTAACATTCATATGAAAATGGCAATTTCAAGAGACAAGTAATCTTTGAATGAGATAGAACTTAACTTTTGAAATTCTTAAATGTTGAATGCTCATAGCTTACAGATGCACATTGGGTCACAATATCATATCAATTCCTAATTTACAAAGTTAGCAACATGGAATTTATAATTCAAGAATTTCTCCAAAAATTCATAGTCTTACAACATTCACACATCAACTTCAAACTTCAAATATGCTAGCTTCTTAAACAAATTTTCCAAAACAAAACCGGTTATTTGAATTTCCAATTCATTGTCTACAACTTAGAACATCTCAAATTGCAAATTCATCATACTAGTACTATTCACAGACACATTATATTGTGATTTAGGTATGAAAATAGTGTTGCTTGATAATAAAAATTTGTATAACAAGAATCTATGACTAGAATTTTCAAAAAACATAAAAAACCATGGATTTTGAGTCATTACCTCAAACCGCCCTACTCCTTAAAGCAACCATAATTCAATTGAAAATTATTGCTAGAATCTTCCTATATCTCTTGCTAGCTCACAATAGTAATTTGGCTTCACAAAAGAGGATTTAGTTGGTTGTGTTTTGGGGTAAAAGAAGCTCACGAAGAGGGAGTAATTCAAGGCAGGTGGGAGAAAGAAAATTTTTGCTAAAAGTTTCTAGCACCGCCTGTGAGCATGAAGGGAAATATTAAAGGACATTTTTTTTGTCATTTTATGGTCATTTAAGGGGCAATTTTTTCATTTCTAGAAATCAAATTTTTAAGGGAGGGTATTTCAAAATTCTCATAAAATCACAAGGGAAAAATTGGAAACTTATAGAACCAAGGTTGTTACTTTTGAAATTATCATGAAGAAAATTCCAAAGGTTCAAAATGTAATGACCTCAGAAATTACACACACACACACACACACACACACACACACATATATATATATATATAGCCAGTCTGCTTTTGTTTTCTAATGACATTACATTTTTCCTTTACTTTACTTATTTGCTTGCTCTTTACTTTAATTAATTAATGACATACTAATATATTAAAGCATCACAGCATAAACATGTACACAACACAGTAAATTTGCATGACTTTAGGGAGCTTTTTATTAGCATAGCAACTATGGAGATGTTTATATACAAACTATAGTAATCAGGGTACTATCTGTAATACAAATAGTAGAAAGGTATCTAGTCACTATTAAAAAAATGATCTCCTAGGGTTAAGCTAGTACAAAAAGATTTATTATATACTTAATACCATCTTAGACATTTAGCCCTTTTGGTGCTACAGGTGGTGGTGATGGCGGTACGTGCATCAGGAGCTCAGACATATGAACTACAATTAAATCTTGCACTATCGGTATTTGCTCTAAGTAGGGCAGCTCGGTCCAATGAATCACAAATATCAAGGTCATCAGATAAACTGTCATAGCGATATATTAATATGAACATAATGAGACAATAATGAGGAGCTCAGACATATGAACTACAATTAAATCTTGCACTATCGGTATTTGCTCTAAGTAGGGCAGCTCGATCCAATGAATCACAAATATCAAGGTCATCACATAAACTGTCATAGCGATATATTAATATGAACATAATGAGACAATAATGAGAATAGAAATTCCAGTACATTTAATAGTGATCATGATGCATAATTATCTTAATTATCATATCATATTTAGTTATATATACTACAAAATACATGTACCCATAACCATTATAATATGCTTGATGCATATAATATCATGTAAACATGGCAATCATAAACAAGCTAGGCTATACAATAAGTTTATCAATATCATATCAAATGCTCATAAATCAAAAATTTCCCATAATCATGTTGTTTCTCTTACTTTATCTAATTTACTGTTTCTGTATTTATGTGAGCATCAACTCACTACTGTTAGAGTTCAAATGAGTATCAACTCACCCTTGAATGTGTTTACCTTCGACCCCTATTTTGGTATCAATATGGAGGCCATTAGACCTAGGGTCACCATATGCTTCTAAGGGTCATCCCTTTTCTTTATCTTTTCTTGAAAACAACCAAATTTTAATATCGACTCTTTCAACCATTAATGCATCATCATAATACAGCTACATATTTGCTTCTGACATAATGCATAATATATATTAACTCAAAATATATATATGCATATATCAGTGCAATCAATCAATTACTATGGATTACTCTTGAAAAATCATTAAGCAATATATGTATATTACATCCATAGTATCATATATCATCTATGTTATGGATGGAACTGGTTCATATGCTTGGAAATGTCTTGACCTTGCATATCTTTACAAAATATTCATTTCTAATATACTTATTTATACTTCTAATATTTTGTAGTTTTCCACTTACCATTAATTTAGACTACTTCCTTAATATATATCTATATATGCATTTATATGTGAAGTACTTAATCCAATTACTAGTTCCCATTTCATCATATATTTTATTCATCTTGATTTCTTATTTAGTTAATTTATATCACCAATTTCTTTATATATTTTATTTATGCACTTAAGTTTCTACTTAATGTTCTTACTTATAGATAACCATTTCTTATCATCTACTAACTCATTCATTAACCAAATTCAATTTGAAAACATGTATATACATACACTTCATTATGGATTTGTATTCAGCCAATTCATCCCAACATGCATTCTCTTATTTTGCATCATAGCTTACATACATTTCTTTCTTAAGTATCTTATTACTAGTTCAATTTTAGCTTCAAGCACAGCGTGGCTCTGTCTTGTGGCACAACCATGCTCGAAGCTGGCTCTGCCATGCCTAGCTTGCCAAAATAGATCAAAGCACGACTTGGTCATGTCTTGTGGCATGGCCATACTTTAGGCTCGCAGAACTCTGTTCTTCTGTCACCTAAGATTGATACTTCCTCAACCATTTTTTTTCTTTCTGAAACCCTCATGAACCTTAAGTTTTATTCTTCATATATTGACTATGATTAACTTAACAATTATTTTCAAGAAAATTATATCATAAAGTTTACATATGTGCCTACATAATTTCAGCTAACCATGACAGTAGACCAATCCAATTCCAGCCATTAAAAAAAAACCAAACAAGCTTAAATCCAACCATAGTATACATAATACATACACATAAAAACATAAATTCACTTATGGCTAACATTAGCAACTCATATCTAGAATTTTCTAGAAAAAAATGGAAGATAAAAGGTTCATGAGAAACATCTAGAAATTTTTTGAACTTTGCATCAAATCAAATATCCAAGTTGAATCATTATGAAACCTACCTAAAAACACTTCCCAAAAGCTTTCCTTCCTTGCCTTGGAGAACCTATTCTTCCTTCCCTCTTTCTCTCTCTTCCTTATGCCACTCCTTCTCTAACTTTTGTTGTTATGCATTTTTTCAAGGGCATCAACAAACTTGAACTCACGAAGAAGGAGAAACCATAAGAATAGAGATGAGAAAAACAACAACCTACCTAGGATTGTACAATTTTCTTCCTCATTCACCTTTTACTTCCTTTTTTCCTTTATTTTTTTTTGCTAAAAATGCCTCTACTTTTCTTGATTTCTCCTAGCTAAAAATACCCCATCTGCTGCCTATTTAATAACCTCATAAGCTATCCTCTAATTTCGTAATTAACGTCCCTTGAGGTGTCCCTGAGCATTTACTTAAGACATGATTTCAATATTCTCTTAACTTAATTAGTGAGACTTACATTCCTAGTTAATATAATTTTCTTAACTTAATTTCTTGTCTACCATTATACATTTGATTTTCTTAATATTTCATGATGTAGCATTTTTTAAACTAATTTCTTAAAATTACAAACTCATATAGTACCTCTTAGAAATTATTTTTCTTAAGCAAATTATGATTAATGTATCTCAGCCTAATTTCCAAAAATACAACCTTTGTTCCATTTTACTCTTTCCCCCTAGGCTTAGTGTTAAAACATCCCTTGTGTACACCATCATCAATTAATCTCATTCTTCTTTAATCTTCTCTTTACAATTTTAACTTCTCTTCTATATTTTCCTAGAAATATTTTTGTGTTAATTTAGGATGATTAAAATTTGAGGATGTTACACAAAACATACTTCCATTCCTATTAAAACAATATATTCCATTTTAAAATTATGGGGTATTATAGGTTTACTTTCTTATGCTTTTTCACCTTTGTCTGAACTTACGACCTTTTATTCAATCAACTACACCTTAAAAATTAGAGTCACGCTTGATCTTCTCATTATTAGCCCTACATAATAGTGAGTCCTTAAACCTTTATATACATACATGCTCTGATTTCAATTATATACAACAAAAACAAGTTGTAAGAATATCAATATAGATGCAAGAATAAACATGATGTGCTTACGTAGTTGTAGAAAACATGAGAACAAGGCAAATATTTGCTACTTTCAAATAGGAGTGCCTAAAAAAAAGTGTTATGACTTCCTTTCCTCTCCAACAGTAACTCCAGCCACATCAAGCTGTCAGCTACCTTTATGGAAGTTTTTCTGTTTAAGATGAAGTTTTTGAATAATTTCTTACTTTATGGAAGTTTTTTCCTTCCATTTGGGAAGTCTTCTCCTATCTTTAGGAAATGTTGTTCTTTGGGATTTTTTCCCTTTCTACTAAAGGAGATACAGTGCTAGTCAAATTTTTGAGAAGATCTACAATTTACTCTCCAAATCTACAACATTTCAAGGTTAGAAGAAGAAAAAAAATGTAAGAGTCTTAATCTTCAGAGAATATTGAGAGGTATGTTGTCTCTCCTTGAATAGCTTCTTTGTCTTCCTATGAGATGTCTAATAGGTTATAGTTTGGGTACGTTTGTCATAATTTTTCTATAATATTTGGTTAGTACTAGTTAGGATATGTGTTGCCTCTTGATTTAAGATTTCTATCTTCTATAGAAGTGCATGCTTGATTTATATTTTAGTTTTTTGTTATGCCTTGCTAAAGCTTCTATAAGTTTAATACTTTTATGCTTGATTATTGAATGTAATGATATGTTGATCTGTCCAAAAAAATATATATATATAAATGCCTAGCATATCATACAGCTAAGAGGACTGATCTTAAATGTTTGGGAATCATATCCAAAAAGGCACTTTGGATAGCTGAATCATTAAACTCTTTCTTCGCCATGCTTTCAAACTCTGCCTAATTCTTAACTAAATTTTCTTCTTATTTTTTTTGAAGTGGTATAGTTAAGGAAAGAAGCTTTGACAAAAGGGGAAGTTGGCATTATATTGATCAAGAACCTGGATTTTTTTTTTAAAAAAATTGGTTACTTCATTTTGAGAAAAACTGCTTACATTTACAAAGACCCACAAAACTATATTATTTTTCATTAATAAGTCACTGATTAGAAGCATATCAACTTTACATGGTAGCTGGATAATTCTTAACTGCAAAGACATTTCCTTGGAGTCTCTAACAACAAACCATATCCTACATAAATTATGCTTCAATAAATTCATAACCAATTGGGTTTATCTGCATATGTTTAAAGGAAACTGCATTACATCTTTTATCCCTTGTTATGGATCAGGCTAAGTGGAAGGGACTACAAATATTGAAGTGCTTGTCATTGCAACAATTGTATTGTAATTACAAAATGAATTTCCAATAGGATTGAATTGAATCAAAATCATGAATATGTTAATATAAGAAACAAAATTCTCATCTAAATTTATGAAGTATAGTCCATTTTTGCAACAATTTTTCTATTAGGTATCAACAGTAAACAATGAACTGTGGTCAATAATATCATTTCCATAGGCAATGCTTGACACCCAAATTACTATCTGAACTCTATTGGATGTGGAAATATGTATCATAGCCTTACATTAATCAACAACCTTATGTCGAAGAAAAATAACTATTGAACTAAGTTATCAAAGACTTTGTAAATACAGAGTAAGATTGCACCCAAAAACTCTGGAGTATCTTATATATCAAAAAACATCAATATGGGCTGTTAAATAGCCTTGCATGCAAAATAGAAAAGATAAGATAATATCCCACGATTATATAGGTCTTAGAATCATGGTAAGAGACTAAATCAAAAGCAGAAAATAAACAAACACGTCCCTCATGTATATAAGGGTTATTAACACGTACAGGAGTGATCCTGGAATAGAGGAAACCTAACAACTACCCTAACAGCTAAAAAGTTAACAACTTCAATATCCTCCCTTAAATTGAATATGATTGATATCCAGTTTATTCCAAGGTATTTGCAAACACCCATTAAAGTTCGCAGCTTCAGAAATGCTTCAAGCTTTAATGGCTTTGTCATGATATCTACAATTTACTCTTGATTGAGACACTGCAACAATTCCATTACACCATCTTTGACAAGATCACACAGGAAATGAAATCGTATATTTATGTGTTTACTATGACCATGCATTACCGGATTCTTTGAAAGCTTAATGGTTGACACATTATCACAATAAACCACAGTTGGTCCTGTTTATCTTAAATTTAAATTCTTCAAAATTCTTCTTAACTATATCAATTGACTTACACTTGAAGCTGCAGCAATGAATTCTGCTTCAGTGGTGGAAAGAGTAACCATTGGTTGCTTCTTTGAAGACCATGAAACTACTCCTGAATTCATCATAAAAACATAACCTGAAGTACTCTTTCGGTTATCTTGATCACCAGCATAGTCACAGTTTGTGTAGCCAATAAGTTCTTTATTTCCTCCCTTCTTGTAGAATACCCTAAAATCTATAATGCCTTTCACGTATCTTAAAATTCCTTTAGCTACCAAAAGATGTGAGTTAGTAGGATGATCGATGTATCTACTTATCAAACTTACAATGAACATAAGATCAGGATGTGTTGCTATTAAGTACATGAGACTTCCAACCATTTGCATTTAAAGTGTGCTATCAATTCCTAGTCCCCCTTCATTACGAGTAAGTTTAAATCCAAGAACCACAGGACTATGCAATAAGTTGCATTGATTCATGTTAAACCTTTCTAACACTTCCAGTGCATACTTCCATTGGCTGATAAATATGCCATCTGTTGTCTGTAATACTTCAATGCCGAGGAAGTACTTCATTTTTTCAAGATCAGTCATGTCAGACTCAATCATCATAGACCTTTTAAATTTCTCAAATAGCAACTCATCATTTCTGGTGAATATAAGATCATCAACATGGAGGCATACAATTAAAATTTTACCTTCATTTATTGTCTTGATGAACAATGTATGCTTGTATGGACATTTGTAGAAACCCTCTGTGATGAAATACAACTCTATTCGACTATACCATTCTTGTGGAGCCTACTTGAGTCCGTATAATGCCTTTTTGAGACAATATACCTTGGATTCACTTCCCTTCTGTTCATAACCAGGTGGTTGTTCAACAAACACTTCCTCATTAATCTCTCTATGCAAGAAGGTTGATTTAACGTTGAGTTGGCAAATCTTCCAACTCTTTTGTGTAGCAATGGAGATGACTACCTGAATTGTATCTAATCAAGCCACTGATGCAAATTCTTCAAAAAAAAATCTACTCCATATTTTTGACTATATCCCTTAGCCACTAGTCGGTCCTTATACTTGTCCCTTTCCCCATTTTCATTAAGTTTTATTTTGAAAATCCATTTTACTCCAATAGCTTTTCCCTCGGATGGTAGATTAATAAGTTCCCACATATCATTCTTTTCTATGGCTTTCTATTTCTCAGTCCATTGCTTGTTTCTACTTTTCACTCTTCACGACATTATCATAAGTAATGGGATCTCCATTAGTAAACAAGGCTAAGTGAGCCAAGTTTATGTTGTCTTCATCAAGGAGACCTTCACTAGTTTCATAATCTCTCATCCAAATTAGTGGTCTTCGAGTTCGTCCCACTTGAATTACACTTATTTCATCTCCTGGTTCTAAAAAATCACTACCATCAAACTCTTTATTATCTTCATTAAATTCAAATCCTTCTTCTTTTCCTTCATCTTCTGTGATTGTTTCTGCATTTATTTCCTAATCAAGATTGGCTAAAATAGCCTACTTAAAACTATCATCCTAATTCTTTGGTTGATCTTCTTCAAAAACCACATCTCAACTTATAATATTTTTTTGTGAAATAGGATCAAACAATCTATAAGTTTTGGATTCATCACTTACCCCCAACAATATGCATATGAAGCTTTTTTCGTCAAGTTTCACACTTTTACTCTTTGGCACATGCATATAAGATAAGCATCCAAATACTCTAAAGTGATCCACCAATGGTTTGCAACCACTCCAAGCTTCTTTAAGTGTATTGTTTTTCACAGCAAGGGTTGGAGTTCAATTTAAAATATGTATTGCCTAGTTCACTACTTCTGGCCAGAAGGTCTTTGGAATTTTCTTCTCTAATATCATGCAACGAACCATGTTCATGATAATTTAATTCTTCCTTTCAGCTATGCCATTTTGTTGAGGAGTGTAGGTAGTCATCAATTGTCTATGAATACCATTCTTATTGTAGGTGTAATAACCGTAAAATTTAATGAAAAGGAAATTTAAAATAAAAGAGAGAATTTTGACAATAGAGATAAGAACCGTAGAAAATATGTATATTTATTACATAGAAAAAAAATATATTAGAAGTTATGTTTTGGCGCGCTATAAGCAAATATATTTTTATTATGTAGAAATAATTATGATTTGTTAAAAATAAGTGGATTTTTAAGTAAAAGAAGTATTGTGTTGTTTAAAATAATTATACCGGCTTCTATTGAATTTTTATGGTATTTTTAGAAATACTCTTTCTTTTAATATAAATAAAGATATTTGTTTAGAAATTTGTTTTATTACTATTTTTATCAAGAAAAATTATGATGTGAGAGTTTAACTAAAGATTTATGAGAAATGAAATTTTTAGAAATTTTTAGGATATTTTATGATGAAAAACGGAATTTAAATGAATTTTATAAAGAAAATCTTATTATTAATTATTTAATAATTATTTAAAAAAAAATATTTTTTTTACTGTAGCATCAGCACATATATGTGCATACGGATACCAGGCAGAGAGCAGAAAAACCCGCAGCCCCCCCCCCATTTTTCCCTTTTTCCCTTTGAATTTCAAACCCTCATATCTGGAGTTACGGACCTCCGATTGACGAACCGTCTGGACCGTTGCACTCGTGGCAACGAGTACTTCAAAACCCACCGATCAATTTCACCGGAAAGTCGCTGGAAGGTCGCCGAAAAATCGTGTGAATAGTACCTCCAAAGGTAAAACTTCGTCCAATTGCGTTTTAGGCTTCGTTTTTACCGAAATTCTTCCCGTAGATAGCTTTAGAATTGAATATGAGGTTTTTAAGTTTTAGCATGAATAGTATTTTCCGGCGAGTGAATAGTGTTTTCCGGCGTGAATAGTGACTTTAGAATTTTCTAATTTTCATGCTATGTCTATGTTTTCTAGGTTATTGAGCCACTACGAGGTGAAATTCTCGTTGTTGGACTTCTAGTACGGTGAGTGGGTTTTTCATACTATAGCGCATGTTTTAGGAATTTGATTTATAACTCTCTCGTATGATTTTAACTAGTTGGAATGTATGTTAAATTTTTTTACTGCTTTGAAAACCAATATGTTCCAACCATGTTAGAAATTGTAAATTTCAATCCTAGTTGAACCCTAGGTATGCAGGGTAAGCATCTAGACTATTAATTCTCCATTTGAGCTAGACTTATAGAAATGCGAACTTAGTCATAGAAATGAACTAAGTTAGCCATGAAATGATTTAATGCATGATGAGCATCTATGTGACGTCTATGGACGATCTATGTTTAAAAGGGAAAATTTATGATTGTAAAGGTCTCCATGGGAATTCATGGATGAGATATATGATAGAACAAAATTTTATGCATGAAAAGAGCTAGATGGAGAATTATAGCTGTATTGTTAAGTTATTGAAATGTTTTACTTTAAACTCTTTGAATAGCATATTTCACATGTTTTCTATTGGAGGGACCCTTTTAGATCACTGTTAGCTAGCCGCAGGTAGTGCTAGCCTTGGTGCACCATGATCATGTTAAGGCTTCGGCCTAGGATATTGTGACGGGCATATGACAGCCTAAGACACAAAATTTAGGATAGACTTATGTCTATGCCTACAGTGATTGCCATACCCATTGCTATGTGCTTGGGGAAAATTTAGGGTGGACTTATGTCTACGCCTACAGTGATTACCTTACCCTTGCTATGTGCTTGGGATAGATGATAGATCTGTTAGGAAAGACCTCCAATAAACTAGTGCATTTTTCTTAAAGATTAAATATTTTTAAAATACCACATGCATCATTGTTATTGCATAAATATCTTCATTTATTATTTACCATGCATAATTGATTTGCTTACAGTTATTGATTTAATTCTGTTTTATCATGTGAACTGTTTAGCATTCTTTCAATAAATTATGATTAGATGTTTAATGTTTTCTATATCTTGATTTCAATTATTTAATTCATTGCGAAACACTCGTGCTTAGTTTGCCCTGTTTCTGTTATAGTATGATTTATCCATTCACTGAGATGTGGTAATCTCACCCCTCTTCTGTTTTCTCCCCATAGATAGTCAAAGAAACACTGATCCAGCTACAGCTCCATAGGAGGCTAAATATAGTATTGGTGAGCCCCAGTTTGGGCACTCCGTTGTATTGGTTGTATAGTTTAAGTGTATGTCTAGTATATCTCCATGAACATACAGGCAGGATCCTCGCTTCTTGTGTTGTTTGAAAAATAGTTTTACGTTTTACAATAATATTTGTACTATGAGGCCATGGGCCAAGTTGAATCAAGGATGTTGGATTCATGAAATATATATCTATATATACAGTATTTTCTGATATTGGATGTGGCGTATGTGGCCAGTTATATTTATTATGTACTGGATTGTGTGCTGAATGGTTGTGCATGCTATGTGTTAGGCTTACGGCTAGGGGGAAACCCTTATGCCGTGCCGGTCATGTGTTCCATCATTTGGGGCCGTGACAAATATGGTATCAGAGCGTTAGGTTTCCCTGTGTTCATGGAGTAACGGACCTTTAGGTAAGACTTTGAGTATGGGTATGAATCCGGACATGCTTATACTCACGGTGCTGCTAAAGGGGTTCGATAGGATGTTGTCTTTTTGTTTAAGTTAGTCAGTTTATAGTATGCTATGTTGGTATGGTTAAGTGATGGTTGGGCTATTTCTGTTTTATAGCGAAATGCCACCAAGAACAAGATCAAAGGTTAGGCAACCCGCGGTTCAAGAGCAGATGGCTGAAGAGTCTGCTCAGTCCGCAGTACCTGTGCCTAGAGGTCGAGGTAGAGGTCGTGGCAGAGGCCGAGGTAGAGGTCGTGGCAGAGGCCGACCTAGAGGCAGTGGCAGGGGTGTAAGGGCTGCTGAAACAGCCGAACAAGCTGAGTTAAGAAGTGAGCAAGCTGAGACTCCCAGGACGGGGGAAATGTCTTCTCACCCCCGGGATGATGTGATAGCCCAGATGCTGGTAACCATGCAGGGTATGCAGCGGGCAATAGAAAATCTAGCTGAGAGAAGGGATGGGCAAGATAGAAGGGACCCGCAACAGCCTGAAACAACTACCTCTGTTCCAGAACCAGTTAGGTCCGTGGAGCGGCAGGTGAGACCCGCTGAGAGGGAAGTGGAACTATCTGAGTTCCTGAAACTGAAACCGCCAACCTTTAAGGGGTTGTTGGCCAGTGAAGATCCCCAGGAGTTTATAGAGGCTACTGAGAAGATCTGCGAGGTTCTTAAGTGTCCAGAGATTTGCTCAGTAGAATTGGCAGCCTTCCAATTGTCTGGCGTAGCGCAGGTATGGTTCAAGACCATGATGCGCGGAAGGGGAGCTACAGCGCCACCTTTGAGATGGCCAGAGTTCAAGGAAGTCTTCATGGAGAGGTTTGTGCCTCAGAGTATCCGGGATGCAAAGTGTCAAGAGTTTGTGGAGTTGAAGCAGACTCCTGGTATGTCAGTCACGAAGTATGACTACCGCTTCACACAGCTGATGCCGTATGCACCGCACATGGTCCCTACTGAAAGGGACATGATCAGGAAATTTATCCAGGGGTTGGTGCCAGCATTGTTTAAATCAGTGGCACCCCAGATGAAGCAATTCTCGAACTATGCAGAGGCTGTAGATTGTGCAAGAATGATGGAGACTAGGCATTTGGCCGATGTCGAGAGTGCCAAGCTGAGGAAGAGAGATAGAGACGGGAGCTCCAAAGGAGGGCAAAGTTCTCATTCCCAAGGACCCCGATTCCAGAGCCAGCAGCGCCCAGCACCACAGAATATTGGGAACCCCAACCAGAGACCAGATGCAAGTGGTAGGCTAGGTCTTAGCCAGGGAAACACCAGGTATCCAGGACAACCAGGACCAAGAGTCATTCAGCAGAACAGGCCACAATGCCCTATTTGTGGCAACCATCATTTTGGTCAGTGCCGCAGGGAGATGATTGTTTGCTATCATTGCCACCAACCTGGACACATGAAGAGGGACTGTCCCCAGTTGTATGGCTCAAGCCAAGGGCCAACTCGACTAGCTTTGCTACCAACCCCAGTGGCAGCTCAGCCTCTAAGGACTATACCGGGCCGAGCAAGTAGCAGAGGTACTGGTAGAGGGATGATGGGCCGAGGTCAAAACCAAGCAGGCCGAGGTGAACCGAGGATTTTTGCTCTTACCAGGCAGGATGCACAAGCTTCAAATGCGGTCATGACAGGTACTCTTTCAGTTTGCCTACATGAAGCATATGTTTTGTTTGACCCCGGGTCTACATATTCCTATGTTTCTCCTAGTTTTGCTAAGAGTTTGGGTAAAGATCCGATTATGATGGATGCCCCTTTCTTTGTAACCACCCCGGTCGGTGATTATTTGCCAGTAGAGTATGTATGCAAATCATGTAAAGTGTCAGTAGGTGATAGGGAGACATCTGCTGATTTGATCATCCTAGACATGGTCGACTTTGATGTAATCCTAGGAATGGATTGGTTGGCAGCATTCTATGCTACCTTGGATTGCTATGAGAAGGCAATCAAGTTCAACCCTCTAAGTGAAGTTCCTTTCCGGTTCTAGTGTGATCGAAGTAAAGCTCCAAGTAACCTGATATCAGTCTTGGGTGATCAGAAGATGTTGAAGAAGGGATGCCAGGGATATTTGGCATATGTTAGAGATGTGGATGGGAAGGTACCGGATGTAGACAAGATGGCAGTGGTAAGAGAATTCCTGGATGTCTTCCCAGAAGAGTTGCCAGGATTACCTCCTGAACGGGAGATAGAGTTTGGTATCGACCTTCTTCTAGAGGCTCGACCAATTTCTATACCGCCTTACAGGATGGCACCCACAAAGCTTAAGGAGCTAAAGAGTCAGTTGCAGGATTTGTTAGATAAGGGCTTCATCAGGCCGAGTACCTCTCCATGGGGTGCTCCAGTTCTTTTTGTGAAGAAGAAAGATGGGTCTTTGCGTCTTTGCATTGACTATCGGCAACTGAATAAGCTAACAGTGCGCAACAACTACCCTTTACCCAGGATTGATGATCTGTTCGATCAACTTCAAGGAGCGAAATGTTTCTCCAAGATTGATCTGAGGTCAGGGTATCATCAGTTGAGGATCAAGAAGGAAGATATTTTCAAGACGGCTTTTAGGACCCGTTATGGTCATTATGAATTTTTAGTTATGTCTTTTGGACTAACTAATGCACCAGCTGCTTTTATGGACTTGATGAACAGGGTGTTCAAGCCATTCTTAGATCAGTTTGTCATTGTGTTCATTGATGACATCTTGGTTTATTCTAAAGACCATGAGGAGCATGAACAGCACCTACGGGTCATTCTGCAGATTTTGAGGGATCAGCAGTTGTATGCCAAGCTCTCTAAGTGTGAGTTCTGGTTGGACAGTGTTATGTTTCTGGGGCATGTAGTCACGAAGGACGGCATTCAAGTAGACCCCGAGAAGGTAGAGGCAGTACAGCAGTGGCCTCGCCCAGCTAATGTGACGGAGATCCGAAGTTTCTTGGGTCTAGCAAGGTATTACCGGAGGTTCATCAAGGATTTCTCCAGAATTGTTGCTCCTTTGACCAGATTAACCAGGAAGGGAGTTAAGTTTGAGTGATCGGATGTATGCGAAGAAAGTTTCCAGACCTTGAAGAAGTGTCTAACCACAGCCCCAGTTCTAACTATCCCAACGGGCACTGGAGGATACTCAGTATACTGTGACGCCTCAAGGGTGGGCTTGGGTTGTGTGTTAATGCAGAATGGTCATGTTGTAGCCTACGCATCTAGGCAGCTCAGGAAGCACGAACAGAACTATCCTACACATGATCTGGAGATGGCGGCAGTGGTCTTTGCCTTGAAGATTTGGAGGCACTATCTCTATGGTGAACCCTGTGAGATTTACACGGACCACAAGAGTCTCAAGTACATCTTTCAACAAAGAGATCTTAACTTGAGACAGAGAAGGTGGATGGAGTTGGTGAAGGACTATGACTGCACTATCTTATACCACCCAGGCAAGGCCAATGTAGTAGCAGATGCTTTGAGCAGGAAGTCGATGGGGAGTCTAGCCCATATTACCCTACTCCGGAGGCCGTTGGTAAGGGATATTCATCGGCTAGAAGGTGAGGGGATGCGCTTTGAAGTGAAAGAGCCAGGGGTGTTGTTAGCCCACATGCAACTACACTCTCCACTGGTTGAGCAGATTAAGGCAGATCAGGACAAGGATGCCAAGCTGTGCAAGCTCAAGGATGAATCCAGGAATAATCAGACTTCTGAATTCTGCGTGGATGCTGAAGGAGTGTTAAGATATGGGAAGCGCTTGTGTGTACCCGATGTGGATAGCTTGAGGAAGCATATTTTGGAGGAGGCACATCAATCAGCCTATACTATCCACCCAGGAACAAATAAGATGTACAGTGACCTCAAGGACTTGTATTGGTGGAATGGGATGAAGAAGGATGTAGCAAACTTTGTGGCTCAATGCTTGGTTTGTCAGCAGGTGAAAGCTGAACACCAGAAGCCTGCCGGTTTGCACCAGCAGATTGAGATACCAGAGTAGAAGTGGGAAAGGATTACTATGGACTTCGTTACAGGGTTACCGAGGACCCCTAAGGGTTATGACTCAGTATGGGTGATAGTGGATCGAATGACCAAGTCATCCCACTTCTTACCAGTGAAGACTACCTTTAATGTGGCTCAGTATGCAAGCCTGTATCTGAGTGAGATCGTCAGATTGCATGGAGTCCCTGTATCCATCATATCTGATCGAGGTCCACAGTTTACAGCAAGGTTTTGGAAAGCTTTTCAAGAAGCTTTGGGAACAAGGTTGGATCTAAGCATCGCTTTTCATCCCCAAACAGATGGCCAGTCAGAACGCATGATTCAAATTCTGGAAGATATGCTTAGAGCATGTATATTGGATTTTGGTGGCAGTTGGGAAGGATACCTGCCATTAGCTGAGTTTGCATACAACAACAGTTATCAAGCCAGTATTCAGATGGCACCTTTTGAAGCTCTTTATGGGAGAAGATGCCGATCTCCCGTTGGATGGTTTGAAGTTGGAGAAGTCAAGCTGCTAGGGCCAGACTTGGTGCAAGATGTCATAGAGAAGGTTAAGCTGATAAGGGAACGGCTTTTAACTGCACAAAGTCGTCAGAAGTCTTATGTGGACCATAGGCGTCGGGAGTTGGAGTTTTCTCTAGGCGATCACGTGTTCCTCAGAGTTTCACCCATGAAGGGAATCATGCGGTTTGGTAGGAAAGGGAAGTTAAGCCCGAGGTATATTGGACCTTTTGAAATTCTGGATAGGGTAGGAGCAGTGGCATACCGCCTAGCCCTACCACCTGGGTTGAGTGAAGTGCATCCAGTCTTCCATGTCTCGATGTTGAGGAAGTATCTACCCGACCCATCTCATGTAATTCAACCGCAGGAAATCCTTTTAGATGACAAGTTGGCCTACGAAGAGAAACCCGTGGCCATTGTTGATAGACAAGTGAAAAAGTTGAGATCTAAGGATATCCCTACAGTGAAGGTGATTTGGCAGAATCATTCCAAGGAGGAAGCTACGTGGGAAGTAGAGGATGTCATGAGAGAGAAGTATCCTCAGCTGTTTCAAGAGTAGTCAAAGGTTTTCATGTTGTTAGTTTTTGTAAAATTCGGGGACCGAATTTCTTTAAGGGGGGAAGAATGTAATAACCGTAAAATTTAATGAAAAGGAAATTTAAAATAAAAGAGAGAATTTTGACAATAGAGATAAGAACCGTAGAAAATATGTATATTTATTACATAGAAAAAAAATATATTAGAAGTTATGTTTTGGCGCGCTATAAGCAAATATATTTTTATTATGTAGAAATAATTATGATTTGTTAAAAATAAGTGGATTTTTAAGTAAAAGAAGTATTGTGTTGCTTAAAATAATTATACCGGCTTCTATTGAATTTTTATGGTATTTTTAGAAATACTCTTTCTTTTAATATAAATAAAGATATTTGTTTAGAAATTTGTTTTATTACTATTTTTATCAAGAAAAATTATGATGTGAGAGTTTAATTAAAGATTTATGAGAAAGGAAATTTTTAGAAATTTTTAGGATATTTTATGATGAAAAACGGAATTTAAATGAATTTTATAAAGAAAATCTTATTATTAATTATTTAATAATTATTTAAAAAAAAATATATATTTTTTTTTACTGTAGCATCAGCACATATATGTGCATACGGATACCAGGCAGAGAGCAGAAAAACCCGCAGCCCCCCCCCCAATTTTTCCCTTTTCCCCTTTGAATTTCAAACCCTCATATCTGAAGTTACGGACCTCCGATTGACGAACCGTCTGGACCGTTGGACTCGTGGCAACGAGTACTTCAAAACCCACCGATCAATTTCACCGGAAAGTCGCCGGAAGGTCGCCGGGAAATCGCGTGAATAGTACCTCCAAAGGTAAAACTTCGTCCAATTGCGTTTTAGGCTTCGTTTTTACCGAAATTCTTCCCGTAGATAGCTTTAGAATTGAATATGGGGTTTTTAGGTTTCAGCATGAATAGTATTTTCCGGCGAGTGAATAGTATTTCCGGCGTGAATAGTGACTTTAGAATTTTCTAATTTTCATGCTATGTCTATGTTTTCTAGGTTATTGAGCCACTACGAGGTGAAATTCTCGTTGTTGGACTTCTAGTACGGTGAGTGGGTTTTTCATACTATAGCGCATGTTTTAGGAATTTGATTTATAACTCTCTCGTATGATTTTAACTAGTTGGAATGTATGTTAAATTGTTTTACTGCTTTGAAAACCAATATGTTCCAACCATGTTAGAAATTGTAAATTTTAATCCTAGTTGAACCCTAGGTATGCAGGGCAAGCATCTAGACTATTAATTCTCCATTTGAGCTAGACTTATAGAAATGCGAACTTAGTCATAGAAATGAACTAAGTTAGCCATGAAATGATTTAATGCATGATGAGCATCTATGTGATGTTTATGGACGATCTATGTTTAAAAGGGAAAATTTATGATTGTAAAGGTCTCCATGGGAATTCATGGATGAGATATATGATAGAACGAAATTTTATGCATGAAAAGAGCTAGATGGAGAATTATAGCTGTATTGTAAAGTTATTGAAATGTTTTACTTTAAACTCTTTGAATAGCATATTTCACATGTTTTCTATTGGAGGGACCCTTTTAGATCACTGTTAGCTAGCCGCAGGTAGTGCTAGCCTTGGTGCACCATGATCATGTTAAGGCTTCGGCCTAGGATATTGTGACGGGCATATGACAGCCTAAGACACAAAATTTAGGATAGACTTATGTCTATGCCTACAGTGATTGCCATACCCATTGCTATGTACTTGGGGAAAATTTAGGGTGGACTTATGTCTACGCCTACAGTGATTACCTTACCCTTGCTATGTGCTTGGGATAGATGATAGATCTGTTAGGAAAGACCTCCAATAAACTAGTGCATTTTTCTTAAAGATTAAATATTTTTAAAATACCACATGCATCATTGTTATTGCATAAATATCTTCATTTATTATTTACCATGCATAATTGATTTGCTTACAGTTATTGATTTAATTCTGTTTTATCATGTGAACTGTTTAGCATTCTTTCAATAAATTATGATTAGATGTTTAATGTTTTCTATATCTTGATTTCAATTATTTAATTCATTGCGAAACACTCGTGCTTAGTTTGCCCTGTTTCTGTTATAGTATGATTTATCCATTCACTGAGATGTGGTAATCTCACCCCTCTTCTGTTTTCTCCCCACAGATAGTCAAAGAAACACTGATCCAGCTACAGCTCCATAGGAGGCTAAATATAGTATTGGTGAGCCCCAGTTTGGGCACTCCGTTGTATTGGTTGTATAGTTTAAGTGTATGTCTAGTATATCTCCATGAACATACAGGCAGGATCCTCGCTTCTTGTGTTGTTTGAAAAATGGTTTTACGTTTTACAATAATATTTGTACTATGAGGCCATGGGCCAAGTTGAATCAAGGATGTTGGATTCATGAAATATATATCTATATATACAGTATTTTCTGATATTGGATGTGGCCAGTTATATTTATTATGTACTGGATTGTGTGCTGAATGGTTGTGCATGCTATGTGTTAGGTTTACGGCTAGGGGGAAACCCTTATGCCGTGCCGGTCATGTGTTCCATCATTTGGGGCCGTGACAGTAGGAACTTGTGAATTCATGTGATGTGAACTTACCTCCTCTATCTGTCCTCAAGCTTCTTATAAGTGCTCATGTTTCCTTCTCCACTCTAGCTTTGTATGTTTTTGAACATATCAAAAGCCTCTGATTTCTCCATCAAAAAATAAACCCAGGTTTTTTTTATTGTAATCATTAATAAAAGTGAGGAGATATTGCTTCTTACCATTTGAGATTGGATTTATTGGCCCACATATGTCAGCTTGTATTAACTATAATATTTTATAGGCTCTCCATATGCTTTCCTATGGAAAAGAATTACGATGCTACTTTCCCACAAGGCAATATTCACACACTTTTGGGGAAGCTTTGAACGTTGGCAACCCTTTAACCATATCTTTTTGTTGTATCAACAATGCCAACTATTTGCCCGATCTGTAGTTGTTATGGAGAGACAATTTTGTTCCTTCAATGGGTAGTGAGCAACCAAGAAAAATATTCTATTGTGTGCCATTTCAATTTCAAAAAGTAGACCATTCTCAAGATGAAATATTTTTCATTTTTCATTTTGCTTAAGTACTACTAGTCCCCTTTCTTGAAGTTATCTGATACTCAGTAAGTTATTCTTCAACTTGGATATAAAGAAAAATCTTGTAATTACATGCATGATCCTCTGTATCTCCATTCACATTGTTCCCTTGCCTTGTACACTAAGAGTGAAGTCATTTCCTAGTTTTACTTACTCTTTGAAAGTTTCATCCATCTCGATAAAAGCTTCCCTTCTACTAGACATATGATTGCTACATCCAAAATCAAGAAACCAAATATATTATAACTCAAGTTCCTTAACATCTACCTATCCCATTAACAACATTTCTTCTTTTGTTTTTGCAAAGTTAGCCTTGGAACTCCTAGCTTTCTTAGTACATTCCCACTGAAAATGTCCTAACTCATGACAATTATAGTATTCTATGACAGATTTGTCAAACCAAAATCTACCCCTTCCTCATCCTCTTCCTCTTCCATGATAAGAACCACGACCACCACTTCTGCCTCCTTGTTGAAATCCAGAAGTGACTTAGAGGGCTTGTTCATCCACATCATGTCGACGTATTCTTTGTTCATGCACGAGAAGATTGCTTTAAAGCTCATCAATGGATAAAGCATCCAAGTCCTTCCAATCTTCAATTGAGCAAACAACATAATGATATTTTAGAGTCGTAGACCTTAAAAATTTTTCAATGATCACCACTCCTCCATTCTTTCTGCATGAGGCCGTATCTTATTGGCTATGATGAGTGTCCTTATAAAGTAGTCATTGACAGTTTCTCCAACTTTCATATGCAATACTTTAAACTCTTTTCGAAGTGCCTGTAGTTGAGCATGCTTCACAAGTGTTGTTCCTTGAGACTTTTGCTTCAAAAAGTCCTATATATCCTTGGCAGTGTCCTTCTTCAAGATCGTTTCTAAGATCAAACGATCAATAGCTTGGAACATATAGTTCTTAGCCTTCAAGTCTTTCAATTTCTACTCCTTCAATGTCTTCTTATGCGAATCACTAGAACCAGCTTCTTCTACTACTGCAATGATCCTTGTTTCTACCAAGTTCCAATATTCTTTGGAACGTAAAATTTTTTTCATAAGCATACACCAGTTGTCATAGTGCCTATCAAACTTTGGAATAGCATGTTGTACAAAACTACTCTCAGACGTCATGGTGTACATTGGCAACTGCATCTGCAGGCTCTGATACCAAATGTTGAACTAATTCATCAAAGACTTTGTAAATACAGAGTAAGAATGCACCCAAAAACTCTAGAGTATCTTATATATCAGAAAACATTAATCTTGGCTATTAAATAGCCTTACATGCAAAACAAAAAAGAGAAGATAATATCCCACGATTATACATGTCCTAGAATTGTGGTAAGACACAAGATCAGAAGCAGAAAATAAACAAACACGTCTCTCACGTATAAGAGGGTTATTAACACGTACAAGAGTGATCCTAGAATAGAGGGAACCTAACAACTACCCTAACAACTAAAAAGTTGACAGCTTCAACAATAACATAATTGGATTACATAATCGAGCGAGAGAAAGAGAGAGAAAAACTTGGGTTCGAACTTCAAAGCTGTCAAAGTGAACGATTTCCTAAACCAGGTGGTCGAAACTCATGCCTCTAACGACGTCATTATAGTGGTCGGGTCATCATTTCTCTCTCTTCTTTCCCTTCCTATTGCAAACAAAATTATATAATTTGGAAATGTGAATGACGCATCATTATTCATTGGGTTTGGAGAGTGGCTAATCTTTTAGATTGTTGCAACATATTTATTTTTTGGGTTAATGTCTTGACTAACTTTCAATTTGTTTTGGGTAAATAACAACAACTTTTTTTTAGTCTTAACATTAGCATTTTCAAAGAATAACAAATAATTTCCCTTAAAATATTAAGACTTTTATTTTTTATAAATGTTTTTTTACGAACTAAAACTTCTACGTTATAAAAGTACTTCAATAAGTGAACTTAAATTTACTAACATAACTCACACCAATCAACTTTTATATGATCAATAATTATTTTTGATTAATTATCTCCTAATTATCTTGAATTATTTAAATTATTTTTGTGTTCAATTCATAAAAAAAAAATCAATCATCTACAATAAAATAGATATTTGTTTATAAATAATGTGTTTTACTTTTAATACTAACAAAATTAAAGTATACTTTTTTTTATCATACAGAACTGGTGGTATTTGATTCAAATTACAGTATGCTTAAAATTACATGTGTTAAATATATTTTTCTTCTTTCTATTTTAATCAATAAGTTAATTTAATTTAGTTTTTCTATTTTAAAACAAATTAATTTTATCTTTTACTGATTGTGAACCATCACAATCAAATCTCTTTGTCCAAAATCAATAAATATATAAACAATTTTTTTATAACATAGCTGTTAAACAATTCAAATAAAATTTAACATCTAATAAATTTAATTCACTTGAAGAGAAGTGGCAAGGCTTATGGCATGTGCAAATAAAATTAATTACTATTATTATATTTTTTTTAAGCATGCCGCATATAGATTGTACAAAATATATTCATTAATTAACTTATTACATAAAGAAGTAGTATAAGCAATTTAATAAATATGGGTTTGAGTATGATTATTGTAATATCTCAAAATTTTTATTTTTAAATAATATTTTATTATAAACAAGTATGATTTTTTTTAAATGACTATGTATGTTTTGCTAGAAGTAAATATATTTTTGTTGAAAATAATTACTGTTTTGCTTAAAATAATTATATTGGCCTCTAATAAATTTTTGTTATATTTTTAGAAATATTCTTTCTTTTATTATGTATAAAGATATTTATTTTGTGATTTATTTTATTCTGATTTTCATAAAGAAAAATCATGATTTAAGAGTTCAACTAAAATTTTATGAGAATGTAAATTTTTAG
This sequence comes from Gleditsia sinensis, assembly GCA_037074535.1. Lineage (NCBI taxonomy): Eukaryota > Viridiplantae > Streptophyta > Magnoliopsida > Fabales > Fabaceae > Gleditsia > Gleditsia sinensis. Next base: position 63,799,213 of record CM073466.1, read on the forward strand.
AAATTTTTGAGATATTTTAGGATAAAAAAAGGTATTTATATGAATATATATGAAATAAAATGAAAATAAATCAAAATATTTAATTATTAAATAATAATAAAATAAAATAAAATAAAATAATGAAAGAAAAAGGAGAACGGAAGGGAGACGAAGAATCGAGATAGTCTGCATATTTTGGTGAATAGTGATGAATAGTGAGAAATAGTAACCTTCAATTTTCTCTCTAGATATGGAGTGTCTACTGGCTTTCGATTTCAAAACTGAGGGTACCACTGGATTCAGAATGGAGAATACTCCGATTTTGACTGATCAATTTTTCAAATCAGCCGTTAAATCGCCGTATATCTGAAGTAGAAATTTTTTTTAAAAAATAAACTTTAAAATTCTTACTTATAAACCTCCAATTGAAAATCTGACATCGTAGATGGATTTAGGAGCTAGATAAACCTTAGGATATGGATTTTTTCGGCCATTTGACAGCTTTTTGTTTGTTGTGAATAGTGATTTCCAATAGGTGAATAGTATTTTTCGGTGGTAAATAATATTTTTCAGCCATGAATAGTGACCAAATTCCTGTAGTCATTTCCTTGTTTTTTACACCCTCCAGACACGTTTGTGAAGTTTTTTTAGTTAAATGTGGATTCGAAAAGTGCATTTTAGGGCTGTCCAATTTGGAGCTCTTACACTGTGAGTAGATGATTCTTCCTATGGCTTGCCCTATACTCTTCTTGATCTTTAAGCATGTATATGATTATGTTTATGAGATATTTACGATTTAATATGTTTCTGAAATGCATTAAAATTATTTGAATTGCGTACATTTTGAAATATAGTTCAAGAAGAGTATATTTTTGAAACTGGATTTCTGAACCCATGGAATATCTGATTTTACTTGTATTTTTCATTGAATGGTGAAATGATTACATATGCACATGATATTGATTTATAAAGCTATATGATTGCCTTGAGAAAAGCCTTGTATATGAGATAAACCCTAGATGGGTAATTTATGACAAATGAATCTGTACTGAGACTGAAAGTCTGTATTATATTAAAAATTTTATACTAGATTATATGGCATATGTGCATATGGTATTTTCTGTAGAGGAATCCTATTGGAAACACTGTTTGCTAACAATAGATCTTATTAGCCCTGGTGTGCACCTTGATTGCCTCAGCTAGTAGGGAGTAGTGCTAGCCTCGTGTGAGGGCCAACATACGGGAGATGATATGTGAAGGAGAGCGGAATGCCTCCTATATGGGCGAGATGCCAAGTATATGAGATGTGATTTTCCTTCCTTTGCTCTGTGTTTGGGAAATACCCATATAGAGTCCCTTCACGTGTCCTCTTGAATAGTAATAGGGCAAACCTCAACGGGATGCTGAGTTTAGGCAAATCCTATACCATCAAAGTACGGAAGAGGTTAAACTCTGATGTGGTGGTTCTGATATAGGATCCTCCAAATGTTTTCATGTGAAAGGTTTTGATGCATTATAGTATTTGAATAATGATCATACCGTATTGCATATGATTTTGAATATCTGAATTTGATATAAACTGAGAATATTTGAAATGTGGGTCATATATGAATGTACTTTTGAACTGTTATTTTCAATATGATAAATTTTAAAATATGAGTACATCCATATATTGACCTAAGAGGTCATAAGAGGTATTATCTGCTCATTAAGTTTTAAAACTCACTTCACGTTGTGGATATGTTTTGCAGATAAAGACCCAGAGTTTGGTCCTGCAGATATGTGATCAACTAAGTGTCATATTATCTGGTGAGCCTATTTTATTTCTAAGGCTCAGAGATTTGATTTATATTATACTTGTACTCTAGAGTATGTTCTATATGCCACAGGCAGGATCCCTGCTTCTATTGTTACTCTGATGTTTATGGACTTGTTATGTAAATGGTATAAGTATGGGAGATCCTATATGTATCTATTTTTTGTGATAAAGGATTGGAATATTCATGTTTATGGAAAATATATGTTCATAGTATATGTATTTCACGTGCCTTAAAATTAGGGGCGTGATAAGTTGGTATCAGAGCAATAGGTTTCCCTGTGGCTATCAAAGCAAAAAATTTTGTAGTAGGACTTTGAGTATGGGTATGTAACCGCGGACATATTTATACTCACGGTGCGACTGTGGAATTCTATAGGGTGTCATTATCTTCTTCCTTTTGACTCTTTTCCTTAGATGTGTGATGTTTAAACATCAATTCGTATATTCTAGACGGTGCTTCTTGAGTGTGGACTACCAGTTCAGCTTTTAAACTCATATTGATGAACATTAAAAAGAGGAACCCTTTTGGGTATAAAGAAAAATAATTAGCTGAAATTAAAAGGATTTCATCCGAATACAAAGATAATGGCTTGTTTGGATGTCAAGAAGGTTTGAATTGGCTGTTTGATTTGCTTATGTGAAGCGATATGATGAATGGCTAACATAATATTGATAGTGGGTTATGATGTGATCGATGTTGTTAGCTCCAAGATAACAGTTTGTAATAAAGTGAGTGTTTTGGAAATAAATATAAATCTCTTCTTGGATGGATGAGTTAGAACCTATGTATATAAATGGATTTGACAAGTTGTGGGGTGGATTGAATTTAAGAGCAGGGAATCTATGATGATAATATTTTTAATGATAGATTTTATTGATATAAAGGATTCACAGATAGTTTGGTTTTCAATAATATTATGTATAAGCATTATGAGAAAGGAATGTTTGTCCATGAAAATTTAAAATTTGAGGTACGTAAAATGGGTAATTCATGTGAAAGACTCTTGGATAGACATAAGTTTTTCATGATTGATTGTTAAGACATTGCATAAGCATATTAAAGAATGAAGTCAAAATGTGTTTATCTTGTTTAAGTGTTATGAAGTGCGTTCTAACTGATACAATATGAAGATGTCATCAATAGATTAAAAGGTTAAGAAAGAAGTTGCAAGTAGTGAACAATCTGTGGAAGCATGTATCCAATAATTTAATTTCAGCTTTAGCAGCCCATAAGGTATTACAAAAAAGGGTGCCAAGGATATTTGGCAGTGATGAGAGATGTTGGTATAAAGTATACCAATGGAGATCAAGTTCCAGTGATTAGGAAATTTCCTTATGTGTTCCCAAAAGAATTGTCTGGATTACTCCCGAAACGAGAAATAGAATTTGATATTGATTTATTTTCTACAACCCAATTAGTATCTGTATCCCTATATAGAATTATATCGACTGAACTTAAAAAAAAAATTTGTTACAAGAATTGTTAAACAATGGATTTATACACTCTAGTACTTCTTCTTGAGGTGTTCCAATCCTATTTGTGAAAAAGAATGATGGATCACTACAGTTATGCATAGATTACAGATAATGAAATAAAGTGACAATGGATAATAAATACCCATTATCACGTATAGATGATTTTTTTGATCAACTATAGAGTGCTCAATGTAAAAAAAATCGATTTGAGATCTAGGTATCATTAATTGAAGATAAGGGAAAAGAACATTCCGAAAATTGCTTTCAGAATACGGTATGGGCACTATGAGTTTTTAATAATTCCATTTGATTTAACAGATGCCCCAGTTACATTCATGGATTTGATGACTAGAGTATTTAAACATTTCTTGGATCAATTTGTTATTGTATTCATAGATGATATCCGAGTATAATCAAGGAGTTTTGATAAGCATGAGCAACATTTAAGGATAGCTTTGTAAACCTTAAGAGAATATCTGTCGTATGCTAAATTTTCAGAATGTGAATTTTGCCTTAGTAGTGTTATTTTTCCTAGGGCATGTGGTTACCAAGAATGGTATTTAAGTTAATTTTGACATGGTAAAAGTGGTGCAGCAATGGCCACACTCTATCACAATTACAAAGATTCATAATTTTATTGGTTTATCAGGTTATTACTATAGATTTATTAAATATTTTTCAAAAATTATTGCTCCTTTGACGAGGTTGACAAGGAAAGCAATAAAATTTGACTAGTAAGATGAATGTGAAAAAAATTTCTAGAAACTAAAGGAATGTTTGACTACGGCACTAGTACTATCTATTTCTTTAGGTACCGAAGGATACACAGTATATTGTGATGCATTGAAAATTGGATTAAGGTGTGTGTTGATGCAATATGGTCGAATCATTGCATATGCATCTAGACAGCTTAAGCCACATAAGAAAAATTATCTGACTTATGATTTGAAAATACTAGCAGTGGTTTTGCTCTCAAAGTTTGAAGGCATTATTTGTATAGTGATACATGTGAAATTCATACAGTTTTAATCATCTTTAGTTGAGCAGGTGAAAAAGGCATAGGACGATGATGCCTATTTATGTAAGAAAATTTAAGAGGTGAAGAATGGCAGTGATATTGAATTTATTGTAGACTCTGAAGGAATTTTGAGATTGAGTAAGCGATTGTGTGTACCTAATAAAGAAGAATTTAAGAAAGAAATTTTAGAGGAAACCCATAGATCCATATATACAATTCCTCCTGAGGTAACTAAAATGTATAAAGATCTAAAAGAAATTTATTAGTGGGACGGTATGAATAAAGATATAGTTGATTTTGTCTCTTGATGTTTAATTTGCCAGCAGGTAAAAGTAGAACATCAAAAGCTTGCAGAATTACAACAACAGATAGAGATACCTGAATAGAATTGGGAAAGAATAACTATAGATTTTGTTATAAGGCTACTGTCGACACAATAAAAAAAAAGGGGGTTTGACTTAATATGGGTGATCATTGATAGATTGACTAAATCAACACAGTGAAAACTACATATAGCGTAACTCAATATGAAAATTAGGTATTGATATCGATTATATCTGATCGAGGACTATAGTTCACAGCTTGTTTTTGGAGAGCCTTTTAAAAAATTTTGGGCACGAAGCTAAATCTCAATAATGTTTTCAATCTTCAAACAGATGGACAGTTTGAGCAAACTATCTAAATATTGGAAGACATGCTTTGGGCATGTATGCTTGATTTTCATGGTAGTTGGGAAAGATTCTTGCCCCTAACTAAATTTGCTTATAACAATAGCTACCAAGCCACCATACAAATGACACTATTTAAGGTTTTACATGAAATACCGTAGGTTTTCTACTAGGTGAGTGAGTAAATGACTATTTTCGTATGTTGATATTGTGACTTGAGTGATGTTTGATATTTGGAAGTATGTTAGTAAAATATATGAATGTGTGAGAAGTGAATTGAAATGAGTAAGTAGCAGACATGGTATGAATGGTGAAAGTAAGATATGTTAGGATTGGCTAGTGATGGAAAAGTGTTATAAGAGGAGGATGTGAGCAGATTGGGTTTACTTGAGGATAGGTAAGACAAAATTAGAAAATTTGTGATTTCAATTGGTTAGAAGTGATTAATGAAGGAAATCTTGGAGGAAGATGGATATTAAACTAGTTATAATTTAAAATAGTGAGTTTGGACATCGAACAATATAAAGATTTTTAGGTGAAAGGAATAGACAGATGATGGCTTTATAGTGCTTTGAGAAATGTAAAAAAGTGAATTAATGGTATTGAAGTTCTTGAGGAATAAAACATAGGAAGTAGAATTTAAATTAATCTTTGGCCTATTAACATGGAAATTTATTGTTGGGAAAAATTTTCTTGAAATGATTGGGTGAATTAAACGGGATTGATATAAGTTAGATATGATGGAAGAAAGGCTTGAAATTTTTGATAATGAGTTTATTGGTGTTAATAAGAGGGTATAGAGTTATTGTGATGAGATAAGTTGAAATCGTTAGACATGTGTCAATGGTACATAAACGTTATAAAAGGTTTGGTGAATTTCTTGTTTTGTATGTTTAACATATTGATTAATGGATTTTAGGATAAAGATAGATGATAGATTAAGATGATGATATTCAAGGGAGGATGTTGACATGTGAGAATCAAAGATTACTTGATAGAAGTCTGAAATAAGAAAAGATAGTTACCCAATGTGGATATGAATATGTTCTTGATGTGTGTGTTTCCTAATATCGACTTATAGATTTATGCATGCGAGCTTGAGGATATAGAGGAATGAGATATAGAATGGTTTAAGAGTTCCTTGAATGTATATATAATCTGTTGAGTATTTTGCATAAAGTGGAATTGATTAGAAAAGAAATACAAGCAACTCAATACTGGTCAAAAAATCTGTAAGGACCATGAATGTTGAGCACTAGAAAGTATCAGTTGGTGACCACATATTTTTGAAGAACTTATAGATAAAAGAAATCCCTATGGTTAAGTTATATGATAAAATCACTCAAGTGAAGAGACATATTAAAAAGTAAAGATGATATACATAAAAGATATTCTCAATTATTTGAGTAATGAGGTTAGTAACTCTGAATTATACTTTAATTTCATTCCCTACATGTGGTAGGATGGGCTGAAATGTGGGGACCAAATTTTTTAAGGGGGGAAGAATGTAATATCTCAAAATTTTTATTTTTAAATAATATTTTATTATAAACAAGTATGATTTTTTTAAATGACTATGCATGTTTTGCTAGAAGTAAATATATTTTTATTGAAAATAATTACTGTTTTGCTTAAAATAATTATATTGGCCTCTAATAAATTTTTGTTATATTTTTAGAAATATTCTTTCTTTTGTTATGTATAAAGATATTTATTTTGTGATTTATTTTATTCGGATTTTTATAAAGAAAACTCATGATTTAAGAGTTCAACTAAAGTTTTATGAGAATGTAAATTTTTTAAAAAAATTTGGGATATTTTAAGATAAAAAACAGTATTTATATGAATATATATGAAATAAAATGAAAATAAATCTAAATATTTAATTATTAAATAATAATAAAATAAAAAAATAATGAAAGAGAAAGGAGAACGGAAGGGAGACGAAGAACTGAGAGAGTCTGCATATTTTGGTAAATAGTGATAAATAGTAGCCTTTAATTTTCTCTCTAGATATGGAGTCTCTATTAGTTTCCAATTTCAAAATTGATGGTACCACTGGATTCAGGACGAAAAATACTACGGTTTTGACTGATCAGATTTTTAAATCAGCCGTTAAATCGCCGTAGATCTGAAGTAGAAAATTTCAAAAAAAGGTAAACTCTAAAACTCTTACTTAGAGACTTCAAATTGAAAATCTGACATCGTAGATTGATTTAGGAGTTAGATAAACCTTAGAATATGAATTTTTTCGGCTATTTGACAGCTTTTTGTTCGTCGTGAATAGTGATTCCCGCGGTGAATAGTGTTTTCCAGCCATGAATAGTGACCAACTTCCCGGAGTCATTTCCTTGATTTTTGAACCCTCCGGACACGTTTTTGAAGTCTGTTTAGTCAAATGTGGATTCGAAAACTGCATTTTGGAGCTGTACAATCTGGAGCCCTTACACTATGAGTAGATGATTCTTTCTATGGCTTGCCCTATACTCTTCTTGATCTTTAAGCATGTATATGATTATGTTTATGAGATATTTACGCTTTGATATATTTCTGAAATGCATTAAAATTATTTGAATTGCGTACATTTTGAAATATAGTTCAAGAAGAGTATAGTTTTGAAACTGGATTTCTAAACCCATGGAATATCTGATTTTACGTGTATTTTTCATTGAATAGTGAAATGATTACATATGCACATTATATTGATTTATAAAGCTATATGATTGCCTTGAAAAAAAGCTTGTATATGAGATAAATTCTGGATGGGTAATTTATGACAGATGAATCTGTACTGAGATTGAAAGTTTGTATTATATTTAGAATTTTATAATGGATTATATGCCATATGTGCATATGGTATTTTCTGTGGAGAAATTCTATTGGAAACACTATTGGCTAACAGCAGGTGATGTTAACGCTGGTGCGCACTTTGATTGCCTCAACTAGCAGGGGGTGATGCTAGTCTTGTGTGAAGGCCAACATACGAGAGATGATATGTGAAGGAGAGCGGAATGCCTCCTATATGGGCGAGATACTAGTTATATGAGATGTGATTTGCCTTCCTTTACTGTGTGCTTGGGAAATACCCATATAGAGTCTCTTCGCGTGTCCTCTTGAATGGTAGTAGGGCAAACCTCAGCGGGATGTTGAGTTTAGGCAAATCCTATACCACCAAAGTATGGAAAGGGTTAAACTATGATATGGTGGTTCTGATATGGGATCCTCCAAATGTTTTCATGTGAAAGGTTTTGATGCATTACGGTATTTGAATAATGATCATACCGTATTGCGATTTTGAATATCTGAATTTGATATGAATTAAGAATATTTGAAATGCGGATCCCATATAAATGTACTTTTGAACTGTTATTTTCAATGTGATAAATTTTAAAATATGAGTACATCCATATGTTGATTATTTGCTCACTGAATTGTAAAACTCACTACACGTTGTGGATATATTTTTTAGATAAAGACCTATAGTTTGGTCCTGTAGATACGTGATCAACTAAATGTCATATTCTCTAGTGAGCCTATTTTGTTTCTAAGACTCGTAGATTTTATTTATATTATACTTATACTTTAGAGTATGCTCTATATGCCACAGACAGAATCCCTGCTTCTGCTGTTACTCTGATATTTATGGACTTGTTCTATATATGATATATGTATGGGAGATCCTATATGTATCTATTTTCGTGATAAAGAATTGGAATATTCATATCTATGGAAAATATATGTTCATGGTATATGTGTTTCACGTGCCTTAAAATTAGGGGCGTGACAATTATAATATCTAAGATAAAATATTTAATATTAGCACAATTATTGATAATTTAAAATACCTTTCTCATCATTAAAGTTTAATGTGAAATTATGATTTCATCTTTTAAAATTTTACGTGGTCCAATTTTATTTCTAATCTTTCAAAGAAGGGTACATTGTTGCTTTTTACCTATAACCATCAAACTTATTGATGGTAAATAACTACATGGAATTTATGTATGTCACATGAAATTCTAAAACTAGATATCTAGTTTTTAATCATTATAATCTCTAAGAGTGCCAGAGCGCACAAATAAAATTTAAAACTTTACTTTTTAAAATGCTAAGTAAAATTTAAGTAATTATTTTTTATAAAAATAAAAATAAAAGACCAAGTTTTCATCTATTTATAAATATAACAAACAGTTGATTTTTTAATCAATTATGAGTTTTTTTTAACTGGAAGAAGGGGACAAAAGACTCCTTAAAACCCCACTTGATGGCAAGGATTAAGGCATCATTTAGTTTGCAAAATAGAATTAAGATTTTCAAAAATAAAACATGAGAACATATCATTTTCATATTTGGTTCAACTTTTAAAAAAAATTATAAAAAATGTAACATTTTAAAGAATGTTTCATACATATATTTCTACGAAAATATTGCCGAGACGGAAATATGATATTCTCATGGTGAGAATATCTTCCCTTTTACCAGACATATGATTGCTACATTCAAAATCAAGAAACCAAATATATTCTAACTCAACTTCCTTAACATTTACTTGTGCCATTAGCAACATTTGTTCTTCCGTTTTTGCAAAGTTAGCCTTGGAACTCCTAGCTTTCTTAGTACATTCCCACTGAGAATATCCTAACTCATGACAATTATAGCATTCTATGATAGATTTTTCAAACCCAAATCTACCCCTTCCTCATCCTCTTCCTCTTCCACGATAAGAACCACGACCACCACTTCTGCCTCCTTGTTGAAATCCAGAAGTGACTTAGAAGGCTTGTTCATCCACATCATGTCGACCTATTCTTTGTTCATGCAAGAGAAGATTGCTTTAAAGCTCATCAATGGATAAAGCATCCAAGTCCTTCAATTCTTCAATCGAGCAAACAACATAATCATATTTTGGAGTCATAGATCTCAAAAAAATTTCAATGATCACCACTCTTCCATTCTTTCTCCATGAAGCCGCATCTTATTGGCTATAATGAGCATCCTTATAAAATAGTCATTGATGGTTTCCCTATCTTTCATATGCAGTACCTCAAACTCTTTTTGAAGTGCCTATAGTTGAGCACGCTTCACAAGTGTTGTTCCTTGATACTTTTGCTTCAAAGAGTCCCATATATCCTTGGCAGTGTCCTTCTTTAGGATCGTTTCCAGAATCAAACGATCAATAGCCTGGAACATATAGTTCTTAGCCTTTAAATCTTTCAATTTCTTCTCCTCCAGTGTCTTCTTATATGAATCACTAGAACCAGCTTCTTCTATTATTGCAGTGATCCCAGTTTCTACCAAGTTCCAATATTCTTTAGAACGTAAAATTTTTTCCATAAGTATACTTCAGTGATCATAGTGCCTATCAAACTTTGGAATAGCATGTTGTACAAAACTACTCTCAAACGTCATGGTGCACATTGGTAACTGTATGTACAGGCTCTGATACCAAATGTTGAACTAAGTTATCAAAGACTTTGTAAAGTAAGATTGCACCCAAAAACTCTAGAGTATCTCATATATCAGAAAACATCAATCTTGGCTATTAAATAGCCTTACATGCAAAACAAAAAAGATAAGATAATATCCCATGATTATACATGTCCTAGAATCATGGTAAGAGACTATATCAGAAGAAAAAAATAAACAAACACGTCCTTCACGTATAGGAGGGTTATTAACACGTATAGGAGTGATCCTGGAATAGAGGAAACCTAACAACTACCCTAACAACTAAAAAGTTGTCAGCTTCAACAATAATAGAATCGGATTACATAATCGAGCGAGAGAAAGAGAGAGAAGAACTAGGGTTCAAACTTCAAAGCCATCAAAGTGAACGATTTTCCTAAACCAAGTGGTCGAAACTCATGCCTCTAACGACGTCATTACAGTGGTTGGGTTGTCCTTTCTCTCTCTTCTTTCCCTTTGTATTTGGTGCGCACTGTCGCAGGCACGCCCAACTTAAAACCTTACCTCAACACTAACCTGTAGTAGTGGGAGTAAGGGTCGATCCCACAGAGACTGGAATTACCTTATGTGATTCAGAAAGGGGGGATTGAGAGTTGCAATTAAAATTAAGTAAACAATAGCAAAAATAATTGAGAGAAAGTGATTAATGAGAAAAGCGTTGGTTTCGGTCGATATTCACCATCAAGGGATTGCATTGATCATTGACAAAATTATCAATCTTAAACCAAATATCTATCATTGGGATTCTATCCCAGTTCCTCCTTAAGCCTAGTAAATTAATGACAATCGCACTAATTATACTCTAATTAACGAGCAATCCTTTAACACATCGGTAAAGCATCACTTATTAACCGCATGAAGAACAAGAGAAACTAATAGAGCTAAACGAATACAAGCACATCGGTTATATTCAATTTAGTTGATATTCATCATAGGGTTAACGATTTATAATCCAAAATCCTTAATCCTATTTGCTTCACGAATCAAGTAATAAAAGCTTTGTTCAAAACCTAATTCAGCAGCTACACATACAATATACTAGTAGGCCTCCTAGCAATCACATGCATAATATTAAGAAAATAAGAACAGATGAATAAACAATACCCGGTTAAGATTGAATGCAATGAAATCAAATTCGTATCTCACAATGACATCAAATCCCTTGAGGTTTCAATCTCCCTCAACCAACTAAAGTAAATTAGCCGCGCAGGGCCATAGAAAACTAAACAAGAAGTAAAGAAAAGAGTTGAGAACTTGAATGAATTCTTTGCTGAATGAATCGATACCCTCTCTGCTTACTTTCCTTCCTCTTTATAGATTAAACCCTCCTAGTCGAAGTAGGAAAGTTTTTAGGTCAAATCTCCATCAATTAGGCTTCAAATTAGGCGAAAAAACTCTAAAATCGCGACTTCCGGAGCGGCGGCGCCGCGGCGCATAAGTTCAGCGCCGCGGCGCTTCGAAGCTTCATCCACGGGGTGCCGCGGCGCACCATGCAGCGCCGCGGCGCTCCATTCTTCGTACACGGGCGCCGCGGCGCACCCATGCAGCGCCGCGACGCTCGTGGTTCTGGGGCAAGGGCGCCGCGGCGCCAATAACCAGAGCCGCGGCGCTACGAGACATCCATGACGGGCCGCCGCGGCGCTGTATTGTGAGCGCCGCGGCGCCTAGAAAACGCCGGATTTTGCCAAAGTGTCAAACACGAAAGTTGTAGCTCTATGTTTCTTCTTTCCATAGCCGCTGGAATCAGCTCAATCGGAGCTCAAATGAGTGAGATATGCTTCCATTAGTGACGAAAGGTCAGAAATCAGCATTTTTCATGATTTTCTTCTATTTTTCTCTTCTTTTCTTCTTTATTATTCCTAAAAACATAAAACACACAATTTAATTAAAATCTATCTATTTATCATTTAAATAAAATAAAAAGAAACATAAAATATGCTAAATACATGCTTAATTTAAAGCATGTCAAATACCCCCACACTTACTCTTTTGCTTGTCCTCAAGCAAATTAAACCATGTGAACAATATTCAATAAATAAGGTAAGTGAAAGTCTTTCCAATATATTGCCTCATAGTGAAAATTGAATGCTCTTAAAGAAATTTCAGAAAATTTAATGACTATGTGCAATATTCAATTTAAATGCAATTCAGTATTCATTTTTCTAGAGCCCTGAGTGTGTGTGTGTTTTGAGCAGTTCAATCATCTTTCATTCAAATGAGTTTATATATCTCAAGAAATCAAGTATGGATCTCCTCGTAGGATTTCCATAAGCTTATTTTTCCTGCTGCTCTCCACTAATGTAGGTCAAAACTATTTTTAAGATCAAAAGGACTTTATTTAGCTTGTAATGTGGCCAAGGTGAAGGGTGGGACAAAGGATATCAATGTAGGATCAGTCACCCAGCACCACATGATTAAAATTGATCTCTTGAGCTCTTTGCTTTCCTCCAATAATTTTGGGAAGATTTTCTCCGCACACTACTTTTTCTGCTTCAATCCATCATTGTCCTCTTTTTCTTTCACCCACAACATTTGTTCTTATATATATATATAATTTTTTTTTTCTTTTGAAAATTTCTTTTCTTTTCCTTGCTCCACCCTTCCACCCTTTTTGTAAATAAAGCAATACAATACAAATATTCATCAAAATAATCATGGAGTGAGTGAATAGGGTAAAGAAAAAAATAAGGATATACAAACTTTGGCTTATGGCTCAGTTATGGTTTTCAGAAGGAAAAGTTCATTAAGCTCAAAATAAAGGAACTAGTGTTATTTTATTACTTAGGTTAGGCTTGAAAGGCTCAATCTATCAAATAATGCCTAAATCATCTCCTAATTAATAGTATCAACCTAGGATTTCGCCTCAAGCATCATTCAAATAAGTTCTAGAATTCTTTCTGAGATCATAAAAAATTTCTTTAAGTTGTATAAACTTTCTTTAAATAAAAGATAAATTAAATACTCAAAGTTGTTGTGCAAAATAGATTCAGGATTCTAGAAAATGGATAATAAATTGCAAAAAAAATTAAAATTACACATAATTATGATTTTCCTACGTTTCTTAGGAGCTATTAGCAATTTAAACATTTATATCATTGGCTATTGGTTTCACTAATACAAACCCATAAATTGAAGTTTTGTTCACATGCTCACCTCATGACAGGAATAAAAGTGCACACATCATAGAATTATAGTAATGCATCAAAGTAAAAAAAAAGTGCACAAGTGTATGAGTTATTATACAGTCATCCAGCTGAATCATAAAGTGACCCCCCCACACTTAAAAACATACATTGTCCCCAATGTAAGGATATCAAAGAAAAAACACAATAGAGACAAGTAATAAAATAAGGAGGGGTCCAGGGAAACTTCCCTGATCAAGTGTCTTTGAATTCGACTCAATTGCTGATATGAGGTGTATAATCCTGCAAAAGAAGATGGAAAATCAAGTTATGCAAGCAATATAATCGAATGGGAGGTGAGTATGGGTGATTGGAGGCAAGACAAGGGATTTGGGGGTGAGAGAGAGCAAAAACCGCGGGAGGAGAAGAGGTTCTCGCGAGCCTCTTACAGAGAGCGCCGCGGCGCTCACCCGTTCTGGTTTCGGAGCGCCGCGGCGCTATGGGTACGCGCCGCGGCGCTCACCCGTTTTGGGTTCGGAGCGCCGCGGCTCTGTTCTAGAGGGCCGCGGCGCTCTCCCAGTCTGGGCGACTAGCGCCGCGGCGCTCGGTTTGGGCGCCGCGGCGCATGTTCGCGTCCGCAGATCCAAATTTTTTTTTTTTTAAAATTAATAAAGTAAAATTAAACTAGGAAAAGAAAAAATAAGAAGAAGAAGAATAGATGTTGGGTTGCCTCCCAACCAGCGCCTTTGTTTTACGTCGTTGGCTCGACTCAGCTCCCTATCTTTGTTCATGGAGGCTCTTTGAGGTTCACTTTAAATTTCTGGGACTGATTCAATCTTTGAAATTCAACTGCATAACCAGAAGGCACATCAGTAATAACAAGTGGACCTAACCAAGGGAGCGATTTCTTACCTTTAAAGGGTTCAACCCCTTTCATTTCTAGAACTTGATGCAATTTTATAGTCGGGTCTATGCCTTTAAGGTTTGCAATTGTTCTTATAATGGCATTTCTTTTTTCTTGAAAAATATGCATCAATTCCTCTTCTTTTTTAACACCTAAACTTTTTGCAACTATAATAGGTGATGCATCTCCTATTTCCAAGTATTTCAGGTGATTAGGCAGAGATGACAAAATTGATCCACGGTCCTGCAAAACAAAAGGTGCAAGAATGGTATCAAAATTTGATAATTCCATATAAGAAATCTTACCCTTTGGTGGCTCTTTTGAAGAATCATTGAGTGCAGCCAGTTTCTCCTTTGTTTTTTCATCTAAATTTGTCTCACCATCATCTTCTTCTATGGATTTGCTCACAATTACTTCTAATTTGTCTTTTCCATCTAATTCAAATATGTCATGTGCCAAAGAATCAAAGACATCAATAGAGTAAACAGGGGTATCATCACCTGGGTATTTCATGGCTTCATACATATTAAATTTTATTACTTCACCATCAAATTCCATAGTGAGTGTGCCATTGTGAACATCTATCTTGGTTTTGGAGGTTTTCAAAAATGGTCTCCCTAATAATATTGGAGAAGTAAAATCCCCATTGTCCATGTCAAGCACATAAAAATATACAGGGAACACCAAATCATCTACCTGCACCAAGACATCCTCAATTATTCCCTTAGGATATGTAGTGGACCTATCTGCTAGTTGAATTATCAAATTTACAGATTTCAATGGTCCCAAATTCAAAGATGTATATACAGAATATGGCATAACATTGATGGAAGCTCCTAAATCTAACATAGCATTTTCAATGTGATTTCCCCCAATTTTACATGGAATAGTAAACATACCTGGATCCTTGCATTTAGTGGGGAGTTTTGTCTGTATCATAGCAGATACATTCTGACTCATATGAATCTTTTCAAAATCTTTTAATTTTTGCCCTTCTTTTTGAGTACATAGTTCTTTCAAGAACTTTGCATATCTTGGCACCTGTTTAATAGCATCTAGAAGGGGAAGATTAACTTCACATTTTCTAAAGATGTCATACAATTCAGAGGTTTTCTCATTTAGCCTATTCTCTTTAAGAGCTTCTGGAAAAGGAGGCACTACTTCATACTTTAAATTAGAAAGAGACTTACCTGTAGTTGCTTCATTCTCCTTAATTGATTTTTCTTGCTTTTCAAGAGAAGAAACAGATGGTGGACTTTCAATTTCCTCACCATTTATTGAAATAATTGAACTAACATTTTCTCTAGGATTCACCACAGTTTGTGAAGGTAACTTACCTGAATTTTGAGCATCCAGTCGACTCACTGTGGTTGCTAACTGACCCATTTGAGTTGTCAGGTTATGAATGCTAGCTCTTGTCTCTTGCTGAAATTGATGAGAGCTATGCACAAGAGTCTTCACAATATCTTCCAATGGATTACTTACCTGATGCTCCTGGGATGCATTTTGTTTAGGATAATAGGCTTGTTGGTTTTGTTGAAAATTCTGTCCTGCAGGCCTATTTTGTGCATTCCCATATCTGAAATTTGGATGATCCTTCCATCCAGGATTGTATGTATTAGCATATGGATCATACCTCTTTGGTTGGCCAGTAAAACCTCCTACATCATTAGCTTGTTCTGTGGCTTCCTCTTGAAGTGTAGGGCACGTATCAGTAGGGTGCCCTGTTGCTGAACATATCCCACAGACTTTAACTTGTTGGAGTGTACCTGTAGCCATTTGGCGCACAAGAGAAGTAAGTTCAGATATTTGATTCTGAAGAGAAGTTGTACTTACCTCATGGGCATGTCTAATAGGAGGATCATGCCTAACGCCAAATTGTTGTGAATTGGCAGCCATATTTGATATGAGAATTCTGGCTGCCTCAGGAGTTTTATCTACTAGTGCTCCTCCACTAGCTGCATCTATCATGCTCCTGTCTCCCTGCAAAAGGCCTTCATAGAAATATTGGATTAGTAGCTGCTCACTAATCTGATGATGTGGGCAGCTTGCACAAAGTTTCTTAAACCTCTCCCAATATTCATAAAGGGTTTCACCATGCAATTGCCTAATGCCGCATATTTCTTTCCTAATAGTGGCGGCTCTAGATGCAGGAAAATAACGTTCTAAAAACATTCTTTTCATCTCATTCCAAGTAGTAATAGTACCAGAGGGTAAATAATACAACCAATCCTTAGCTGAATCTTTTAAAGAAAAAGGAAAAGCCCTAAGTTTAATTTGTTCCTCAGTTACTCCAGGGGGCTTCATACTGGTACAAACCACATGGAACTCCTTTAGATGTTTATGCGGGTCCTCACCTGCAAGACCATGAAAACTAGGTAAGAGATGAATTAATCCAGATTTTAATTCAAAATTCACATTATCATCAAGATTAGGGAAAGTAATGCATAAGGGTTGCTGATGCAAATCAGGAGCTGCAAGCTCCTTCAGAGTAGGGTGTCTGGCCATGATCACTTCCTCCGTATCCTGATCAATGTCTTCTTGAATTCCTCTTCTGTGCCTGTATACAGATTTTCCAATATCTGGATTGAACTGTAAATCTTGACAATTAGCAGAACGAGTCACAGGCATAAAATAAAAAAAAATCACAAAAGTAATGACGCAGTCCCCGGCAACGGCGCCAAAATTTGGTGCGCACTGTCGCAGGCACGCCCAACTTAAAACCTTACCTCAACACTAACCTGTAGTAGTGGGAGTAAGGGTCGATCCCACAGAGACTGGAATTACCTTATGTGATTCAGAAAGGGGGGATTGAGAGTTGCAATTAAAATTAAGTAAACAATAGCAAAAATAATTGAGAGAAAGTGATTAATGAGAAAAGCGTTGGTTTCGGTCGATATTCACCATCAAGGGATTGCATTGATCATTGACAAAATTATCAATCTTAAACCAAATATCTATCATTGGGATTCTATCCCAGTTCCTCCTTAAGCCTAGTAAATTAATGACAATCGCACTAATTATACTCTAATTAACGAGCAATCCTTTAACACATCGGTAAAGCATCACTTATTAACCGCATGAAGAACAAGAGAAACTAATAGAGCTAAACGAATACAAGCACATCGGTTATATTCAATTTAGTTGATATTCATCATAGGGTTAACGATTTATAATCCAAAATCCTTAATCCTATTTGCTTCACGAATCAAGTAATAAAAGCTTTGTTCAAAACCTAATTCAGCAGCTACACATACAATATACTAGTAGGCCTCCTAGCAATCACATGCATAATATTAAGAAAATAAGAACAGATGAATAAACAATACCCGGTTAAGATTGAATGCAATGAAATCAAATTCGTATCTCACAATGACATCAAATCCCTTGAGGTTTCAATCTCCCTCAACCAACTAAAGTAAATTAGCCGCGCAGGGCCATAGAAAACTAAACAAGAAGTAAAGAAAAGAGTTGAGAACTTGAATGAATTCTTTGCTGAATGAATCGATACCCTCTCTGCTTACTTTCCTTCCTCTTTATAGATTAAACCCTCCTAGTCGAAGTAGGAAAGTTTTTAGGTCAAATCTCCATCAATTAGGCTTCAAATCAGGCGAAAAAACTCTAAAATCGCGACTTCCGGAGCGGCGGCGCCGCGGCGCTTCGAAGCTTCATCCACGGGGTGCCGCGGCGCTCCATTCTTCGTACACGGGCGCCGCGGCGCACCCATACAGCGCCGCGGCGCTCGTGGTTCTGGGGCAAGGGCGCCGCGGCGCCAATAACCAGAGCCGCGGCGCTACGAGACATCCATGACGGGCCGCCGCGGCGCTGTATTGTGAGCGCCGCGGCGCCTAGAAAACGCCGGATTTTGCCAAAGTGTCGAACACGAAAGTTGTAGTTCTATGTTTCTTCTTTCCATAGCCGCTGGAATCAGCTCAATCGGAGCTCAAATGAGTGAGATATGCTTCCATTAGTGACGAAAGGTCAGAAATCAGCATTTTTCATGATTTTCTTCTATTTTTCTCTTCTTTTCTTCTTTATTATTCCTAAAAACATAAAACACACAATTTAATTAAAATCTATCTATTTATCATTTAAATAAAATAAAAAGAAACATAAAATATGCTAAATACATGCTTAATTTAAAGCATGTCAGTATTGCAAGCAAAATTATATTATTTGAAAATGTGAACAACGCATCATTATTCATTGGGTTTGGAGAGTGACTTATCTTTTAGATTGCTACAACATATTTATTTTTTGGGTTAATGTCTTAACTAACTTTCAATTTGTTTTGGGTAAAGAACTAACTTTCAATTTTATATCATTATAATATATATATATATATATATATTACAACAACCTTTTTTTTAGTCTTAACATTAGCATTTTCAAAGAATACCAAATAATTTCCCTTAAAATATTAAGACTTTTATTTTTTATAATTATTTTTTTTACGATCTCAAACTTCTATGTTATAAAAGTACTTCAATAAGTGAACTTAAATTTACTAACATAACTGTTACAACCTTAATATTTAATCATTTTAATTTACGTATGGTTTAATAAAAGAAATAAAGAAGTAGGGATATAATTGAAAGATTTTAAGGATGAAAATAAAAACTTATTAGGGCAAATATACTTTTAATTAAATTAATTTTTTTTGTTTTTCCTAAAATAATTATGTTTGGCTCTAAATAATTTTTTTTTTTTTTTTATAAATATTATTTCTTTTAATATACATGAATATATTTATATTGCGATTTTTTTATTAATATTTTTATCAAGAAAAATCATGATTTAAGAGTGTAATTAAAACTTTGCAAGAATATAATTTTTGAAAAATTTTTGAGATGCTTTAAGATGAAAAATAGTATTTATATATATAATCAAAGAATAAATTTTAAATATTTAATTATTAAATAATAATAAGTAAAAAAAAAAGAGAAATGGGAGAATGGAAATGTGAAGAAACGGACTATGTGGATGGCAAGGGGGCAAAATTTTTTTTCCTTCTCTTTCTCTCTCTAAGCTCTACCTTCTCTCAGGGATTTCTCCTAATATATGTATCCAATTGAAATACTAGAAGTACCATTAGACTCGTGACAACAAGAATTTCAAAACCCACTGATCAATTTTGCTGGAAGTTCGCCAGAAAATCATGAATAGTAACGCAGTAGGTAATGTTTCTAAAATTCTAGATTTTTTATGAGTTTTCAAGCTTCCAAGTTAGGAGTCTCGTTAAGGATATAGAGTATTGGTTGTATAACGAATTTCACAATTAAACAACATAATTTGGTGCTTTAATTTTGTAAATTATTCTTCGATGAACAGTAATTGTAAACATTATTTTTATCTATGTAAACAGTGCCCAAACAGTGTGTGAATAATGTTTTAGTTGTCGTGAATAGTACTCATGATATGGATTTGTTTCCTAGGTGATTGAGCACTCTAGAATCGTTTTTGAGGTTCGTTTTGCCCGATTTGATTTTGAAAATTGTCATAGGGTTTGCCCTATATTCTAGCTCAAAACTTTGTGAGTAGATAATATTGACTATAACATAATTTTTAGTTATTCTTTTAATATATCCATAGCACTATCTTGTGAAATATTGAATCCATTTGGATTCCCATAATTTAATTGGCATTTGATCGAAAATACTAATGAGACATTATTACTAATGTGAATCTCATTTTTTATTATGAAAAAGTATTTCAAAACATGGCTCCTAGTATAAACTTTAGGAATGCAGGACAAGCATCATATATACTTATTTCTCTATTGATATTAATTGATGCTGATTGAGAATACCCAAAAATTGTGTTTGGTCATTGTAATATTTTATATTTCACATTGATTGATAAAATGATTGTATGAGGCACATGTATGGGCCTATGGATATAAATATGTAAGTTAGGTTGGAATTGTTTGAGATATGATTTTCTAGAAATGTAATTATCTTTCGTTTACCATTTGCATTTCTTATTATTTTTTTATTGTACCTATATGGAGGAATCTAAATCAGAAACACTGCAAATTAACAACAGTGAGTGCTAACCCTAGTGCATGTCGAGTTCTATATAATAGACTTTTCCCTAATGGATTGTACAGACTTTTACCCAATGGAGTACTGGCTTTTGACCTAATTGATGGTGAACACTTCTCTTGTTACATGCTTGAGGAATGGTGATAGTTTTAATAAAGAGTCCCTCAATCTATGAAAAAATCTGAACTTATTTTAATTATTTATCTTCTCTATTGTTGATATGCATTCTTTATTTTTTATAAGAGACTCTTAACTTTATTTGATGCGTGATCTTTTAGTTAAGATTCAATAATTGTTTTAGAAATTTGATGTGTATTTATTTATAAAATACCGTAATATTGATATTTATGCCTCTTAGTACTGAAATTTTATTGTAATTGATCTTTCAAACATACAATACATATGGCATTCATTTTTTTCTTGCATTAAATTTTTACTTGTGAAAGAAAAACTCGTACCCTGCTTGTCCTATTTCTATTATGGTAAGGATTACCTGTTCACTGAGTTGTCAAACTCACTACACAATTTTTTTTATATTTTTTAAATAAGAATACAGATTTTGGTCATTCTCCTTCAGATAATTGATCAGTTAGGCGACATATTTTCTAGGTGAACCTACTTTATTTTCAGAGTTCCCAGCTTTTGACTTATATCGTATTTTGCACTCTAGAGTTGCTCCATATATCACAGGCAAGATCTCAACTTCCATTTTGTATAGTATTTGTATATATTTTGAGATAATTGAAATTATACAGTATAGAAAGTTAAGCTGTCAAATGAATATGTAATTATGAGTTTAGTTACAATCTATATTTTTTGTGAGAAATTTATTTATATGTATCAAGAAAGAGGCTTACGGGATGAGATTATTCTCAAAACTCATGTCGATTACATATTCTTAACTTGGACTTGTGACAATAACTCACACCAATCAACTTTTATATGATCAATAGTTATTTTTGATTAATTATCTCCTGATTATCTTGAATTATTTAAATTATTTTTGTGTTCAATTCATAAAAATAAAAAAATCAATCATCTACAATAAAACAGATATTTGTTTATAAATAATTTGTTTTACTTTTAATACTGACAAAATTAAAGTATACTTTTTTTATCATACAGAACTGGTGGTATTTGATTCAAATTACAGTATGCTTAAAATTACATGTGTTAAATATATTTTTCTTCTTTCTATTTTAATCAATAAGTTAATTTAATTTAGTTTTTCTATTTTAAAACACACTAATTTTATCTTTTACTGATTGTGAACCATCACAATCAAATCTCTTTGTCCAAAATCAATAAATATATAAACAATTTTTTTATAACATAACTGTTAAACATTTCACATAAAATTTAACATCTAATAAATTTAATTCACTTGAAGAGAAGTGGCAAGGCTTATGGCATGTGCAAATAAAATTAATTACTATTATTATATTTTTTTTAAGCATGCCACATATAGATTGTACAAAATATATTCATTAATTAACTTATTACATAAAGAAGATAGTATAAGTAATTTAATAAATATGGATTTGAGTATGATTATATTATATAAGATAAAATATTTAATATTAGCACAGTTATTGATAATTTAAAATACCTTTCTCATCATTAAAGTTTAATGCGAAATTCTAATTTGATCTTTTAAAATTTTACGTGGTCCAATTTTATTTCTAATCTTTCAAAGAACGGTACATTGTCGCTTTTTACCTATAAACATCAAACTTATTGACGGTAAATAACTACATGGAATTTATGTATGTCACATGAAATTCTAAAACTGCCTATCTAGTTGTTAATCATTGTAATCTCTAACAGTGTCAGAGCGCACAAATAAAATTTAAAACTTTACTTTTTAAAATGCTAAGTAAAATTTAAGTAATTATCTTTTATAAAAAAAAGACCAAGTTTTCATCTATTTATAAATATAACAAACAGTAGATTTTTTAATCAATGATGAGTTTTTTTTAACTGAAAGAAGGGGAGAAAAGACTCCTTAAACCCCACATAATGGCAAAGATTAAGGCGTCATTTAGTTTGCAAAATAGAATTAAGATTTTCAAAAATAAAACATGAGAACATATCATTTTCATATTTGGTTCAACTTTTTAAAAAAAATTATAAAAAATGTAACATTTTGAAGAATGTTTCATACATATATTTCTACGGAAATATTGCCGAGACGGAAATATGATATTCTCGGTGAGAATATCTTCTATAAAATTAAACATATTTTTATCATTTTAACTCTAAATTTTAAATTTTAAAATTTTAATTCCAAAAATTTAAAACTCAACTTAAAATATTAAAACCACATCCTCTAAATTTTAAATTTTAAAATTCAAACTTCAAAATTCTAAACCATCAAAATTCAAAGTCTAAACTTCAAAAGATCACATTTCAAAATAACATAAATTCTCAAATGTTAAATTTTAAAACTCTAAATATCAATTCCTAAATTCTAAATATCATATGTTAAAACTTAAATTTCAAAATTTCAAACCCTAAAACCTAATTATGCATTTTTAATATTTTATTTAATTATATACGCATTTTATCTTTTTCATATGTTAAAACCTGGTTTGAGTAATTTTGAAAAGTTGTTAAATATTCCCAAGAATATTAATATGAACCAAACATGGAAATGTTAGATTCTGAAAATTCCTTGATTGGAAGAACTAAACACCTCCTAAAAGATTCACTTATCCATAAGCGCAAGACTTTTTTTCGCTGTTGAAACAAATTTTTAACACTTCTTTTTCTGTTGGCACAAGTAATTTTACACCGTAGAGCTAATTTTGTTTGAGTATTGAAGCTGCTCCTGTTCACAAATTATTTGTTATAGATTGGAAGACTTGAGATAACTCATCTGCTAAGCTCAAACACTTAGTTTCCGCTTAGTTAAAGAGTTTGCTTGGTGGTAAATATGCTGGCAGACCACACTCCAGTCAAGGTGCATCATTTCTCTGGTTCTATTTAACAAATGCAGCCTCTTCGCCCTGGGAGAGCAACTTCCATTTAAGCACTCAACCACCACCTTAGAATCCATCTCAATGATCCCCTTCCTAAACTCTTTCTTCCAAGTAAGCTTAAGACCGTTGTAAGCTCCCCAAAGGTCTCTTTTACACCTATCCCTAAAAATTTTGAAACTTTGAAGCCCATAGCCCAATAAAAGAGAGAACTGGTTCGGCGGCAATTTAATCAGCATGGCCGAATTGTTGTACGACTTATTTATTAATTTTGTTTTGTTGCTTTAACTAAAAAAAAAAAACTCTTTAACTACTAAAAATTCATCATTTATATCCTTTTGGTTAACTCCACGTGAGATCTCATGACTTGTTTTTATGCTTTTATGCGTAGGTGGCCATTTTATGTCTAAATGACCCTGAATTATCAGTTTTTTAGTTGATATATGATTTTTTTTAAATAATTTTTTGTTTATCAATGATATTTAAATCATGACACGTAATAAATATAATTTTAAAAATTATTATTTTTATTATATATCATAATTTGAATATCGTTAATAAATAAAAAAATTATTTATAAACAGTAAACCAAAATATTTTTTTCTTTCTCTCTTTTTTTTCTTCAATTTCTCTAAAGGTGTGTTTGGTCAATAGAGGAGAGTGGAGGGGAGAGAAGAAAAGGAAAAATAATTTTTCTTTATTTGATTTAATTTAAGGGGAGGAGAGGAGAGGAATAATAATTTTTTTTGTTTGGTTTTGTAAGGGAAGGAGAGGAAAAGTAAAATAATATAACCATTATTTCCCTATTATTTTATTTTCATTAAAAATAATTTTTTTATTAAATTTTTTTATGAAGGGTTTTTGATTTATTATTTTTTATTCAAAAAAAATTTGTATATTTTTTATATTTTTGTCTTTTATTAAAAAAAGAGATGTTAATTTTGAAAAATCAAGACTTCAGTGCTGCCACTCCCCTCTAAATCTCTCCATTTTTGGAGGGGAAGGGTTTTGAGGGAGGGGAGGGATTTTGCCTCCCCATTCCCTTTCCTCCTCTCCAAAATGCTAAACCAAAGGAGAAAATTTTTTAAAAACTTCTCCCCTCTCCTCCCCTTCCCTCGTCTCCCCTCCAACCAAACAATCTGTAAGTTGTCATTTAGAGAGAGAAAATATTTAAAATAATTTGGATAGGTGCAAAAAGTAGAGCTTACATATTTTTGAACAAAGAGAAACTAAGAGCAAGAAACTAGGTGCCCGTTTGGTTGACTAGAATGAATTTCAATAAAATGGAAAGAGAAAAGAAAGTGGAAATGAAAAAGGGAATGAAATGCTCAATACTTTATTTTGTATGTAATGAAAAGAATTAGGTAATATAATATTCCATTATTTGGTTGGTAAATAAATTGAAGGAATGGAAATACATTTAAGTAAAAAGACTGAATTATCCTTAAATTTTAAAATATATAGAATTATTTTAATATGAATTAAATTATTATTTTTAATATACAAAAAAATAAAAAATAAAAAATTTTGGTTCAACAATTTATCCAACTTTATGATAAAGCATACTAATTTTTTATTTGATTAAATTAGAAGATCATAAAGAATTAAAATACTAAAATATATAGTATAGTAATTATATGAAATTAATATAACATATATTTTTTATAAAAAATTAAAAATTAAGATAAAAAAAATATAATTTATAAAAGTATAATGAAGTAGTTTGCAACATGTCTAATAAAAAATTTATAAACTATTTATAAAAGAAAACTACATCAATATGAACTCAAATGACCTTATGATAAATTGTTTACAAAAAATTATAAACTGTTTACGAAAGAAAACTATGTCAATATGAAGTAGTTTGCAACATGTCTAACAAATGGTGTGATGATTGTATATTTAAATTCCTTCATCTGATTTCTTGGCTTTTAATCAAAGGGGAGTGAGAAAAACCCTTCACACAAAAAAAAGGGGACTCAAATTAAGTTATATAATATTTTTTACTTAAAAATAAAATTGTGAAAAGTAGTATAATAAATTAAAAAAATTATTATCTTATATTTTTAGTTTTAACTTAGATATATAATAATAATAATAATAATAATAATAATAATAATAAGTTCTCAGATAGAATTCAAGTTAAGTATTTGTTAAAATCATTCACTTTTGTAAATAAAACGTTAACACAAATTGGCTCCATAAGAATGGAAGTCCCATCCCTGTCATACAACCATAGCCATTTTGTTTTACAAAAAATGAAATTAGAAATTTTTTTGGTACAAGGATAATCATCTTAGAAGGATTTTTCCCTCTCTTGAAGCAAACCAAACCTTTTCTTTCTTTTCATTAAATTTCTTATAGAAACAAAGACCAGCACATTGCATAGAGCACACATTTTGCTTCAAGGTACTAATCAGACTTATTAGACAAAGTTAATTGGTCGCTGATTATAAGCTCCAGATTTATTAATTTCAAAAAAGTGCCTACATCAAGGCTATAAAGAATGACAAACTTTGACAAATCATGCATTCAACTTTAATTTTTCTTAAACAGCAACAATATACTGCAGAACAATTGTATCCCTCCATAGACCAAGAATTTCATTAACAAAAAAAAAATCAACCAAGAGCACCTTTTCCATGGGTCAAGACAAAAATAAAGTGAACAAGTATAGATCATGCTACTGAATATATGGTGTAATCCTTCCCTCCCATTTAATACTATACATAAGAGGGTCAAGGATTTAAAATTCTCGAGCATTTTTTGTCATGTAAGATTATCACAGAAGATCAGGATTACCACAAAAGGCATCTGGTTCAAATGATCTTGCAAAATCATCACTGTAAACTCCAGGTATAACTCCAACTCTAGCCTTTTTGGATGTTACATATGGGCTATTTTGGTCCCCATCCATGTTAACGAGGATAAGAGCAAATACAAAGAAAGATGTCGCCAGACTGACCAAAGTAAGTTTTAGTCTGCTCATTACAGGCTTGACCTTCAACATACACAGACAACATATGTTCAGTAAGTCAAATATCATGCAGTAAAAAAAGAGCAAAGTTGTAGTGACATTTGCACCTAACTGGTATACATAGCAATGGCTGATTGATGATGGCTGTGTGCCATGCTTGAAGTTGAATAAAAGGGCCCCAGTAATGCAGATTTTACAGAAAGTGTAAATTTTAGATTTACTGAAAATGTTGGACAACGCACTAAATTGGGGAAAGGTCATAATGAGGTTGCTTTCCAAAAGTTCCCATGAATCCTTTCATGTTAGCAGTTTTCTTAAACTATTTTCAGGCACATTAGATGCGGCACCAAAACTAATATTAAACACGACTGGCTTTTTCAAGAGGAGTACATGCGAATAATCCAGGCAAGATTCAAAATTCTTATATTCGTATCTTAATTCAATCAACAATGTGAAATCAGATTTTATCTATCATGAATATGAAATTTGTAAAACGAAGAAGGAAATTTTACTATAATCAAGCTTTCTCCAAAAGGGCTCTTCGCGACAAGGAATCACCAAAATGGGTGGATGGCATGACTCTAGGCAAGCTCTCCTTCGTGACTCCAAATGGGTTCTGCTTCGCGAACCAGAAGAACGCAGTAGAACGCAGATGGGTCAATGGAGCTTTGCAGAGAAAGAAGGAGGTTCGTAGTGGAACCAGATCCAGAATGCAGAAGAAGGAAGGAGCTTTCGTGGAGAAATGGGGAACACAGTGGAACGCGAGGGGTGGGGCTTCCCAGAGAAGTGGAGGGTTCTTGTAGGGGTGGAGCTTCGCACAATGGAACCATATGTCGAAAATAGCGCTTCGTGGAGGAATGTGGAACGCGAGAAATACCAAATGAGAGGGTTCTTATAAAAATCACAAAGCAGTGTTTTACCTTCGGGCATGTTTGGTTTGAAGGAATGGAAAGGGAGAGGAAGTTAGAATCAGCTTTTCCATCGTTTGGTTGAATAGAAAGTTGATTCCATAGAACGGAGAATTCCATTGTTTAATGGAATATGTATTCCTCCGCCTATACATCAGAATGCAGCATTCCATTGGGCTTTTGACTCCGATACCCTTGCGTGCCTTCATTTTTTTCCATCTTGTTTTTTCTTGTTCTTCTTCTCGTGCTCCTTCTGCGTCCTCTTCTCTTTTGAGTGCTTCTGCTTCGTGTGCTTCCAGCTTGCATCTTCCCCAGGTCAGCTCTAGAGAGCTTCTTCTGCTCGGGCCTTCCAGCTCGATATCTTCTGCTCGCAGCTCGCAGCTTCCATCTCAGCTCTGTAGCTTCTATCGCAGGTTGCAGCTTCCATCGCAGGTTCCATCGCAGCTCGCAGCTCGTCTACATCGCAACTCAAGAAACATGCTAAAGGTAAACTTCGTCCTTCTTCTTCGTTTTACATATCTGATTTTGGGTCTTGATTTTGTTCATCCTTCTTTGTGGCTGATTTTTGGGTCTTGAATGTGTTCATCTGCTTTGCATTGTCGCTCCATGATTTATTCCAAGTGCATCATTGCCAACCTTATTCACATGGATTGGCACTAAACAAGCCTTGGCAAAGTTTTTTACCCAAGCATTAGTCTCCATAAAACCCTGCCTCTTACTATTAATCATTTCTTGAATATCAAGTTTATAAAAAGCATTCTCAACACCATGATCTATAGAGACCAACCCCTCTGAAATTACCAACATGTGCTTGTAAGAAGATTTTGGATTCCCTGTGACATCACCCAAGCCTTTATCCCCTTCCAACCAGCACCTTCGACTAGAATGATCATTTGAGACCCTCAAACCATGCTCATTGTCCCTTTCTGTGAGTCTTGGGCCAGCCAAGGACAACTTTTTGGACGATGAAGCTGATTCCAACACTGGGCATTGAGCGTGAGGCAAGCAAGTACCCCTTGTAGCACCATCTAGCCCCTCCCCCCCTTGGAAATAGCATCTCACACCTAAATCATGAATATCTCTACTGATATTATCAGTAAAATCCGCAAACCATGATCAAAATTGTTTTTTTTTTTTGGGTATTCGGGATATGAAAAACAAATATAAATCTCACATTGGTGCTTTGGTTCCTATACAGAAAAAGCCTAAAACAATAATAGGACAACCTGCCAACTTGCTCTCTCTTTACATCTTGGTTCTTCCATTGCATATATAATAGGACAACCTATATTAACCATTCTAAAGCAAGGAGAAGAAAACGTGATGATGTGAGATTCATCAAACATGTGAATTGAAGTCATTCATTATCTAAATCTTCTCTTCATGCAGAGTGTTAGCATCTTCTTTGCATATCACTTTTCTTTATTCTTTCCTTTCTTATCTAATACATGTATCACTTTCCAAATAGTTAAATATGCTTACCAAGTCTTCCTCAAAGGATGGCATTGTTGACTTGTCATCTGTCATAACAGCTGAGACTAGATTCTCTTGGTCCCCACTTTTCTAAAATAGTCTCTCTTTTAAACAGATCAGACTAGATTCTCATTTTTTTTAAATGGAGAAAGAAAGATAAATTCATTTATGGTTTGATATTTAGCTCCTTTACTTTTCTAATTTTTTGTGTGTAAATAGATAGCTGACCTATACAATTTAGCTAGCTTATTAAAACAAAACCTTTTTTGTGTGTGTGCATATTATCATTATTAATCGTACTCTTATATTATGAGTGGTACCTGTAAATTTTATCTAATTAGATCTAGGTATAAACCTCAATAAATGAATCCACGTTTGGATTTAGGCATTTCCTTAACAAATTTTCAGGGCTAAGGCGGATAATATAGTAGCTACTCTATCTTATACTACTAGCAGGGTGTGTGTGTGTGTGTGTGTGTATATATATATATATATATAGGAAACAAAATTTATATTAGTGTTTATGGTAAATGATTTTCTCCCATTATCAGTATTTGTTCCTCCAAACTCTTTCATTAGTATTATTGTTGAAAAATATTAATTGTTTAGAATCACTTCAATAAGTTTAAATTAAATAAAAATGTTAGGGACAATTCTTAGAGTAGCCTTAAAATTTAGGGTCAGCCTTTAGGATTAAAGTTAGTCTCGAGCCTGAGGCTAATTGGCGTAAGGTTAAATTAGATTAGGATATACCTAATTGATAGCTCTAATAAAATGTACATCTGTTGTAGAATATTTTGAAACTAGCTAGCATCAACATCTAGGTTTAGTGCAATACTCATTGGAGAACGTAAAGTTAATAAAGGATGGTAAATTAATAAAGTATTAAGGACAACATAATCAATATCAGATTTCTTAATTCAACTAAAATAAAGTCTCCACACTTTTTGAAGAGATTGACCTAATTTGATTCGTTAGTTGTTGACCATTGATTTTTTATTAACTATTAGTTGTTTTTCTAACCAAGTTTCTAGAGTTTGATTTTCATATTTCACACCTCATTTTCTTTTTTCTTTTTTGACTTTCAAAACTTAGATTTGAAGGTCATTCGGACTAAAACAATTTGGTTTGACTCTGAAGTGAAGAACTTATTCCATATCACTCTATTAAGCATCTTTGGCACTACCCTATTCAGCTAGCGATTCTAAATCCATTTGTGATAAGTTAATCTGTGAGTGATACAATACATTTGTGTGTGTGTGTGTACCTTACGCATGAATTGTACTTTCAGAGTAACATACATCACATTTGAAATGATATATCATTATTTTCAAAAGGTTTAGCTTGGATAATAAATGATTTATGGGGTTAAACACAATGATATACCTTAAAAATATATAGTTCAACTTGTCACAACCCGAGCTGGGCACTGAATGACATGAGGAACCTTGATTCTTAATTCAACTAAAATAAATGATTTTTTGCAATGCTTCAAACCGCTATTTCACACTATGCAGGGGCAAACCGCTATTTCACACTATGCAATGATTTTTTGCAATGATTTTTATATTTGTTTTGAATTAGAAGTTGATGATTAATTGATAACTCATACCATACTAGTACCATACTATATATATCTTTACAGATATTACTGTGACATTTTCATATTTCTTTGAAAAGGAAAAAAGGGTGGACCTTCATTTCTCATATAGGCTTTAAATTGCAATTTGACAATATCTGACAATAATAAATTGTTCATGGATTATTTTAAGTGGTTGTTATTTTGTCTATTTTTTTTTTCACCACACCAAGTGATAATTTGTCGTGTTTTGAAAGGTATATTTTCTCTCTTCTGAAATGGGCCAAACAACTGCGGAAGTTCTGTATGCTGTATTATACTGGTGGTTGAATATGGCAAACACATTATGTAAATTGCGCATTATGATCAGTGTGGTTCTTGCCCTTCATCGTCGTAGGTTATTGAGTAGACCAACCATCAGATACAAGATAGATTTCCACCAAAAGAGGGTCCACCTTAGAAATATGGTTTACTCTACTAACAATATGTGTTATAACCAACTTAGGATGTATAGATCAACGTTTGATCGTCTATGTTCCATGCTTGATAATATTGAAGGATTAAAACCTTCAAAAAACATGTTGGTTGATGAGCAAGTAGCAATGTTCCTTCACATTCTCGCTCATGACGTTAAGAATAGAGTCATACAGTATGAGTTTGGGAGGTCTGGGGAAACAATTAGTAGGTATTTTAACCTAGTTCTGAAAGCTATGATGCGGTTGCATGGAGAGCTGTTTAAAATTGCAGAGCCAGTTAGTGAGAATTCAACAGATAATAGATGGAAATGGTTCAAGGTGTGTATAAAATCTACAATTAATTTGATCAAATTTCTTAAATGGTTATTCTTTGTTATTTGCACTTTTATTTATGACCATTACAATTTATTTGGATGTTTAGAATTGTCTTGGTGCCCTTGATGGAACTCACATACCAATCAAAGTACCAATGGAACACAAAGCAAAATATCGTAATAGAAAAGGGGTGATATCCACGAACGTACTGGGAGTTTGCTCGCAAGATGGAGAGTTCATTTATGTCTTCCCTGGATGGGAAGGATCTGCAGCGGATGGCCGAGTTTCACACGACGCAATTAGCAGAGTCAATGGTGGCCTAAAAGTTCCACATGGTGCGTATGCTGACACCATTTTTTTTAACTGAAAAATTATCATTGAACTAAAATAGCTAACTATATGATTTTACACACATGTTTAACGTAGGTTTTTACTACTTGGTTGATGCTGATTATACAAATTGTGAGGGATTCTTAGCACCATACCGAGGTCAAAGATATCATTTGAATGAGTGGAGAGAAGGGCACCAACCGAATACCGCAAAAGAGCATTTCAATATGAAACACTCATCAGCCAGAAATATCATTGAACGGTGTTTCGGCATGTTGAAAAATCGTTAGGCTATACTTAGGCACCCATCGTTTTATCCTGTGAGAACTCATAATCGTGTCATCATGGCATGCTGTATGCTACATAATTTGTGTAAGAGATATAATAAAAATGATCCCATACAAGATATGGAGTCTGAGAATGAGAATGAGAACCAAATTGAAGACGACAACCAAATATTATCCATGGAGACATCTGACGCTTGGAGCAACTGGCGTGATTTTTTAGCCAATGAAATGTTTAATGAATTTAGGGAAATTTAGGACGTTTGTTATCTATTTTAGTGTTGCCTTAATATATATTTTGTTAATGTACTTTGACATTATATTTTATCTGGGAGTTTGTATGAATCTATATTTTTTTTAATATAATTTGACAGTACATTATATTCGTGGTTGTACAATGGCATTGTCAGGTGGATGTTTGAAGCAATCTTTGTGATTCATATTTGTAATGTTTATCCTCTATTTTATTGCTGCTTGATATTTATATTATCTGACTGATGTAATGTTTGTTTGTTGTAGTGCCTTAATGGAAGATGTTGGTTCTAGTCAAGGAAGCAAGAATGTCTGGACTGCCGAGCAAGAAAACATAGTTGTACAGTGTCTTGTACAAATGAAGACCGATGGAAAGTATACGGTGGACAATGGATTTTGGCCAGGCTATTTGACCTATATTGAAGGGTACATAAATGAGAGAGTTCCTGGGTGTGGGATAAAAGGAATACCTCATATACAATCGAGGCTGAAAACACTGAAGAC
Source organism: Gleditsia sinensis (assembly GCA_037074535.1). Lineage (NCBI taxonomy): Eukaryota > Viridiplantae > Streptophyta > Magnoliopsida > Fabales > Fabaceae > Gleditsia > Gleditsia sinensis. The sequence continues at coordinate 63,831,785 of CM073466.1, forward strand.
AACTTGGCAAGTTGTCTATGACATGATCCATGGGCCAAATACTAGTGGATTTGGTTGGAATCCTAACACCAATACTGTAACGGCTCCGAATGCAGTGTGGGATGAGTACCTCAAGGTTAGAGTTATAATGCTTCATCGAATAATTATTATTATTATTATTTTTAAAATGTGATTTATATTGTCATTAATATTTTTTTTTTTCATGCAGTCGCACAAGAAAGCAGCTCCTTTTAGATTTAAGGAATTTCCTCATTTCGAAAAATTGTGTATTGTCTGGGCAAAGGACAGGGATTCCGGGAGGGATGTGGAGACTGTAGCTGATATTTTGAATACTGATGCATGTCCATATGCTGCTGAAGAGGCTGATGTCATCGAGGAAATAAATATAAACCAAGATGATAATCAGAATGGTGTATTTTCTGAGCAACCATCAACTCCAGGTACTGAAGTGACTTCGGGCTCGCGCAAAAGATGTAGAAACGAGGGTGATGCCTTTTCAGATTCTCTGTGCAATAGTTTAGACTTGATAGATAAAGGATTCAGGGAAACCGCAAAGGAGATTGGGGCCCATCTAAGTCGTATTGCACACAAGGCAAACTTAGCTGAGAAGAGAGAAAAATTGTGGGAAGAGTTGACTAAAGTGCCAGGTTTCACAAAACAGGAGATGGCGAAGGCGGCCAAAATGATTAGTCAAGATGAATCAATGTTGACTATGTTCTTCACCCTCCCACTGGACGTTAAGGAAATCTACATACGTGATTACATCAGTTGATTGTATTGTATTAAAATGAATCAATTATAGTAGACTTTGAGTTTTGAACCTTGTTTTATCTATTGTTGAGTGATGGTATGTTTTGGTCACTGTGTTCAGTTGTATTGTATTAAGATTCAGAATCACTTGTTTTAGCCTATTTAATGATACATATATCTCTGTTTTCACTTGACTGTGGAATGCTGGATTTTCTTTTTCACCCTGCAGGAGTCATATAATGTCACTCAACACCAAAAGTAGAAAATCTTGCTGACGCAGCTAGCATGTTTTGTTGATTTAATCTCTGTGATAGTATAGTTGTATATTTGAACTAGCTGGAAATGCCCAAGCCTATTCATGATTAATTTAATTCACTTATTTTTAGTAGATTGGGTTTGCTTAAGAATTTTTATTATGGGCTTCTGTTATCGTGGACATTTAGTGATTCAAAAATACATTGTTAGCCTCAACAATTATTGGGATATTGAGATTTATAGTGTGAGAGAAACATTCATATTTGTATTGCATACTACCCATTATTAGCCTGATACTGATACATGTGCCTTTTGAGTAAGTCAATGTTCTGAAGCCTAGTTACACAGGCATAACCATTTCAAGCCATGTAGTTGGGCTAATTAAAGTTGTTTAGTGTTTACCCCTTAAAAGCAAGCTATTTACTTTAACATATGAAGATAATAAAGTGGTAACCAATAATCTGTGTGTTAATGATAATTCCTCAACTTCAAGTATAGGCAGCTGAGAGAAAAATTCATTTTGATGTGTTCTGATAGTTTACAAATATGCCCAGGGGAATAGAAGAAGTGCTGGTTTTACAGATGAAGAAAGGAAATCATTTACAGCAAACTTCTTATCAAGGGGATTTGTGGATACTTTTAGAAGGCAACACCCTGGTGTTGTATGGATAACTTTTTTTTTCCAATGAAGTAAAGTTAGGGTCGAAACCATTATAATTTGAAATGTAAAATATCTAACCACCAATTTTATTTTCTTAAAATAAATTAAAGTGTTTTAAAATATCTAACCGCCACAAGCACTTGCACTTTTTCTTGGGGCTACAAATGGTATATATATTAACCACACTCATAACAATTAAGGAAAATATTTTACATATGGGAGGACAAATGTTTACAAGATACATTGATAACAAAAAAGAAATACATCCTACTTATAGGCAGACAAGTGTTTATAAGATACATTGATAAATTTTTGTATCACTAAACTCAAAATTTGATTATGTCATTCATCCAAAATCCTACTACAATACTTAACAAAGCACACCATGACACAAGGCAAATGAATCTCCCTGAGTTCAATACATTCCCACCATTTCGATTTATGCTTTCTCAACTTGATTCGGGTAAATTTCGTAGCTGCCTCAGTTTGTCGAGTACACGTCTTCCATGTTCACACATAGGAGGATCTACCCATCTGAAGAAGTTACATCGCCCAATTGATCGATAATTTGCACAGGTTAAAAATCTCTTTCCAAAGTTGTTCTCTGTGAAAGACGTAAGTTGATAAGCTCGTTGTCCACAACTACACATAACAGTGCTCCTTTGAAAGTTCCCATAACTCTGGTGACTTGAAGCTTGTGACATAATTCAGTAGCTTGAAAAAGAATAATGTTGTTATTTCTATGGTACAAGAATAATTATGCATATATTGATTCATTTGAGAATACATGATGCATGAATATCAAAACCCAACTTGAGTAGCTACTCTCCCCTAGGTTTCTGTTTCTTCTTTCAGATTGAAGGAGCTTTTTTCCAGGGGCTGGGGTTTTTCAAAACACCACCACACTATACAACATCCAACTCCATGCCAAATAACATTTGAACCATGACAAACACACCCAACAATCAAATTGAAACAAACAAGAATAACAGCCTCCATTTCAAAGAAAAATGGCCATGTTATTTCATTTCCAGTTAATCCAACTTTGGGTTGTGCACACTATGAATAGAAATCCGATATGTACAAGCTAAACATGAAACCCATAAATAACTTGGATGACAAGCAATTCAACGCTCCAATAAGTCTCTCAAATGCTCTTAATTATAAAGGGTTAGTACTCAGTGGAGTTTAGACTTTGACTGGATCTTTAATATCTATTTGGGTAGTTACCCTAGTGTTCACATTTTGAGATTATTGTGATCATAAAATTTTAACTGAAAGATATTTCCAAGCTTTCCATATTTTTAAGTGGGTTCTGCATCAGGGCCATAATCATGGTCCCTTGCATTTTCGAGAGTCTGAGTTAACATATTTTCACAATAAATAATTCAAATTATGAACTTTAAGAAAATGAGGATTGATGGTTTTAAAGGATCAGAAGCCACTTTATTCCATCCCTGCAACCCTGAAAATACTCATATAATTACTAATAAAAACCCAAAAATCCGAGAATAAGTCTCTGCTCTCTTACCAAAATACCCTAACTCGTTCCATTAAATGCAGCAAAACTATTATCCTCTAAAGTCTAAACTTAAATCATTTAAAACCAGAAAATAATTGTCTTCATTTTCCAAAGCTGGACCAGTTCTTTGTCTAAAGAACACATAACTTTGGGGCCCTAAGCTCTCCATAAAGGCTTTATCAGAAAATTTCCAAATTTTTCAGTAGGTCATATCATCCTGCACAAAGACTAGTAGCTTTTTATGCCACTAATAGCAAATAGGTGTTCCCAAACAAATTTACAGGATATGGAAACCTAAAGTCCACTCAAAGACACTATTCACAAATCATGGAGAAACCTTTGAAACTATGGAGTTTCTATAAGAATCATTGAGCAAAATGACTGAAACATTCTGAATTTAATACAAAGCACAAGCCAAATCTAACACAAACTGAAAAGCACAAATGATAACAATTAAGAGTCTCCAAAAGTAACTACACAGTTTGCTTCTATTCCTGAAATTTTTTTCAAAAACAAGATCTAGTAAGAGAAGAATACAATATTATCACCTTTAAAGCCAGTAGAAGTAGAAACGTTTCAACTGAGTAAAATCCTCTATCAACAAAATCCCCAAGGAATAAGTAGTTTGTTTTGGGGCAATCACCTCCTACTTTGAAAAGCTCTTTTAAATCATAAAACTGCCCATGGATATCACCGCATATCTATGTGAAGAATAAAAAAACTAACACAATTAATCATGTGGATTAAAATGACAATCAGAAGCACAAATGCAGAATCTTAAAGAAGAAACTATGCTGTGGCCAAATCGACAAGTGTTGTTACAACCACATTAGATACATGTACTTTGCTGGAAAAAACTCATGAGAATGTGCTCTGCAATTCTGTTTCTAACAATGCAATGAAATTTGGCAGTTAGCCGGGAGCCAGCTCAGTTCCTCCTCAACCAAACAAATGCAATTAATTCACCTTATTCTACCTAAAAAGGCACAAAAGCTACCAAATCCATGACAGGGGAACATCATTCGAAACTATTTACACCATCTATGATCTATGCGGGTAAACACCGCTTCATAACTTTATCTCATATATTAAAACTTACGTAAGTTGCCCAGCTTCTTGATTTTCCAGTAGAGTAACTTGTAATTCAGAGAAATAAATTAGAAAGTTGCCATTTATAGAAAAACCCAATGACCAACCATTATTGAGATCTTCATCCTTCAGTTTTAGCTCAAATTATAACAAAATTAACAAAAAAGAAACCTGACCCACAAGTGAAAACCCACCCACCATGTAAATCAACAAGAAAACAAGACCCAGAACCTAGAAATCAAACAAACCCGAAAATATAATAACAACAGGACAGCATTTAGTTTCTTTAAATCAAAACAGCACTGCTACATTGGTCGAGGAATTGAACTATTATCAGAGGATTAATTCAGCAAAAAATTGTTAGCTTTACATGATTTTCGTAAATGGGGTTGCCGCTGTTTTGAGAGATAAAAATCATCACATGAAACCGATTATTAGGATCCAACTAGGTCATAATATCACCTCCGAAAGAGGTAGAGCAATACCCAAAACAAATAGAGGGACAAAACAGGGTCAGATTGGTTCCAGGCACCCAATAATCATCCACTAGGCCTCAATCATTTTTCCCAATCCCAAATTTCCCTCATTATGACCGAAAATCAAAAGGGCAGTTCAGTTCCGTTACCTAATTTGATAATCCCCTTTGAGGTCAGCCTGACCCGCGATCCTTTATGGTGGCTTACGGTGGCTTCGCTGAAGAGGGCTTCTGGGACGGCGACTACGCCACGGATCTGCACACGGTGGGAGGTGGCGGTCTTCCGAAGAACGACTCATCTGAGGGCGTCGAGCTGAAGCAGAAAGAAGAAGGGCCCAGGTAAATAACGTTTTCTTCTTCTTCTTTTTTAATTAAAAAATAAAGTTTATTATATTTTATATAAGGTTAATTTAGTCATTTATTTAATTATTTTTTTCCATTCTTTTTCTTTTTTCCATTCAACCAAACAAAGTAAATAAATTTCCATTCCTTTATTTATTCCTTCTTCCTTTTTTTTTCTATTTCAACTTAAATTCCATTCCTTCAAACCAAACATGCCCTAAGGAATGGAATATCATATTCCATAGCTTAAGCGAAAAAAAGGCTTTTCACTTGTTTAATTGAAATATTAGATTCTATGGAATGGTAATTCAATCCAACCAAACAACGGAACCTAAGATTCCATTGCCCACTCCCTTTTCATTCCAATAATCCAAACAGGCCCTAGAGAGTTAAAAGGACATAAAAGAGACTGAAAAACTCTTTTATGACCCTACACTTTTGAGATTGTTTCTGTTATCCCAGAAGTAGAGTTCTCCAGGTCTCTGTTCTTAAAACCAAACTCTACCAATACTATTAGTAAATTACTTTCAGAAATTATTTTAAGCATTGACAAACTATAATATTGCTTGTGAAAAATTATTTGAAATTTCAGAAAAAATAATAAAAGAGAAGAATTAATATATTTTTTAAATAGTTTTTTAGCTTGTGATATGAATCTCTAAGTTGTATCCTTTAAAATTAAGTACTGAGTAAAAGTTAACTTATAAAAATTTAAAAGTCATAGCATATGACTTTAATAAAATTTTCATAAATACACTGTTCGTTTTCAAACTATTTTCTTTAATATTACAAACCATATATATTATTCGTGCTGACATTGAGGTACATCATATATGGAACTTGAAGATGCTTTGAAGGAAGGTGCCCTCACTAAATTGTTAGAACTCAAGTCTAAGAAAGTTAAATTTCTGCACATCCCCAAACTCTCTGGTATCAGCCCATAACATAATTCTATGTCAAGTTGAGTACACTCAGCAAGCATGAACATGTCCAGTAAGATTTGCTCTTGGTACCCACAAACGTAAACTAGAAAGTAACAACACTTCAGGACGAATATTACCAACAAAGGCATAGAATTCTCCTCTGATTCTATTCACCAAGCTCCCACTAGCAGAATCAGTCCACACTAGCACATACAATTTCCGTTAGTTAGCTATCTCTTTTGAAATCCTTTCAGTGAGAATATTTCTAGAAACATCCAGGACTCCAAGTTCCATAATATACCCGATCTCGGGAGGGATACTAGAGCTTGCGTTGATAATTCATTATAAACTCTGGCAATCAGGAAACATCATTTAAATGCACACAAGATTAAAGTGAAACCTTAATGCATTATTTGGATGAAATCCATAAGGAGAGTAGACAGATTAGCCGTGAATAGTTGTTGGCCAATGCCAAAAAATTTAACAATAGATGAAGAAATCTTATGTCACCACATAAAATTTTCATATTGATATAGAAATAAGAAACAATTGTACTTGAAAACTGATTCACTTATTCATTGCTTTAAAACTACAACATTTTTATACTTGTCTTTGATTCATGGTAAAAAATATATGTTATATTGGATTTATACACATAAGTGATCCATATCAATTATTTTAATATTTTGGTTATTTATAAATTTAATAGATAGCAAATTGTTGTACAGTTAATTATCCACAAAATATTCCAAAGACTAAAGTGAAATGTTGAACTCTATCTTTTTTTTTAAGGAGGTAGATGGATGGTGTGATAAGCCAACAAATTTTGGTTTTGAGAGTTGAGTTTTCTTTACATCTCAATGTGGACTGAAGTTGACACTCAACAGTCCTATAAAAAAAACATGCATAGTAAACGCCAAGATTCAAAATGCAGAAGAAGGTAGCTTTCTGTTAGATTGTAATTTTGACAAGTTAACACTATCCGACATAGAAAGCTATATCCAATTATCGTTTAAGAATTTGATTCTCATAAAGACGCTGCTCATTTAGTTTTCTCCTTTTCTGTATAAAGATACTGATATTTCATCTACGTATCAGAGTTACACTTTTCAAACTATATTTTTTTTTACTTGTTTGTCATACTTGATAAGAAAAGTCATTATTTTTTGGTTTGCATACGCTAAATTATATTATGTCAAAGCAAACAGAACTCATATTTTTATTTTCCAGTACATCTTTTTGTTAATAAAATAGAAATGATTGAAGATAAAATTGTGCTAAAAAACGTGTGTAATTATACTGTTTTTAAAGTAATATTTGTCTTTACTATGTTTACTGTAGGGTATATCACAAAACGTGTGTAATCTTTTTGTTAATAAAATAGAAATGATTGAAGTTTCAGAGAAGATTATAGAAGAGAAGAATTGATATTTTTTAAAATTGTTTTTCAATGTCCAAATTATTATTTATAATAAAAATCTGATCAGACACAACTTTTTAATAGAGTTGTGATTTTTCTAAAAAATTATATATTTTACAATTTAATTTTAAATTACTTTTCTCCAACAATCCCCCACTTAATTTAAAAATTGAGCATCTTCTTTAACTCATAAGACTTATGCATAGAGATAGGTGTCTTTCAACTTGAACCTACCTTTAGTGTAAATACCTCAAAGTATGATGGTTACATAAAGCATTAAACCATAATTCTTATTTTAATACTGGAAACATTACACACATAAACTTACATAATTTTAAAGAAGTTCTCACAAAATATATTTAAGCACTCATATGACCTTGTGCTTTACCTTAAGTTTTTCATGAACATGTCCAACAATCAGCTTCAAATTCTTGCTAAAAACGGCACCACTTCTTATGTTCACATATATGGATTTTTCTTAAGACTTAATCTAAATTTTTTTAAATTCATTAAGAGTTTTACTCATCATAAAATCCTTGATATATATAAGCTCTAGACTTGAAATGGCTATATATTCTCTAATGCCACAGCCACTTATCAATAACTTAATTTTTACTCATTGAATCTTTAAATTAGATTTGATCTAACTAAATATTGGATTTTCATTATTGGTGACTCTATTTAAGGGATTTTAATTTTATTCATTTTAAATCCTCTCACCATATCTTTGTTTTTTTTAAAATATTTTACGAAGAATTGCTAATGATTTATATTCCAAATTAATATGTCTATACATTTATTGTATGTTTCATAATTTGCTATAACATTCTCATAATTTTCTTTGTGAGTCATCTTATAAGTATATCTATCAAGGTATTTACTTAGTTTTAGATATTGAATAATTATGATTATAAAATCAAATATCAATGATTATTTTCAAGCTTAAGATGATTAGGAATTTGTTTATGGTCCACAATATGTTAGACATATATAGCTTTTATAATTATAGTGCAAAGAAATGATTGGTTTTGGTTGTGGCTACAACACTTCACCCTATGAATTTTTCAATCATTTTTTCTCTTTGTCAACTATTTTACAATAATCCAACTCATATATATCATTTAAATAAGCAATCACTTATATAAAATGTTAAGTCTATATATATATATATATATATATATGATATAGGCTATTAATATGCATAGTAAATCAAGGTATATTTATGAATTGACTCTTCTTATCTACTACCACTATCACAGCAAGCAAATAGCCATACTTTGGAAAATAAAATGATTAAGAGTGTACCTTGATTGTTAAACCTCGATGTTTAACAACAAAATTATAAATATTTAGACCCAATTAAGCAATTTCTTGGGGGTTCCCACTCTTGGTTCTCACTTCACCTTTGCTTACTTGAATGCAGATTCTATATAGTCTTTATCTTCAATAATATCACCTTAAGATTGTTAAAAAAATAGAAATGATTAAAGATAAAGTTGTGTCTAGAAATATAAATAATTACACTATTTTTAAAGTAATACTTGTCCTCACTATATTTGTTGTAGGGTATATAATAAATTATCCCTAGAAGTTATACCAAACATCCAAAGATTGACAGATAATAATTTCTGAAATCTCTCATGTAGAACATATTAAATTTTTTAAAAATATAATGAAGGAGGAGAATCAATATTTTTTTTTCAATCTTCAAACTTTTATTTATAATAAAAATCTGATCAAACACAATTTTTTAATAGAACTGTTGCTTTTCTTAAAAAATTATGACTTTTTTTAAAAATTGTGACTTTTTAAAATGTTATATATTTTATAATTTAATTTTTAAACTACTTTCTCCAACACTTTTCATGGTTTAAATACTAGCAAAGAGTAAATATACAATTTAGTTCCTAAATTTACTAAGTCATTGTACTTTAATCCCTGAATTTAACTTATTGCACAGTTTAATCCTCAAATTTACCAAACGTTAGACAATTTAGTCATTCCGTTATCTCTACATTAACTGCTTGCTGACGTGGCCCGTTAAGTGCTTACGTGGCACGTTAAATGCCAACTAATTATACCACATCAGCGCTGATTCAGCTTTAAAAAAAGACTAAATACACAATTTAATCCCTGAATTTATTAGGTCCTTACAATTTAGTCATTTAACTTATTATATTCCTACAATTTAGTCTAAATTATGCCACATCAGCGCTGACTTAACTTAGAAAAAGAATAAATATACAATTTAGTCCTTGAATTTATTATGTCCTTACAATTTAATTCTTTAATTTATTATATCCCTACAATTTAGTCCTTAAATTCATGTCATTACACAATTTAATTTTTAAATTTATCAAAAATTAAATAATTTAGTCATTTTGTTATTTTTATCTTAATTGTTTACTGATATAACTTGTTAAGTGATTACATGGTACGTTAAATACCAACTAATCATGCCACATCAGTATTGACTCATCTATAAAATTTTGAAATAAAATTGTTCCATCAACCTCATACAATGTTGTTGTGCTTCAACTATTTAGCAACAGAGTGACAATATTTTTCATAAATTAAAGCACATTTTTTCCTGTCCCCAAAGGAAAAAAAATGATAAACAAAAGGATCTGCAAGAAAAGAAATATCTTATTAAAATACACAACAATATTCAAACACAATTATGAAAGTTAACTAATAAATATCAACTATAAAATTTTCAACATTAAAATATATAAATTAGAGCAAAAATTATAAGAAATAACACAACATTGAACAAGAAAAAATTAAGAACATTGAAATAATGACATCTTGTTATAGTGCAAAATGTGTAAAGTGTCAAGTTAAATTACCTATAGTTGTTAATATCATAAGTTTCAAAATAACCTTTTTATTTTTAATCATCAAAAACTTATTAGAATAATTTCACAGGAATGTGGTGTTTCATGACATTGTCAATTAAAGATAGAAAATGAGATTTTTCATATGAGAAGTGGAAAATAAAACATTTTGAAGTTTTTTTAAACTGAGTTAGCATTGATGTAATAGATTATATTACAAGCAGTTAGTGTGAAAATAATAGAAAGATTAAATTATTTAATTCTTGGTAAATTCAAGGATTAAATTGTATAATGACTTAATTTAAGGACAAAATTGTATGAATATAATAAATTCAGGGGCTAAATTGTATATTTATTATTTTTATAAGCTGAGTCAGCGCTGATATGAAATAATTAGTTGACATTTAATATAACATCCCGTGATTTTTAGATATTTTTCTTAGAAATTCTTCACCTTACATATATGTATAGAAATGTTCTAATATTAATGGAATAAATAAAGAAAGGAAACCTAAGAGGAAATATTAGAAATAAACATGCTAAAGAAATGTGAAATTATTAGGTAAAGAAAGATAAATTTTTGTGAAGTAAGTAAAGGTCTTAAAATTTCAAAAATATCGGATTAGGGTAATTTTTCTTAATTACTAAGTTTAGTATCTCTACCAGTAATTGGGCTTTAACCTATGGACACTTCATATAGAGTTTTTCTACTTCATATGAATTTTTAGCAAGCCAATAGGATAGCTTAAGGAAGAAATAAAATATAGACTTAGACTAGGATATAGAAATTGGACCGATAGCCCAAAAATCATAAAAATGTGACCAAACCCATTATGAAAGGTAGAATTTTAATCAAAGTAAAGAAAATGGGCAAGAATGAGCTCAAACTCAAGAGGAAAAATTAAAAAAAAAAATTAAAGTGATGAAATAATGGTGTAATCAAGATTATGTGACATGGCATTAAGACAAAAATTTAGCAAGTGGTGTGATTCTACATTCATCATTTTGGCAAGTGGCATAATAATACAAGGCTTTAGGACAAAAACATCTATATCCTACACTCATAATTTTAGCAAGTGGTATGATAAGACATAGCATTAAGACAAAACATCTCTATCCCACATAAATAATTTCAACCAAATAATGGAGATTGAAGGAATAGAAATTTGCCACTTAAAAAGGCAACCTATCATAATTGATTAAGACAAAAGAAAAAAGTAAATGAATCCCTAAATCAAAGGAACCTTGTCCCATATCTTAAGAACATATTATCATAATTTTCAAAATACAAATCTCGTTTTCCTATGCATATCTTGACTAAGGAAGAGGAAGACAAGAACATAAGTTGTTTGTTTTCCAAAAATTCAACAAAGTGTATCCTAAATGTGATAATGTAGACCCATGATTATAAAAGGTGAATTATTTGGTGGTCTATATAAGAAAACCCACCCTTACAACATTAGAATTTTGTTCAAGTGAGGGAGAGGAAAAATAGAAGCAAGGTAGAGTGAGGAAAGGAGAGGAAGAAAGGAAGAAAGAGGAAGGAGAAGTTTAGGAGACTAAGTGCTCCAGGTAAGTTTAACAATATTTGTTTTTGAAGAAAATTTTTGAAACTTATAATATTTATATGAGATTTTGATCTTAGAACTTTGATGATTGGTCATGGATGTTGCTATATCATGTTACATATTGATCTTGCATGTGATGTATGTTTGAATACTTAGGTTGGTGTAGATAGTTCTGCATGGGTATGGCTATGGTTGGCAGAATTTTAAGTTTAGGTGTTTTAATTTCTGGGAATTATCTGTAGGAAATTAAAATAAATGGTTAACATAATAATTAAAGATATGTGTGTCACAGATTTGTAGCCACTGGAATCATTCAATTTGGAGTCCATATGATGAAGATATGAGCTGATTAGTAGTCAAAGGTCAGAAAATGGGTCATCAAGGAAGAATATGTTAGGATAGTTTCGGTATTTTAATTTCTGAGAATTATCTGTATGGAATTAAAATAAATGGTTAACATAAGAATTATAGCTATGTGTGTCATGGATTTTGAGCCACTGGAAGCATTCAATTTGGAGTCCATATGAGGAAGATATGAGCTGATTAGTAGTCAAAGGTCAGAAAATGGTTCATCAGGGAAGATTATGTTAGGACAGCTTCTGTATTTTAATTTATGGGAATTATCTGTATGGAATTAAAATAAATGGTTAACATAAGAATTATAGCTATGTGTGTCATGGATGTTTAACCACTAGAATCATTCAATTTGGAGTCCATATGAGGAAGATATGATCTTATTAGTAGTCAAAGGTCAGAAAATAGTTCATCAGGGAAGAATATGTTAGGACAGTTTCTATATTTTAATTTCTAAAAATTATCTGTATGGTATTAAAATGAATGGTTAACATAAGAATTATAGATATGTGTGTCACGGATTTTTAGCCACTGGAATCACTCAAGTTGGAGTCCATATGAGGTAGATATGGTCCGATTAATAGGTAGAGGTCAGAACTTATTCGAGAAGAAATAACCTATACATTTAGGGAGTACTATCACCTTGATTTCTTAATATTTCGCTACAATGTTCAACATAATAGTTTTAGATAATTGTTTTATCTTGAAATTGACACCAAGATCACCTACATCAGAGTTAAATTGAGGGAGTTATGCTCTGATTAGTAAGAGAAGGTTAGATAGGATGAAAACCTGCATCAAGAAAATAAAGAAATAAAATTAGTATTTAAAAAAAGAAGATGAATCTTAATAAATGACTAGTATAGCCATAGTCATTGCCATTGTATGAACTTCTTACCATCTTAAGTGTAAAATTTTGACATAGAAATATTTTATAAAGTGATATTTGAAATAGTTATGTTCATGGCATGATTACCAATGATTTATGGTAATAGTTATATTTTGATGAACATACTTGTTATTGAAAGCATATTTTTGGCTATGATTGTGAAAAGAAAAGAAATGAGCACGGTCACATGGCAATCCGTGTGGTGCACCAGTAGGGGACGCCCTACCAACGGTTATGATCATGTTAATGAGAAAAGAAAGAGAAAGTGGGCCATGTCGGACGGAGCGAGAAAAGCCCGTACCGGAGAGTAGAGGATACTCACCCTGACCGGGGTAGCTTGAAATGAAAATAAGTTGATGGCCATCATATGATATTTTGAAAATAGTTAATCCTGTCATACATATTATTACAGTATGATTCTTATGTGCATAGATATAATGCATTCATGTGACCAAAGATATTTTCTGTAGTTTATACAGCTGAACATGACGTGATGAACTTTATTGATGATGATTTATTGTTGAACTTACTAGGATTTAATTCTCACTATATTTCCATATCATGTTCAGAAAATTAGTTATGCAGATTTTCTATAACTCTGACTTTTAGTGCACGTTGGATCGAGTTATTCTACGATGGGCAGATCCTAAATAAAATGTTTGTGAGCGAGTTGGCACAGATCCCGGTGAAGGTGCAACCACCCGCACCTGTATCTCCGGAATTGGTCAACCAAAATAAACAAGATGTAAATATCTATGTTTTTGATATGTTGCATGTACGTTTTGATTAATGACGTGTATGTGAACTCAATATTGTATAATAATAAAAAAGGATGTTACATTTAACATGCCACGTAAATACTTAACAGACCACGTCAGCACTTAACGGGCCACGTCAGCAAACAGTTAATGTAGAGATAATAGAATGACTAAATTGTCTGACGTTTGATAAATTCGGGGATTAAACTGTACAATAAATTAAATTTAAGGATTAAAGTATAATGACTTAGTAAATTCAAGGACTAAATTGTGTATTTACTCTACTAGCAAATTAGCGACACAAATCCCTTATCCACTATATCATATAATAAACATCTAGAGAGTAGACATGCCTAACTGACAAATGAGAAACAAAGCTATGTTTCATGATGAAGAAACATATCTCAATTCCATACGAGTTGTAAAAGTGTTCATACGTGCTTTCTTCCTGTTGTTTTATTTTGTCTTTTTTGTTAAAAAAAAGAAAAAGATCGAAATAAACTTGTGTAAAAAAAACTTTGTGATGACACTATTTTTTATATTTGTTTCTATTATATTTATATTTATTATATGACAAATGATAAATTATTTTTAAAAGTTATTTTAAATTTTTACAATTAATAAATTAATTTTTTAAAATTTTCTTAAAAAAATATTTAAATTTGTTTAAAAAAAATTTAAAAAATACTTTTCAATCAAGAGTGCTCTTATTTATAAATTAATTGAAATTTATAATTTAAATATAAAAATTAAACAATAATTTAAGTCGGATTGAAGTTAAGTATATTTTGAATATAAATATTTATTTATTAATATTTTATCTATTTTTTTTTAATTTTTTTAATATGTGATATAAAAATTAATTTATAAAAATTAAAAAAATTTTAAAATCATTTAATACGACACATACACATTATTAATTTTTAAACTATTTCCTCATACGTTTTCTTTTTAAAGAAGCGGGCACCGAGCTCATCATTGCTCAGTTAAGAAATATTAAGGAATTTCACGACCTCCCCCTCCTATAAAAGAAATAATGTTGCATAACTTTTGCTTTTCAGATTCTTCTTTTTGAGGTTGGTCCAAAGTATTTCAACGATGAGTTCGACGAGGGCTAAAGCCAGAGCACCTAGAACACAGCCATTGACTGGAGAGAGAGATCCGAAGAGAGAGAGAAACAAGCCAAAAGAGAAAGAAAGCGCGAGGAAAAAAAAAAAGTCCTGTAACAATAAAATAATTCCATATAGACATAAAAAATTTAAATTAAGTATAAATAGCAAAATTTTTAAAAATTATTGAATTTTTAAAAATTTTATTGGTTAAAAAAATGAAAACGAAATTAAAAAATAAGTTAAAATATCAATAAAATAATTTGGCCAAATCAACATCTTTGTCTAGAAGAACAAAAAAACGAAAGTCAGCATTAAACGCGCAGTGGCACGCCGTTTAGCACCTCTTGCCTCTCCCGGAAAACAAAATGCCTTTGCTTCTTCGGGTTGCAGCAGAGCGATAGTGAACCAAGTCTTGAGCTTTACCGTTACTCATTAAAAATTCGCCGCCGTTCTCGTCGGAAAACAATAGCATCTGTTCTCTCTGCATCCGGAAGGCTTTTGATTCTGTACTTTTCTCTTTCTCTTTCTTTGGCTGGCCGTTCATCTCTCTAAGATGAAACCATGTTGTCATACCCACACTTGATACTCTGAATCCGCTATTATCTTCGAGTGGTTTATTATAGTGATTCGTTACGTGAACTTTCTAGTCGTATCCATCTGTTGATAGAGTGAGGAAGAAGAGTTATTGATTTTTCATTTTTTGGGTGAATTTCAGCAGGATAGGGACCCAATTTTGAACCCTAGTTTGTGGGTTTTTTGCATTATTTAATCTTGATTTTCATTTTTTACATTTATCGGTTAAGTTATGGGTGATACTGATACATCATTTTTGGAGTACCCTATATCAGAAGATACCGTTCAGCTTTTGTTTGGGGCTTCAAAATCGTCTAACATGGAAAAATCCTTAGAAATTCTCATAGAGGATTCCAAATCTGCTGTTGGGCGTTCAGACCTTGCTTCCAAAAGGGTTCTCCCTGCAGTGTTGGAGATAATTCATTCAGTGCCATATACTTCACAGCGTCATCTTCTTTCTTTGTCTTTGAAGCTCCTTAGAAATCTATGTGCTGGAGAAGTTGATAATCAAAACTCCTTTGTTGAGCTTAAGGGGGTTGGTCTTGTCTCGAATATTTTAAGGTCGGTGGCAGGTTCTTTAGACCCAGACAAGGGGTTGGTTCGTGTGGGTCTACAAATTTTGGCAAATGTTTCATTGGCTGGGAAAGAACATCAGCATGCAATTTGGGAAGAACTCTATCCCGATGGATTTGTATCTCTTGCAAGACTCTGCAGTAAGGAGACTTGTGACCCATTGTGTATGATAATATATACATGTTGTGATGGAAATCCTGAATTGGTTAGAGACCTGTCCACTGATAGTGGGTGGCCTATAATGGCAGAAATCGTGGGGACGGCTTCCTTTGGTAAGTTGTTAGATGTTTCTGCTGCTACAGTTTTCTATTTTTCTCAGTTGTCATCTGGAGTTGTGAGGGTTTTTGAGTATCACAGATTATATTCTTTTTGTATTTAATTGTCCTTATTCATTGATTTCTAATGAAACAGTTGGTTTTGGAGAGGATTGGTTAAAGTTGCTACTTTCCAGAATCTGCCTGGAAGAATCTCAATTGCCTCTTTTGTTCTCTAAATTATGGTTTGCTGCTGCTCCTGGGGATGAAGGTACTGAGTTCAGAGATGATCAGTTTTCATCTAAGCAAGTATTTCTTCTGCAAGTCCTAGCAGAAATATTGAATGAGCGAATCATAGATATTACTGTTAAAAAGGATGCCACATTTTATGTTTTTGAAATATTCAAGAAGTCTACTAGAGTTCTTGAAAATGTGTCAAGAATCAAGTCTGGAATTCCCACTGGCTCTGCTGCCATTGATGTTCTTGGGTACTCTCTCAGTATATTGAGAGACATTTGTGCCCAAGATAATGTGAGAGGCATCAAGGGGGATGCAGAGGATGTTGTTGATTTGCTGTTATCATATGGCCTCATAGACTTGCTTCTGTCTTTGCTTAGGGATCTTGAACCTCCAGCAATAATAAGGAAAGCAACCAAACAATCTGAGAATCAAAATGGATTGACTTGTTTGTCAAAACCATGCCCTTACAAGGGATTTAGGCGAGACCTTGTTGCTCTAATAGGCAATTGTGTTTATAGACGGAAGCATGCACAAGACGAAATCAGGGAGAAGAATGGAATTCTACTCTTATTGCAGCAGTGTGTCATTGATGAAGATAATCCATTCCTTAGAGAGTGGGGCATATGGTCCACCAGGAACATGTTGGAGGGGAATGAGGAGAACCAAAGGGTAGTTTTTGAGTTGGAGCTCCAGGGATCTGTTGATGTGCCTGAAATTGCTTCACTTGGACTTAGAGTGAAAGTTGATCAGGAAACTAGACGTGCAAAGCTTGTAAATGTCCCATGAAAAATCACTACAAATTGGCTGTATGTATGTATGTTTTCTTATCAAGAAAATGAATTTTTCAGAAAATAAAGAGTAAAGGCAATGCTTCTTGACTGATCATAAAGGATGGATAATCAATTGTTTAGAGACGGCTAACAACAGTTAAACTTAGGAAATTCAGGTGTATAAATTATTCTGGAGGAAACAGTGCCTTGTGTCAGAAGTCATAAATTTAGAAGTATTTATGTAAGTCGTCTTTTTGCTCCTCTAAAATGAAGAGAAATTATGATTTTTTACATTTTTAGCTCAAATCTGTCAAATTGAAACTGCAGAATATTTTTGGTTCAATGAAAACACACATTTTTTTTCCATATTCAGCGTAAAGAATGATGGAAATCTAGAAGGTTTGCCTTGTATTGACTCGTGGAATTCATCATCTGCTAAAAAAAGTCTGGTAACAAGCCCCAGTTGGGGCCGAAGGAAAAAAGAAAAAAAAGGATATCCAGAGAGGAAAAATAATAATAAGATCAATAATGATAAAACGCAGATCATGAATTTTAAGGAGCGGGGAATGAAGTCGTACTAGCACTCTTAAGTTCCCAAATTATAGTTGCTCCAGGATGTGTTACAATATTTACAGGCACAAAAACTAGACATTCTATCCTGATATGCATAAACCAGACAATTAAATTTATGTGGTTAGTGGATTTCTAAATGGATAACCAAGAAAAGCTTAAGTTGTAACCATACCCCATACCCCCTATAGGTTTCATCCACTATCATGCATTTCAAAATTTTGTTTGGTTCATGAAAACATTTCTTGTTTTTATTTTTATTTTTTTATTATTCATAAATTTGAAAATATATTTAGTTTGTAATTTTATTTTATTTTACTTTTACCATCTTTTAGTTATATAATAATGTTGTCATTTTATTTTTATTTTTATTATTTTTTAATTATATAAATAGATGATGTAATGAATTTTAAATAATTATAAAAATGTCATCATTGTGGTAAGTTATATTATTAAAAAATTTAAAATATATTTAATAATTTGAAAAATATTTTTTTAAAAATAAATATAAAAAATATTATATAAAGCACATTTTTATAACCATTCTCCGTTTAAAAATAAAAAAAAATAAAAACTGAAATGACTATACCAGTAAATTATTTTCAATAAAAATATTCTATTTCGTAATTTACCATCATCTTGTGCTAATGGCCAGCAGGAAGCGAATATTATTAAATCATCAAATGGTTAGATTCTCCTGTTGATCAAGTTCGACCGGACATTTGAGTAGGTGCCCTCTCATCTCAGCCATTTCTTTCGCGGCAAATTGTCTCCAATTCATTTCAAGGCTCTCAGGTCGCAAGAAGTAGTTTCTAATGGTTCCTGCGTGTTCTGCCCAAAGTGACATACTATATCCATGGATTGATCAACACAGTATAGTTTCATAAAGAATAGCAGTCAGGTTAAAGTACATGTTAAAGGAATCAAAAGGCACAGAAAAGAGATATGAAGAAAAAATAAAAATAAAAATAAGAATAAAAACGAAACTAATAACATCATTTCATGTATTCTTTTGTGTAAATTCCGGTGTGAAAATACTAATATTGTAGCCACGGTACATCCTAGATTGTTTTGCTTCATTCAGAACTAAACATCTTCCCTAACTGCTATTTCTATAGACAAATGCATGTTAATATTCTTGGGGCGCAGAATCATAATACACTACAAAAAAATTCTTAACTACACTCTTTGCACTATCAAGTGGTGAAAGGAGCCACTGAAATTAAAAATTAACAAAATGGGTATGTTACTAGACCCCACCATCTCACACATCGACTTTAGTCAGTTTTTATTAACTCCTTGCGCAATCAATTGGTACCAAAATTTCTCTCTTAATACAACCAATAAACCTCAATCCTGTGGCCTATGTGTAACATCCTCGATTTTTTCTTATGTTATTAATTGAAATTTATTTTTTTCAGAAAGGAGAAAAAATTTTGGATCTCATGAGAGGATTAAATTATTTTACTTAAGTCAAACAAGATAGTAGGAATGGTTAAAATAGTATTTATGTAATTTCATTAAAATGACATTTAATTTATATAATTTATAGATGATGGCATTAGTGTAATTATGGATGATGGCATGGGCATTTTGGAGATGAAGATGTGGTAGGTAGGAGGTAGGTATGAAAAAAAAAGAGAAGTTAAGAAGGAGAAGGGGGAGTGTTGGTAGGAAGAGAAAGGAAAAAAAAGAGAAGAAAATGAAGAGGAAGAGGAGAAAAAGAAAGGGGAAGAAAAAAAAAAGAGAAAGAGGAAGAAGAAAAAGAGGAAGAAGAAGAAGAGAAAGAGGAAGAAGAAGAAGAGAAAGAAGAAGGAGAAGGAAGAGGAAAATGAAATCAATAATTTCTGGGTGGTAGGAATCAAGCACAAGTTTAAGGAGTTGTTTGAGATAGGTTTAACATCTTTTAATAAATTTTATACAAAATGATATATATGCTTTTTAGATTTGTTTAAATATCATTTTGAATAGCATGTGGTCTGGATAGTTATGTGAAATTATATTTTGGATGTTTAGACATGCATATGGGTGCATGGAATTATATAAAAGAAAATTCAAAGAAGAAGATAAATTAAACTGAATTTCGGAATAATTGGGAAGCTACTGTTTTTGAAATTCTGGAAAAATTTGGTAAGAATTTTAAAGAAATAGTCAACATATGAATTGTAGATATATGTCTCACGGATCTATAGGCTTTGAAATTATTTAATTTGGAGTTCATATGAGGGAGATATGGCTAATTAATTGAGCAGAGGTCAAAATTCAAGATAGTAAAAATAAGTGTTTTTGTTTCAATTTTTTTGGAAATAATCTGTAAAGAATCTAAAGAAATTATAAACACAAAAATTGTAGATAATTGTCTTAGTTTCTATAGGATTTGAAATCACCTCAATCGGAGTTCGTATAAGAGAGATATGATTGAATACGTGAAGAAATGTCACAGAACACGGTCAGACCGTGTTCTAAGTTACTTCAGCACCGGTAGGCCCTGTTCGGAGCTGTTTTTAAGCATATTTGAAGTATTTTTCAAGTATGACTGTGTCTTAAATACAGCCAGGCCGTGTTGGGTGCTAGATAATCATACTTTTCATTGTTTTATGCCTAAAAATAATCTTGTTTGTTGTAATATTTTTAAGAAACATATATTCAAGAAAAATACTTTTAAAATGATGATTTTGATATCACAAATTACTCTTTTTCTTTATTTGATTGAAAATGAATTATATTGAATATTGGTATGTGATGAATGATTATTAATCATTTGGTATAAAAATGATGCATTATATTATAAAAGTAATTAAATGGCAAGCGTAAAGCTCATGATGAGTTGCTTGATAGTTATATATTGTATTTGATGAATATGAATTTATATATATATATATGGATGAATATCGACGGGTTGTATAGCTTGAGACGGTATCAAGTAGGGAATACCTATTAGCCTGAGTGAGTCAAGGGAGAGCCGCTTCAACCGGGTGTCAGTAGTAATATGAGGGGGTAGGAGGGTGATGTATTCACATTTCTTGATCACTTATTGTGACTGTAGTCGATCGGTCACTATGCATATAGTAAATGAGTAAATTAAAAACCGTGATAGGGCTGAGCATTATAAAAAAAAAAAGACTTTCAGTGCATGTATAGTATGATAATTATGTATAAACAAAAATTATGATTTTTATCTCAAAATTTTGATATTTCTCTGTAGTTTATATAACTGAACATAACTCCTATTTTCTCATCATATTTTATTTATGTTAAGTCTACTGGAAACCTTTGTTCTCACTATTATTGTGGTGTTATATTTAGATAAAAAGAAATGAGATGTAACACAAAATGACGTTACTGATGAAGATCTAGATATCAGCACCACCTCCTCACCCTTTGTATTTTAAGGGTAAAATGATGTATAAAGACTCTTATTTATGTACTGAAATGTTGTATTGTATAAATATAACAAGTGTGAGGTATGTAAACATGTATATTGTGTTTTGAAATGTTGTATTGTATAATTATAACATGTATGAGGTTTGTAATAAATATGTGTGTGTCTATATATATATATATATATTGTGTTTATACATATGACATATTTAACATGCGTATTATTAAAAAAAAAACCAAGACGTTACACTATGAACATGAAAGCCACCACGTACAGCTGCCCACATTGTCGTTTTTAACCCTAAACGGAAGAAGGGGAGGAAAGAATATAATTTAGTTTTGGCAAGTAATACTAACACTCTCAAGTCTTAAGTTGAGACATTGTTGTTTAAAACAACTGAAAAAGAAAAAGAATCAGACAAGGAGAAAGGATAGAGCACACACACACCTACATCCCAAAATACCACCCAATCACTACAACAAAACCGCGGCATTACGGCGGTTTTTTAGTAGGTTTAACGACGGTTCCGACCGTCGTTAAACCCATTAACGACGGTTTGTAAACCGTGGTGGAACTGTAGGTCTAAAGACGGTTTTATCAACCGTGGGAATAACCGTCGCTATGTCTGGTTTAACGACGGTTGTTATAACCGTCGTTAAACCAGACATAGCGACGGTTCTAAACCGCCGTTAATAACTATTTTTAATTAATAAAATTAAATATAACGACGGTTTTTGACAAAAACCGTCGTTATAACGACGGTTTTGAGCTAAAACCGTCGTTATTTCTATTTATTTTTTAATTTTTTATTATTAAAATTAATTAAAATTTTTATAATAATTTTATTTATAATTTAAAATATAATATTTTATATTATTCATAAAACTACTAATGCTGTTTTGATTATTAAATTTTTATGTAAAATAAAAATTAATTTATATTTTTAATATTTTCTAAATTAATTTTTATATATTTTATTATATAATAATTAAACGTTTGAATTATTAACTAAATACTAAAGATGCATAAATTATTGAATTATAATGAATCTTCATATACAAAAAAATTTATATACAGAAAATTAATAGTAACAAAAGTGACGAAATTACATATACAAATATAATAACTAAATCAAGTTTCTGGACCCTACGGATGTTGATCACGCTGATGTCCACTACCACGATCGCTGGGGTCCTGAAAAATCAATTTTGTTTGTTAAAATTTTGAATGTTATTAAAATAAACAAAATTATACCAACAATTTTTATGTATTAAAATGTTACCCTGGGTGCGGGACTATGAAGTCCTGAAATTTCAGGTGGCAGCTGACCCTGAAATTTTTGTAACAGGAACGTCATAGCAGCCTCTATCTGTGCTTGGCGTGCTGCGAGCTCAGCATCTCGTCGCTGGAGGTCAGCGTCTCGCTCCTGCATAGCTGTCTTCAGGCGCTGCTGCTCGACGTCCCGCTCCTGCATAGCTGTCTTCAGGCGCTCCACCTCACTCTGTAAGTCGTGGTATGACGGCCCAGACTGTGAGCTCGACCCAGACGAACTACGGCCGAAGACTTGAGTTGGGCAAACACCCAACGCAAATCCTCGAACGCGGCCGGAGTGCTCCTTAGTGCCAAGAGCTCTCGCAAGTGAATCGGCCGTCGAGAGCTCTTGGGACGAGCTGTCCTCCTGCTGGATCGAAGCAATTTTCTCCTAACATTCAATAACAGGAAATTAATAATATTAAACATTATTAAAAATTAAATAATTATCCACTTAAGGTTGATAAGATTTTATTACTCACCGCAACAGCCCGAGCTTCGTCGTTGATGTACGATCCGTCAGCTCTTTTATGAGCTGCCGTCCATACATCACCACGAGTCACTGGACCCTGAAGCTCAATCTCCTGAATATTAAAATGATTAATCAATCAATTTATGATTATAGTCTTATAAACATTTTAAAAAACAAAATATTTATATCAGATTTAAACTTACCATCTCCGCCTTTTTGCGTGCAAGGCTCTTCGATCCAGTAGTGTGTAGCATTGTCAGCTGTCTTCTGTTCTGTTTATTCTTCGCAGCCACATCCTAATTAATCACATAGGAAAAATAATTAGTGACAATATTTAAAAGTTAAATTTTAAAAATATATATATTAACAACTTACCCTAGACTTCGCGTCTAGGCGATAGTCTACGAAAGTAGCCCACTGATCAGGTGGGATGCCTGTCGGGACTTCACTCCGCAACTGATCTCTGGTCTTCGTACCATCGTACGCTAGGCGAAATATATTGTATCGTGCTGCTCTCCATTTCGCTCCTAGCGACTGCATGATCAGTTTCTTGTGTTGATCCGTCACAATAAAATGTGTCTGCAAACGAAATTAAAAAATTAGTTACACATAAATAATATATAAATTACGAATATCTATAATTAATTGCAAAAGATATATGTTTTCATACCTGAATATTATTTACGAAGACATTCGTCTTCGACTGCTGAGGAATGCTCCTCCAATCCCTGTAAGAGATCGGGAATAATCGAAAGTTATCCCCGATGGTGCCGAGGAAGACACCGAGCAAACCGCCACTGTCTCCGATAGGCTGGTGGTTGTCGTTGAACTGGACAACCACCTTTGACTGCTCAGGCAGGGCCCATACGTCGTGGACAGTCAACTGTCTGGACGTCGTGTGCCCGGTCCCGTCTATCAAAATAATTAGTGACAATTATATATTTATATTACTAAGACAAAATTATTAAGCGCATAAAGTGTACATGATTACAATACTCACCGACTACATCAACTGTCCAACTCCTCCTGCGTCTGCGCTCCTGCTCACCGGGCTGATGCTCCGCCTCTACACCGCCAAAGATCGTCTCAAAATCGAACGAATAATCGTCATCCGGTGCCTGAGCGTCGGGTGGGGGGAGTGTGCAGGGGACGGCCTGCGAATCCAGTGGCTGGGAGTCGCTAAGAGGGACTGATGATGCGGCAGCCTCCGACTCCATAATGGGCTCTCCGCCCTCACTGATCGCCCCACGGGGCGTGGGAGTCTGAGAACTGGACGCCCCTGCCATGTCTGATCTAGCCTTCTTCATCGTCACTACTACTGGCAAAATGAATGTAATAAAACAATTATAAAATAAATTTTGCCTAATAAAAGTGATGGAAATAAATAAAATAGTATAGTAATTATAAGTAGTCTAAAATATATATAAATAGGCGGCAACAACAAAACTAATACCGTAACAAGCATAAATTAACTTCTTCTTCTGGAAACAATCTTTCTAAATTTTGCGTGTGTAACGGATCGCTCTCGTATATAAGATTTTCATCTTCATCACCCATCTCGTATAAGTCACGGGGTTTTAAATGCATCACTATACTCCAGTTCTTGTCCAACTCATCTTGTACATAGTATACTTGATGAGCCTCAGATGCCTGGATGTATGGTTCGTCATCATCATTTTCACCAGTGTGAATCAACCGAGAAAAATCAACCGATGTCACCCCGAAGTCATCAATTGCAATTCCTCTCGTTGTAGTTGTGTTGGCCCACATACACTTAAATAATACGACTGTAAAATGGCCATGGTAGTTTAACTCGACAATGTCCAACAGTTTTCCATAATACGGGACGCCACCAAATTGCATATTCGTATCACTAGTACTTGCATAACTCCTCGTCCCGAAAGTACCGTAAACTCCACTATTTTGAGATGTCATCCCTTGGTCTCGCTCTAAAGTTCGAAATTTGAATCCATTGACATTGTAAGCACTGTATCGACGTGCTCTATCTAGTGGACCAAGTGCGAGATATTTTAAATCAGCACACTGCGATCCATCAGCATCATTTGCGATCTGGAAAACGAATACAGGATGAGTTGTACTCATATTTGACATATGAATTAAATGTGACCATGTTGAAATACTTACACGACGCGAAAACCAAGAGGCAAATTCTCTGTGGACTTTTTTGTCTATCTCGGTAGATGATCGCGTACGACTTCTTAAACTATGCCGTACATAGTCTCTAAATTCCCTGTTGAGAAAACATTGTCTAAACACTTAATGCTACACAGGAAGAAAAATTGTATAATCATGTAGCTAAGTGTGAGTTAACTTACTGTAAGTAAGGATCAACTTCTTTGCAGTTTGTTAAGACATGCCGATGAGCCTGCAATTTTTCCCGGGGAGAAATGGTGAAATAATCAAATCCACCAACTGGTCTTCCTATTGGTGGGAACAAACTCCTGTCAGACGTCTCAACATCGGGTCGATCATCCACACGAGGAGGACGATTGAAGACAGTGTCAACACCATCTATGTATCTGGAACAGAATAACAAAACTTCTCCTGCAATATACGACTCTGCTATTGAGCCTTCTGGCCTTGCTCTATTCCGCACGAAAGATTTAAGTTTACCCAAGTATCTAGAGAACATAGATTAAATGAATAAAATTGGATTAACAATAATGCAAGAAATTGGACAGACTGTGTTTTTAATGTTTTACCTTTCGACGGGATACATCCAACGATATTGGACTGGTCCTCCTAACTTCGCTTCCATGACTAAATGTACAGTCAAGTGCACCATGACTGTAAAGAAAGACGGCGGAAATAACATTTCAAGATGGCACAGCGTCATAATGATTCGATTTTGAAGTTGATCAAGTTCATTAACATTCAAAAATCTGGAGCACAGTTGCCGGAAGAATGAACAAAACTCGATCAGAACTGTAGATACCGGCTTCGGCAGTGTCTTTCTTATGGCTAATGGTAACACTTGTTCCATAAGGATATGACAGTCGTGACTTTTTAGTCCTCCGATCTTACGTTGTCTTACATCAATACATCTGGAGATATTACTGCAATAACCGTCAGGCACAGATACATTCTTAAGTGTTTTCAGAAATACTTCCTTGCCTGCATTTGTCAACGTGAACAAAGCAGGTGGATATTTACCGCCATCATCAGGCCACAACTCAGGCCTCACACCAAACTCCTTTAAGTCTTTCCGCGCGTTTACGTGATCCTTTGAACGGCTGGAATCATTAAGTAAAGTGTAAATGATGTTATCGCAGACATTTTTCTCAATATGCATTACGTCAAGATTATGATGCAACATATTATTTATCCAATACGGAAGTTTGAAAAATATACTTTTCTTACGCCATTGTTGAGTTCCAGCATCAACCGAACCCTGACTTCGAGAACGCCGTTGTTGAGTCCCAACATCAGTTTCCACATTTTTTCCAAAGACAACTTCAATATCATTGACTTGTCGGAAAATGTCTACACCACTCAGTTGCGGAGGAGGGTTTCTTCTTTCCTCTTTTCCGTCAAACCTATTGCGGGCCAGCCTGAATTTGTGACCCGGAGATAAGAAGCGGCGATGTCCCGTAAAACACCACTTCCGACTGTGAGGGAGACGGACTGGAGTAGAGTCAAAGTTACAGTACGGACAGGCTAATCCAGTATGAGTATTCCAGCCTGATAAACATCCAAGGCCAGGAAAATCACTGATTGTCCACAAAAGAGCTGCATGCATATTGAACATTTCTTTACCAAATGCATCGTACGTCTTAACACCTTCAACCCACAACTCCTTCAGCTCTTCAATTAGTGGCTGTAAAAACACATCTATATCATTCCCCGGTGCTTTTTTCCCTGGAATTATCATTGACAACATGAATGAACTCTGTTTCATAGACATCCAAGGAGGAAGATTGTACGGAATCAGCAGAACTGGCCATATACTGTAACTTGTAGATAGGTTTCCAAATGGATTGAAACCATCTGTTGCAAGGCCCAAACGAACATTTCTCGGATCTGATGCAAATTGAGGATTCAGAAGATCAAATCTCTTCCATGCCTCAGAATCCTTTGGATGCCTCATGATGCCGTCAGAAATTTTGGCTTCAGAATGCCATCTCATAAATTCAGCAGTTTTAGAAGACATGAACAACCTCTGCAATCTTGGCTTAACTGGAAAGTATCTAAGAATTTTATTAGGCACCTTTTTTCGCTTCTCCCCCTTTTGTTTCGGTTTCCACCTTGGTGCTGAGCACTTACAACAAGTTTCTCTACTTTCATGCTCACCCCAGTATAACATACAATCATTCTGACATGCGTGAATTTTTTTGTAGTTCAACCCCAACTTATTAATGATTTTTTTAGCCTCGTAAAATGAAGGCGGAATCTTGGCATCTGGGAATACATCGACAAGCAACTCAAGTACCATCGACATTGCTTTGTCGCTTAGGCCGCACAAACACTTGATGTGATACAACTTCACCAAGAAAGACAGTTTTGAATACTTTTCACACCCTTCATAGAGCGGTTGTTCACCATCTTTCAGTAACTCATAAAAATATTTGACACTATCATCCATCCTTTCTGCTGACTGCGGATCTGGCATATCCACAGAAGCGATGCTCTCATTTTCGGGGTGAATCCCGAATGCATCACGGACTATGTTCTGGACATGGTCATCTCGAACTATGGGTTCTGAGACCTCAATTGGCATTATAGCATGTCCTACAGCAGGTTCTTCTGTAATCATTTCTCCGTGCAAACTCCAAAAAGTGTATCCCTCCGGAAATGGTTTGACGATCAAATGTTGGCGCACGACCTCGATGAGTTGCCATTTTTTGAATATACACTTTGGGCATGGGCATATTATTCTACCTTCGACCCCAGAGTTAGCATTTGCGAATTCCAAAAATCCGTCTAAACCATTTAGGTACTCTATTGAATGTCGAGGTTTATTGATCCAAGATTTATCCATTTCTGAAATATTTATAAATTTAGATATCAATTAACTTAAATAACTCTTAATCTGAACTAAAAGAAAACATGACTATTTTACATGAGAAGGGATTTGCAATTGATTGTGCATAAAACACAACACATTTTGAAGAGGTGTAAAAATGTTTTACATGTAAAACATTTTTGACAAATTTTATGATAATAGACATTTAATGAAGCACTAAATAAAAAATCTTCGTTATTGTCATTAATTAAAAGGATGAGTTTCATGATCAAATCTCTACGAATCTGAATTTTTTGGAAAAGACAGCTACTAGCAGGAAAGAAATTGAATTATGATTTTACATCTGCCGTTACAATTTTTATTATAGTATTTACATGGTAAAATTTCTAACGAACTCTTAAAGGGAATTGAAATTTTCAATTCCCTATCTGAAAAAGTAAAATCAGTGGCCCACACAAGGGCCATATATTGAAGAATAATTCTACTCAATTATATTTAAGATATTGTTTGTTCCTTAATAGAGAATCTAGTGTAATTAATTAAAATAATGAGTTTCATGATCGAATTTCTACGAATGTAAATTTTTTGCAAAGGAAAAACCACTAGCAGCAAAAAATTAAAATATTATTTTACAGTTGCCGCAAAAATTTCAATTATAGTATTTACATGGTAAACATTCTAACTAATTCAGATAAGGAATTGAAATTTCAATTCCCTATTTAAAAAATTAAAATCTGTGGCCCATATAAGGGCCATATATTCAAGAATAATTCTACTCAATTACATATAAAATCTTGTTAGTTCTTTAATAGAGAATCTAGTGTAACAACAAAGTGCATTCAAAATTATTACACTACTAGCATACATATTAAAATTATGTTATTATAAATTTATTTCCATTTTTTAAAAATTATGTGTTTTTTTAAATGAGTTTTATTTTTTTAAAACTAATTCATAATACTAATTTTGTCTATTTATTAACATTTATTATTTTATCTCATCACCTGAATAAATATTTTAATATTTTATTAACAACTGTAATATAATTTGACTATTATTAATTAAATACGTTTATCAATATAATAACTACTTTCAATTTATGTTATTATTAATTCATTAAAAATTATTACACTACTAGCATACATATTAAAATTATGTTATTGTAAATTTGTTTTCATGTTTTAAAAATTATGTGTATTTTTAAATGAGTTTTATTTTTTTAAAACTAATTCCTAATACTAATTTTGTCTATTTATTAATATTTATTATTTTATCTCATCACCTAAATAAATATTTTACTATTTTATTAACAACTGTAATATAATTTGACTATTTTTAATTGATGTATATTATTTAAATACGTTTATCAATATAATAACTACTTTCAATTTATTTACATTAATTTTAATAATATTTGAAAAACAGTAAATAACTTGTATTTAAAACAAAATTTACTATCATTTTATGCTAAATTAATAATATTATATATATTTCTTAAATTTTTATTAAAATATACGTATATTATAATATTAAACATCATAAATATCACAAAAATAACACAAAATTTAAAATTGATTCATACAATAATGTACATCACAATGACAAATATATTTATAACAAAAGTAGTAAGTAAATAAAATATCTAATATTATCTCAATCTAACATATAATAATTTGAAATAAATTCATTCAAAATCTAATTAATTAAATTACATACATTCAAAATGATTCTAAATAAATAACGCACAAAAATCAAAATTAAAGTGTCGTCCCAACGTCACAATATCTTTACAAAATAAAATAAAAAAAATATAAGAAAATATTTTGAACATACAATATAAAAAGAAATTAATCAAATACAATTAAAAAATTAAATGACATACCTTGAGAGTAAATAAAACACGCCGGAGATAACACTACAGTCAAAAAACTTCACCAGCACAATAAATAAATTCAGAGACTATATTATAGAAAAATAATCTATCAAGAAACTGTTGTAAGAAAAATAAAGGAGACCATCCAATTTATAGACGAATGCGCGGTTTAACGACGGTTATTAACCGTCGTTAAACCGACCAAAAACCGTCGCTAAATGGGTTTAGCGACGGTTTCCAAAAAAAACCGTCGTAACGTGTAACTTTAACGACGGTTTTTACTAGAACCGTCGTTAAACTACACGAACATCGAGTAACGGTCTGAATTCCGAACGTTATAACTTCACGACGGTTTTAATGAAACCGTCGTGATTTAACGACGGTTATAGTAACAACCGTCGTTATTTTATGACGGTTTTATGTTTAACCGTCGTTAAATCACAACGGTTTTACAATAACCGTCGTAATGTCCGCCAAATATTTCCAGATGACCACGGTTGGATCTTACCCGTCCGTATTTCACGACGGTTTTCTTGAAAACCGTCGTTAGGTGTCGAACTTTAACGACGGTTCATAAACCGTCGTTAAACTTGGCTTTAGAGACGGTTTTTTATGACCGTCGTTAAACACCCGTCGCCATTCCCCGCTTTTCTTGTAGTGAATGCACATATTTTACAATCCAATCACAAGGCTTGAAAGGTTTAAATTTGATTCAAGTATGCTGACTTGGTTTTTGAATTATGATGTAGTGCCAATGCGGCAACTTTCTTTCATCTAACCAAGGAAACTAAAAGGATAAACATTATGCACCAATAAATCTGACATTTAAAAAGATTAATCTTGTCACTACAACAAGGGACTAAAATTAATCCTATTCTTCATGCCAATTAAATATTTGAGCTTCTAAGCCACTTTGAAGTAGTCATTTGTGAACATGAGTCAAAGTAATACTATTTCTTTGCTTCTAAAATTTAAAGTATAATCAGCTCACTCAATCAAATTTAACCAAACTTAATTAAACATATCATTTCAAATCGGGTTGAATTATTTGAATTTTGATGGATTGATTTTTTTTTTTAAATTAAATTTAAACGGATATGTCCTTAACTGATTCGATTCGACTTAATATAATATTTTTGAATAATTCAAAAATTTAATTGAACTCAAACACTATTTTTTTAACTTAATTTTTGTACCCGACTTCACCTATTTCGTTTATTTGCTCACCCCTGATTAAAATAAGTTGGACAACCAAATCACAGGCAGAGTTTCAGACACAAATTTAGCTTGGGGCACTAAATATACTTTTGGTAGTTTATAAGCGAAAGATATATGAACAACCTTTTGGGCAAATTTAGAAGAGTCCCCTTGTGCTTGCCGTCAGGATCATACTCAGGCTTTTATTTTTATTAACACATATTGTAAACTACTTTTATTACTGCACAAGGTTGTTTGTTCATTTTTGTAAGCCAGTCTTTTATTTAACATCTATTACCGGAATTGTCTACCTTTTTGGGGATTGACCCATTCTTATTTTCTTTTTGGCTGATAGGTACATTGGAAGTGGAGTTAGAGAATCACACGGTTACTAATTCAGTGCCTAGAATCTAGCGGCTGCATGGAAATTATGAATGCTCTTAGGAAAATTCGAAAGAGTGGGATTAACATTGAGAAACGGGCAAAGTACTTTTGTAATATGGTTTGTTTGGTGCTAGGAAGTGTTCCCTACTTTTAATTTCTTTTTTTTTTTCAAATTATTTATTTTAAATGGATTTTTAAAAAAATATTTTAAGAAAATGTAAATAGTCTTTGACTAAATTATCTCGTAATCGTTTTTATTAGTTCATTAGTTTTTTTTACTAATATTAAAAGTGTTTTTTATTGTCAAATTACTAAAAATGACATATTTAAAAATGATTTTGTAAGAAATATAAATTTTAATAATTTTTTTTATTTTATATATGTCCAAAAAATTTATTTAAATAAAAAATAAAAAATAGATTCTTATTTTTTTTTATACAAATAATGTATCTTTTTCTTTTATTAAGAAGGGAAAAAAATTAGTTTCCCAAGTCTCATACAGAGATTTTGAATCGAAAATAAACTAGCAAAATTATGTTCTACAATGGCCAATGGCCCATACGGTAATAATGGTTATGAGGAGAGAGGAGAATTTTTTTTTTAAAAAAGATAGGATATATTTTTAATATTTTATTTTGAGAGAGTATTTTTCTTATAATAAAATTAATTTTTGTTTTTACTTCTTCTTTTTTGGAGAAGTTCCAAATTGTTGTCTCTCTATCAAAAAATTAAATTTCGTTTTGAATTATTGTTTTGGTAACTCTAGAAATAAAAATATTTCAAAAACATTTTGAAAATTGAATAAATTGAGATTTTTTAAAGAAATGTTTCAAATAATTTTTTTATTTTAAAAGATTTTAACTTAATATTAATAGTATAGAAATATAAAATTAAATATCATAGTATTAAATAATGATATTATCATTCAAATAACATTTATATAATTAATGTTTATAAAATTTGACAATATTTAACATATAAAAAAAATACAAATTATATATTATACTCAAAATCTCAAATTATACAATATAAAATTAATAAAAATTATTTAAATATTTAAATTAATGAACAGTAAAATGTCAAGTAAATAAGAATTTAGGTATAATCTAAATTGAAATAAATAAATATTATATTTAAAAATTTTAATCTCAAATTAATCTATCATAAAAAAATATCAACAACATTATAAAAGCATTCAAAATCTATAGTCCCAATTTGTACCCAAATAATGTGATAAAAATGCTTGCATAAGATAAGATCCTAAGCCAACAATCAAAATGGGATTTTTTTAAAAAATAAAAATAGTGTGGGACTAGCATTGCCTAGGGAATGGGTGAATCCCTGTACTTCCTCACAATCTCACACTTCTTCACCCACAGTTTTCCAGTTCTGTAGGGGGATGCAGTAAACTGCCTCTGTTTTTAGCTTGTTTCTTGTATGCTTTTATCTCACATATATTCACTTCCTCATTTCGGTCCAGTATGCTTGGTGGGTATCTATGACTCAAATCTTTCACTTTTTAATCTAATTGAAAGAAATTTAAAGTTTTTTCTTTCTTTTATTTTTCCTTTTTACTTGCTCTCTCTTTCTCAACTCTTGATTCTACCTCATTCTCTCAGGTCGCCATGGTTGTCGCATCTATGACATTACCAAGCTCTACATCTTCTGCCTTTTTTTTTTTGCTTCTTCTTTCCAATTTTCCCCTTGCACTGTTGGTTTCCTCTTCTTTCTGCTTGCGTTGGATAAACACTAACTCTGTTGGGGTGGCTCTTGTAGACTCGCATTACACAGAACTCGCAGAGATGGTGGAGAAGGCAATGTTGTTGCAGACTCGAGAAGACAATGTCGACAACCACAACATCACCATTTTGCACCCTAGGAATGAAACTTTTGAATGCGATCTTGAAATTTTTTTTGTTCCTTTCCACCGACACACTCACAACACAAATATTTCGATGGAAATGAAAGAATTTCTTAACATGGTCTCTGTTTCATTTCCTGACTTTCTAAAATTGAAAAATGATGGCCATTTCGATGGAAACAACACGAAATTTTGTTCCTTGTTCTCTATTTCACTACAGGTTTGAGTTTGGTCAAACACGATAAAAATTAATAAAAAAAGTTCTTTTATTTTATTAAAATAAAAATATTTTTCTCAAATGAAACTAGGCCAAATAGCTTTAATTGATAATATTATTGCATTTCAATTCACTGTATCACCAATGCAGGTGGCTAAGATCAGAAGTGATGGAAGGGAGGATTTTAATTCTAAGGTTTAGAGGTTATATTTAAAGTTTAGAGTTTAAGAGTTAGGGTTTTGACTTTAAAGTTTAGAATTTAGGGGTTTGGGTTAGGGTTTTGGGGTTAATTTTAGGAGGATTTAGGGGTTAGAGTTTAAGATTTAAGGTTTATAGGTTATGTTTAAGGTTTAAGGGCAATTTGGTCATTTTACATAGAAAAAATTTCTCTTTCCCATGGGTACCTTTTGTATTTCTGTTCAAAGATATATTTGAGAAGCCCATCATTTGTATTTAGCCTTTTGTACAATGCTTTATAGATATATTTGAGAAGTCCATCATTTGTATTTAATGGATGGTATTGAGTACCTTTTGAATTTCTATTTAAATAACATAATTGCATATGTTGGACATTTGCAAGCTAACAATTTTAACAATGAAACAATTTATCATTATAACAACTAAATGCATGACAACTAAGAACTACAACATTTCCAATATAGTTTAGCAAATATTTATTCAGAGCTTTTACAAAATACATTCATGACATCTTCATCATTCAACTCTAAATTTTAATTTGTCTTTCATCCAAAAACCAATGATAACACCCAGCAAATATTTATTCAACACCATGATGTAAGAAAAATGGATTTCCACAAGCTCTCTCCATTATCAACAATTCTTTCCACCTTTTCCTTATTAGGTGCAGGTAAACCCCGCAATTGGCTAAGTTTGAATAAGACAATACATGATACTAACACGATAACTTCAAAACAAATGGACTTCTGACTTCTAATCACCAACATATGCTCTTCTCTATGCCAATAAGTACTTACATATCCACTGAATTTAAAAATTAATAGCAATAACCAGTGATAAGAATACCAATCATTAGTAAGTTCTTTTTTAATAGACACTATTACAGAATTCTTAGTATTATGTTAACAGTTAGCATGTTGTGAATGTTGTGACCATACCAAATGCCATAAGTATTGCTACTGACACCTCATTAACATTATACAAATATAACATAACCATTATAGTTTACTTCTTTGCTAATACCATTGCCACCATCTATATTCATCACTCTATGTTAGTCAAATTCACTACTAAATTTTCAATTAAAGAAATACAATGCTAAGACTATAACATTGCAAATTTAGGTACTCACAATTAAAGCTAGTAAAAGGGACCAAAATATTATTTTCAATAGCCCTATAAGAAAATCCAAATGCTTTTCTAATGTTAATGAGCCATATTTTAATTTTTGAAACATATCTTGGACAAAACTTTCAACTATAAATCAAGATGGTAGACCAAGACATTTACTGTAGCAAGTTCTAAAGTACTCATATCCTATTGCCAGTCAGTGTTGAAAAATACATAAAGATTATTAAATCACTTAAATCATATTCTCTATTGTAAGAAAAAGAGGAAATAATACCAAGAATAATGATTATTTCTAAACTTGAAGCATGAACTAGTGCCCTTAAATTATTACAAAGTGGATTTTCTATTTAATTACTAGTATACATTTTCTTCTTGAGAGATATACTCTAATATCTAAGGATTAAAAAAAATTAATGAGCCAAAAAAGAAAGTTAGAGGTCTAAATGAACACAAGAAATCCTTAATATACTAATAGAAACCCCAAAAATCAATCGACATCATTTTCAAAAAACAATTGTCATGATTTCCTGGATTGCTTTTCTGCCAATTAGAACAAAATGTTGGAAATTATATAACTTTTATTTAACAAGGATATTGTGGAGGATTTTCAACACAAAATTAGAGTCTCAATCAGAGAAAAAACCCAAATAGAGTATCACAGTTCATCTATCATCCAAAAATTTGGTTAGTTAAAAGTCATCAAGAGTCAATTAGATAGGAAATAACATTACCTAGTTATCACAGAGATGGGTTGGGGGTTATAGATTGATATCTCATGAGTTACGCTAGCTTTAAAATGCGGTGACTAATGGTGGCGAGGTGCATGATGTCTAAGGTGGATTAATGGCGTAGTAAGGTTCTTGTTTGGAGAGAACCTTTATGGCACTTTGGTCATGATAGTGTGTTGGATTTAAGAGAAGGAAGAGTTTTATTTTTTGTTAAATTTTTCATTCCCTTTTGTTAGTACTTAAGTAATTTAAAAAAATAAAATGATGAAAAGATCTAAAATGGATAAAAAACAATTACAATGGTAGTTTGGTAATTTCACAACCTTAAATGTTAAAGTTAACTTTGAAATTGGACAGGGAAATGAAGAGGACAAAGATATGGAGATTTGGGTTTGTAAAACTGCCCTTACCTATATTAAGGTAAGAGAGAGAGGAAGAAAGATAAAGTGAAATAGAGTAGATGATGAGAGAGAAAGTAGGAGAAAGAAGATGAGAATCCTTCCCAAAAACCATTCTCAAAAATCCATTTATCCTAGGAATCTTATTTTGAAATTGAGAAAAAAAATAGGAGTTTAACTTTCCTAAGTTTAGTTTCCCAGGAAAGTAAAAAACAAATCCCTTACTAAACACCCCATATGTTTACTTATCACTTTCTTTTCGTATTCTTTTTTCCTTAAATTTAAAGTTTGCTTTCTTCCTTGATATATATCATAAACTTAAATGATATTGTCTAGCTCTCTGCTGTTCACTTTTTATTTCCTCTTACATTTCTTATGCGTCCACATTTGATATTTGTTTAATTCAAAATGGATGTTGATATAATTTTTGGATAGAAGGTCGTTCATCTATATTTGTCACCTCTTTTCCTTCATTTTGTTTACCTTTTTTCCATTCTTACTTGCCTCTCATTCACTTACTTGTATATGTTATGTGAACAATTGAACATGATGATGCATTTATGTATTCTTTATGAATTCTTAATAAGAGCAGTTAGTCCTTTACCACTAATGTACATTCTTCTCAAATATTTCTAACGTCATTGCCTAATGAGAATTCAACTTTTTGATTTTTGGCAATAATCAAAATTTACCTTTTTTTATGTTACAAAACTAACTAATTCATTGCTTCCTGCATGGAGTGCTACTTGTATGTCATAAAACAAGAAAAATCTTGCAATAAGAAAGGGATTTTATCTCCTTGGAAATATGCCTATTTATAAGATATGATCCATTTGAAATGGTTCAACTACAACTCTTTGCAACTACAAACTTTTTTTATATTGAGTAATATAAAAATTGTTTTGCCGAAAGTGACATTATGTAGGTTAGTTATGAAGCTTATATGTTTTTTAGTCTTTGTATACTTGATTGTTGTAGAATCACTTCAATTCATATGTAAGTGGCAAGTAAAGGCAGAATTGATTATGCATGTGTTGTCAAGAAGATAGGAAATGAAACAAAATTGATTCTTGTTGATTTACAAGGCCTTATACCATTTTCCATTAGCATTTTTGTCTCAATAGAATAGGTTACATCGCACTTAATCTTTCTACTATTGTTGAAAGTGTTGTTGTTGCAGCAAGCTCAAGGGGATAGTTGGTTGCTAAGCTACTTTTAAAGACATAAGCACATTATGCAAAGTAAAATGTTTAGATTGATGCTAGAACATAAATCGTGAATGTTGAAACTATTGTGTTGTTGTAAAATGGAATGGTGAAGTTGGTTCACAATTTATTGATTTTGAGAGTGATAATTCAAAGGAATGTGATAAAAGCAAGAAAATAAACGAGTTTAAGCATAATTTGTCATAAATTGTGTCAAAAATTTGTTGCTCAATGCTTTCAACATTCTCATGACACAGTGATCAAATGGTTTGGAAGAGTACCAAGAGTGTATGCATATTAAGCACATGAATCATTCAACCTAGACACGAAGAAAATGTTCATAAATGCATTTTAAATAATTAGAACTACAATGAAACATCATTAGTGCCCTTGATGGCATACATGTAGTTACTTGGACTCCTACAATGAAACAAAATACTTATTTAAGATTATTAACTTAAAATGTAATGTCAATATATGATTTTGATATATCATTTATTGATAAAGGTGAAAATTGTGTGTTTTATTGCTATATCTCATCCCTTATTTCATAGTTAACTCATGATTATTTCCTTTTTTTGGTTTTGTTATGTTTTGCTTACTCTGGATATTGCTTGGCTTTGTTTTCTTTGTGTAGGTGAGTAAAAAACCAAAGAATCAAAGGAAAACACTCATATGAAGAATTATCTGGACTTGGAACAAGCTGAGGAGGATGCAAGAAGGAAACATAGAAGAAATTAGCAAGAACGGACCATGGCAGCCTCCAACACAGTTAGGCCGTGTTTTGGATACCTGGAACACGGTCAGGCCGTGTTCTTTGCAATACTTGAAGAAAATTCTTAGCCTGAAGCATGGCCAGGCTGTGTCCTGAAACACGGTTGTAGTTTGGGTCCATACAGTCTGAGATTTTATGTGTTTTAAGCAGCCAAGATGATATATATATATATATATATAAAACGAGGAGAAAGGGATACAGACTCATTCAGATGCAGTTTAGGCTTAGGAAACACTTTAGGGCTAGGATTAGAGTATGATTATAGCTTTCTTTATGTTCTTAGACTAGAATTTACATTGATTCAAGCGTTATATCTCTTATTCATCTATTTTTTGCAATCAGGTTTTATCTTTCTATTTTTACACCTCTTTCTACTTCTACTCCTTCCTCTTTGGATTGTATTGAACATTTATAAATTGCTTAATGAATTTGATTATGGTTTCTCTTTCAATCATGTGTAACTAGATTTTGATCTAGACTTTCGGTAAACCCACTTGTGATATGATGATATTGCATGGAATTGGAATTGTGGAACCTTAATTGTATTATATGTGGTTAATTAGGATTAACTATTATGGACATGTATACGAGTTGATAGAATACTTTATCACCATTTTATCACATCTTAGGTTATTAACTAATGAACTAAAAGGTGAAAGTTAATATGAGAACTTAAAAGTTAATTAGAGGTATCTTAATCACAAAAGTAGTTTAAGTTCCTCTTGGAATTGAATCAATTGGTAGGTACGAGAACTCTTAGGAATTGAGTCACTTGGTTAACACATAACTTAATGGGATTATGTTTGACTAAGAACCATGAAAATAAGCAGTTAGATTAACCTAGGTATAATTAGTAACACTTGAAAGTGGTTATTAATTAATTAAGGCTAAATCATTCCCTATTACTTAGATAATTGCAATTAGAGCTATATCTTGATTGTTGAATATCATGAATGTGGTAAACCCTAACCCTAGGCTTTTGATAATTTATTATCTAATTTACTTAATTATGACTTCATACCGATTGAATTATATTGATTTAGATAGTTTACTTCATAAAATACTAGTAATTAGGCATTGGTCTTTATGGGATACGACTCGTACTAGCCAGACTAACTATAACTATGCCGTACGCTTGCGATTATTTAGTGAAATGCACATAACACATTTTTTTTACGCCATTGCCGGGGATCAATAGTGTCAATATTAGATATTTTACGAAATAACTAGACTATATCTTCTTTTTTGCATATTTTATCTTGTTGATTTTTGTCTCTTTTCTTTGTTTGTAGGTGTGCTGCTATTTTATGCGAAAAGATTGTGAAAAGATTGCTAAATTTGACCTAGAAATTGAATGCACCTCATGAAGGAAAAGAAGAAAGTAGTAAGATCCTACACCACCTATCATAGCAGATCGAGACAATCGATCTCTTAAAGACTTCACTACCCCAGATACTCATGGCTTGAATCCTAGTATCGTTAGACTTTGAATTGAACCCTTCTCTTTTTCAGATGGTTTAGCAAAATCAATTTGCAGAGTCCCCTACTGAACACCCAAATCTCCATTTATCAAATTTTCTGGAATATTGTGATACAATGAAGCTGAATGGAGTATCTTCTAATACTATCCGACTAAGGTTGTTCCCATTCTTTTTATAAGACAAGGGCCGAGCATGTTTACACTCCCTTTTATCAGGGTCTATAACCACTTGGAAGCAGCTTTCACAAGCCTTTCTAGTCAAGTACTTCACCCAAGTAAGACAGCCCATCTCAGAAATTAAATTACTACTTTTGTTGAAAAAGATGGAAAGTCATTGTATGAAGCTTAGGAGAGATTTAAGGAACTTCTCAGGTTATGTCCTCACCATAGGTTAAAGAAATGGCTTACAGTCCATACATTCTACAATGGACTAATATACATCACCTGTATATCTGTGGATACTACAGTAAGAGGAGCCTTAATGAATAAAATATTTGATAAGACTTATGAGCTAATTGAAGATATGGCTCAAAATCATTACTCTTGGTTTAGTGAGAGATAGCCATCTAGGAAATTAGCATGTATGTATGAAGTTGATGCATTTAATCATCTAACTTCTAAGGTTGATACCCTATTTCAAAAGCTTAATAAATTGAGTATCAATACTGTTGGTTCTTTTCTATCTTTTGCATGTGAGATTTGTGGGTGTGTTGGCCATATGGCCAATGAATGCCAGCTTGGAAACTCTGCACCTCAGGATTGTGAACAGGTAAACTTTGTTAATAACAATCAATGAAAAAATCCATATAGCAATACCTATAATCTAGGCAGGAGGAATAATCCAAATTTGTCTTACAAGCCTAATGTGAATCAACCTGCTTAAAATAATTTTAGGTAACCTCCTAGGTTTTAGAATCAGAGGCCATTCAATCCTTACCCATATTTAAAGTCAAATTTGAAGGCTTTAATAGAGAACTTTATAACTACTCAGAGTAAACAGAATGAAGAGTTCAAAACCCAAAATCATTCAATAAATGAGGTTATAAAAGATTCAGCCTCTAAGGTTGACTCGCTTGTTACTCATAATAAAATGTTAGAAACTCAGATAGCATAGCAAGCTAGCTCTTCAATTAGGAACTTTGGCAAATTCATTAGCCAACCTGAGAACTCCAGAGATCATTACAAGGCTATCACTTTGAGAAGTGGTAAGCAATTGGCTGAGTCAGAGGAAAAATGGGAAGACAAGGATGAAGAATTGAAAGATATGTCTGAAAAATCAAAAGAGGAAGAGCAGATAAGGAAGAGAAAAGAAGAAGATTAGCCCAAATATGTGGCTCTTGCACCATACAAGCCACTAGTACCTTTCTCTCAAAGACTAGCCAAGGCAAAATTAGAAAAGCAGTATGAGAATTTCCTTGATGTGCTGAAAATGTTGCACATTAATATCCCATTCTTAGAAGATGTCTCTCATATGCCTTTTTATGCTAAATTTCTGAAGAAAATCCTCTCAAATAAGAGGAAGATTGAGGAGTATGCCATAGTAGTATTAACTGAAGAGTGTAGTGTATTGATCTAGAATAAGTTACCTCCTAAACTTAATGACCCTAGAAGCTTTTCCATACCTTGTTCCATTAGAGACATGGAAATTGCTAGAGCCTTATGTAATCTTAGAGCAAATGTGAGTCTCATGCCATTATTTATATGTAAGAAGCTTCAGATGGGTTATTTGAAGCCTATCACTATTTCTCTCCAATTGATGGATCGATTTGTTATACATTTGGTAGATATATTAGAGGATGTTCTTCTAAAGGTAGATAAATTTTTCACACCTATTAATTTTGTCATTTTAGAAATGGAGGAAGATCACAAAATCTCCATCATTCTTAGAAGGCCTTTCCTAGCCACTACAGGTGCAATTATCAATGTAAAAGATATGAAGCTTTTCTTGAATGTAGAGGATGAGAAGATTGAGTTCAATTTGAATGATGCAATGAAATGCCTATCTTTAGGTGATTCTTGTTGCATGATAGATGTAATTAAACAGAATATGGTTGATTATGCATTAAGTTTTTGTTCTACTGACCTACTTGATCTTTTCCTTTTCCTTATAGATAGTCTTGTTCCTTGTGTTGAATAGGTAGAGGCTGATGCATAAGCTCAAATGCTTGATGAGAGTCCCATGCTCACCTCAAAAGCAAAAGCCAAAAAGCTAGAATTGGATCTCAATAAAAAATCAGTAACTGTAGAGGAAGTTAAGGCACCTAAAGTAGAACTCAACCTACTTCCATCCAACTTAAGGTATGAATTTTTGGACCTTGACTCTTCATATTCCATAATTATGAATTTTGAGTTGAATGCTAAAGAAACTAATAAGTTATTGGATGCACTTAAGAAATATAAGAAAGTGACTGGGTATAACATAGATGAC
Source organism: Gleditsia sinensis (assembly GCA_037074535.1). Classification (NCBI taxonomy): domain Eukaryota; kingdom Viridiplantae; phylum Streptophyta; class Magnoliopsida; order Fabales; family Fabaceae; genus Gleditsia; species Gleditsia sinensis. The sequence goes on from CM073466.1 coordinate 63,873,744, forward strand.
ATTAAAGGAATTAGTCCATCTATTTGCATGCATCATATTATACTTGATAATGATCATAAACCTTCTAGAGAGCACCAAAGGAGACTGAGGTCAAACATAAAAGAGGTAGTAAAGAAGGAGGTGTTAAAATTACTTGATGCAAGTATAATGTATCTTGTTTCAGATAGTGAATGGGTAAGCTCTATTCATGTAGTCCCTAAGAAGGGAGGTATGACTATTATTAAGCATGATAATGATTATTTGATCAGCTGTTACAGGTTGGTGTATGTGCATTGATTATAGAAAATTGAATAAGGCCACTTGTAAGGATAACTTCCCTGTGCCCTTCATTGATCAATTGTTGGAAAGGCTAGCTAAGCACTCATATTTTTGTTATCTGGATAGATATTCAAGATTTTTTTTCTAGATCTTTATCCATCCAGAAGACCAAGAAAAGGCAATGTTCATATGTACCTATGGTACATTTGCATATAGAATGATGCCATTCAAATTGTGCAACGCACCAGCCACTTTCCAAAGGCGCATAATGGCTATTTTCTCAAATTTTATTGAAAATATAATAGAAGTATTTATGGATGATTTCTTTGTCTATGGTATCTCATTTAATAATTGCCTAAATAATTTGACACAGGTATTTAAAAGATGTGAAGAAGTCAACCTAGTTAAAAACTAAAAAAAAAAATACCATTTTATGGTAAGGGAAGGAATAATATTTGGATACTTATGTCTGAGAAAGGGATTGAGGTGGACAAAAAAAATTGAGGCAATTCAAACGATGCCACTATCGTCTAATGTTAAGGAAGTGAGAAGTTTTCTTAAGCATGCAGGCTTCTATATAAGATTTATCTAAGAATTCTCTAAAATTTCTAAACCCTTAACTAATTTGCTTCTTAAAGACACTTTATTTGTATTTAATTATGACTATTTACATGCTTTTTGTAGGTTAAAGGAGGCACTAATATCTGCACTAATCATTCAACCTCCAAATTGGAGTCTTTCCTTTGAGATAATATGTGATGCTAGTGACTATGCTGTGGGAGCTGTGCTTAGGCAGAGAAGTTATAAAAAGACATATGTTATTTATTATACTAGCAAGACCCTAGATGAAACCCAGGTCAACTATTCCACCACAGAAAAGGAGCTCCTGGTAGTAGTCAAATTCTGCCAATATTTACTGGGATCTGAAGTCATTGTATATATAGACCATGCTACCATCAAATATTTGTTGAGTAAGAAGGATGCCAAAATAATATTGATTAGATGGATCCTTCTATTGCAAGAGTTTGATATTGTGATTCGGGATAAGAAAGGAATAGAAAATGTGGTTATATACCATCTTTCAGGGCTGAAGCAAGGTTCAATGAAAGATGATAAAGATTAGCTGCCCATAGATGATTCTTTTCCTGATGACCAACTCCTTGTAGTCACTCATACTAATGCTCCTTGGTATGCAGATTTTGTAAACTACCTGGCATACAGTATTTTACCTGAAGGGCTGAGCTATCATCAGAGAAAGAAAAATTTCTTTTATATCAAATCATACTACTAGGATGATCCTTGCCTTTACAAATAATGTGCAAATGGCATTTTTCGTAGATGTATTCTAGAGGAAGAGGTACATAGTGTTATTTATTATTGCCATAACTCATCTTGTGGAGGTCAGACTAGCACTTCAAATATTACAGTTAAGATTCTTTAAGCTAGTTTCTATTGGCCTTCGCTCTTCAAAGATGTGCATATCTTTGTAAAAGCTTGTGACCAGTATCAAAGAATTGGTAATATCTCAAGGAGGAATGAAATGCCACTAAACAATATTTTAAAAGTGGGGATATTTGATTTTTGAGGTATTGACTTCATAGGCCCCTTTCCATCTTTATATGGTAATAAGTACATCCTAGTAGTTGTGGATTACGTGTCTAAGTGGGTAGAAGTAGTAGCATCTCTCAATAATGATGCTAGAGTGGTTGCCAAACTCTTCAAGAGAATTATTTTTTCGAGATTTGGAGTGCCCCAAGCTGTAATAATTGATGGCAGTTTTCACTTCACTAAGCAACAATTTTAGAACCTCTTAAAGAAATATGGAGTCCCTCATAAAATGGCTCTAGCATATCATCCATAGACAAGTGGACAAGTTGAGATATCCAATAGGGAAATGAAGGCTATCTTTGTAAAGACTATGTCAAGGGCAAGAAAAGATTGGTCTCTCTAGCTTGATGACACACTATGGGCCTACAAAATAGCATATAAAACTCCTATAGGCACCATACCCTTTCGATTAGTATATGGAAAGCCTTGCCACTTGCCAGTAGAGCTCAAACATAAGGCATATTGAGCAATAAAGATAATTAATTTTACTTAAGAGCTGCTGAAAAAAGGATATGCTTGCAATTAAATTAGCTAGATGAGCTGAGACTTAATGCTTATGATAGTGCTAGGTTGTATAAGGAAAAAACAAAGAGATGGCACAATAAGCACATCCTGAGACATAAATTCCAAGTAAAAGATTGGGTCCTACTGTTTAATTCAAGGCTGAAGCTTTTTCAATTTGTTCTCGTTGGTCTAGCCTATTCTAAGTGGGTCAAGTTTTCCCCTATGGAGTAGTGAAAATATGGAATGAAGCCACCGAAACTTTTAAAGTCAACAGACAACGTCTCAAGCACTATGTCACAGGACAACTAGTTGAAAAGAGAGCCAACCAAACTCTTGGAACCCTTCAAATCCAATAAAGTGCAAGGGAGTCGAGTTTAAGACTTTAAATGAGCACTTCATGGGAAGCAACCCACATTTTAGTTTTGAATGCCTTTTTGTTTTATTTTCTTCTTATGGTTAAGTTTTCATTTTTTTAGTTGATTTCTTTAGTTAGATGATTAACGAGTGTTTCAATGTTATTTTTAGGTTATTTCCCATATACCCAATGTTGGAGAAAAAGATGCAATTCAAAAGAAATTTAAAAGGATCAAAATGAGTAGCAAAATTCGAAGAAAAGTGGTTTTCTAGCACTTAACACGGGTCACCTGTGTCACAAAAGCACAGGTAAAAATTTGGAGCATTTTGGAGAGTTCAGGAGCTAACACAGGCAAGCTGTGTCATAGGACACGACCATGCCCTAGGAGCCGTGGAAGAATTTTTCCTTCCCATATGTACCACGATCCTCTCGTGTCTTCCAACACGGCTATTCCCAATAATTAAAGGACTCCGTCCCATAACACGAGTAAGTCGTGTTATGTAACATGGCTTGACCACAGGCCGTTCTTTAAGCCTAGTAAGGAATCCACCTTTCTAGCATGAAACACGAGCCTGCCATGCTTAGAAGCACAGTCGTGCTTCGGGCCCAGGTGTATATTTTCCAATGCTTTCTTCCTTTTTTTTCATCTCGTGTTTTATTCCCTTGCTTTCTATGCCCGAGCCGTGCTACTTTTGGATTCAACTGTGCCCTCTCCAGCCTTCTTCCTTGCACTCTTCTCCTCCCTCATCTACCCGAATCCTTGTCTACACCCATTTCTCTCCCTCTCTCTCTCTCTCGGTCTTCCCCAACCCAAAACCTCTCCCAAGGAATTCAATTAACAAAAGACTAGGGTTAGGGTTTACCGCACTTATGATATTCAACATTCAATATGTATCTCTAATTACAATTATTTAGGTAATTGGGAATAGTTTAGATTTAATTAATTAATAACCTCTTTCAAGTGTTACTAATCATACCTAGGTTAATCCAATTGCCTACTTTCATGGTTCTTCTTTTAACCTAAGTCCATTAAGTTCTATGTCAATCGTGTGATTCAATTAATAGGTTTTCTCGTGCCTACCAATTGATTTAATTCCTAAAGAACCTTAAACTACTTTTGTGATTAAGATATCTCTAATTAACTATTAAGTTCCAGTATTAACTTTCACCTTTCAATTCATTAGTTAATGACATGATACGTGATAAAATGGTGATCAGGCATTCTATCAACTTTTATACATGCACATAATAGTTAATCCTAATTAATCTACAAATAATTACCACTAGGGTTCCAACAATTCAATTAACGCAATATCATCATACCATAAGTGGGTTTACCGAAACCCTAGATCAAACTCTACTCACACATAATTGAAAGAGAAATCAAAATCATATTCATTAAGTAATTCGTCAATGTTCAATACAATTAAAAAGAAAGGAGTACAAGTAGAAGTAGGAGTAAAGCAGATAAAACTTGGATTACTATAGATGTATTAGGGATACAAACTTCAATCAAATTCAATTCTACTCTAAGAACATAAAGTAAACAATTATTCAAATCTAAACCTAATCTAAGAGTGTTTCCTAAGTCTAAAACTAAGTCTAAGTCGTCTGTATGAATATGGATATCTTTCTCTTTGTTTCCCCATGTATATATATAATCTTGACTGCTCAAAACCCTAAAAAATACAGAATGTATGGACACGAAGCATGGCTGTGTTCTAGGACAGGCTGCAAATGTCAAATCTTGCCAATTTCTTCAGGATTCCTTCCTTGCTTAGCTTGTTCCAAGTCTAAATATCTCTTCACATGAGCATTTTTTCTTGCTTCTTGACCTCTTTTGCTCACCTGAAAATATAAAAAAAACTAAAGCAGTATCTAGAACAAGCAAAATAGAACATAATAAAAGCAGGAAAATAATCACAAGTTCACTATAAATTAAGATATAAAATATAACCATTAAACACACAATTTTCCCCTTATCAACTTCCCCATGCTTAAACCTTTGCTTGTCCTCAAGCAAATAACATGACATAACCTTAGGAAGGGGGAAGATGCATACAAATTCTAGATAATAGAAAAATGCAATACAGGTAATTCTTTACTCAATCAATATGAACACAACATATCTATGAATAGACATTTATCAGATAGTCTCCATTTTTCTAAAACTAAACCCAAATTCTCTTATTATATACCTACTTCTATTGTTACCATTAATTGTATGCATCAAATTGATCTTTAGACATTCAAGTAGGCCACCTCATCATTTAAATCTCCTTATGTTGTCTTACTCTTATTTCTATTTTTTTTACTGAAATTCTTTTTCTTCTTTCTTTTTTTTTTCTTTTCTTTATTTCATTCTTTTTTTAAAATGTGTCACATAGAAAATACAGTTCAGAAGTACATTCATATAGGACCCGTATTTTAAATATTCTCAAATCAAAGGATATTCAGATATTCAAAACCATATGCATCATGGTATGATCATTAAACAAATGTTGTTATGCTCAGCTATATAAGCTATAGTAAATTGTTATGATTTGGAGATAAAATCATCACTTTAATGCACCTGCCTCACTCGGCAGTCTGGCACATTTAATTTTAAAAAAATGACCTACCTCACTCGGCGATCTGGTCAACCCACACACTCAATTTAAAAATAACATGCCTCACTCGGCGATCTGGTCAACCCACACACTCAATGTAAAATGACTTGCCTCATTCGGCGTTTGGTCAATACAATTTTCTATACGTATAGTGACTGATTGAGTACAGTCACAATAAGTGATCAGGGAATGTGAGTTCATCACCCTCCTACCTCCCCACATTACCACTGTCACCCGGTTGGAACGGCCCTCCCCCGGCTCACTCAGGCTAATAGGGCGTCCTCTATTCGGTACTGTCACAAGCCATACAACCCACCGATATTCATCTATACATATAAATACATATATATTAATGCATATTCATCAAATACAATGTAAAATTATCAAGCAACTCGCCATGAGCTTTACGCTTGTCATAATTATCAAGCAACTCGCCATGAGCTTTACGCTTGCCAATCAGTCTCATTTATAATATGACATGCATCATTTTCACAAGTATATAGCTTTACAAATCAATGCATCGTGCACATAATAGTCACTTTATCAAATAATGATAAATACATTTAGAACCACATATTCAATGAGTTCCAAAATACATTTCTAAAAACATACTCTTCTTGAACTATGTGCCAGTTTGTAAGTATAACAAATATTTTAACACATTTAATAAACTTATAATAACATCAATAATTTATAAACAAAAACAATAATACATTTATAGTTCAAGAAAAACATGGGGTAAGTCATAGAAAGAATTATCTACTCACAAGATAGGGCTCCTGGTTGGACAGTCCTAAAATGTAATTTTTCAAGCCGAATTTGACCATTTAGACCTCAAAAACGTGTCCGAAGGGTCCAAAAACTTAGAAAATGACTCCGGGAGTTTGATCACTATTCACAGCCGAAAAACACTATTCACCAAGAATAAAAGGTTGTCAGCAAGGAATAAAATGTCGTGCCGTTTCCACGAAAACATCCAAAAAATTTTGGTTTCCACACTTTCCAAAACGAAACAACAGTGTGGAAATGAAATCACCTTTATTATGAATTTTTGATTTCTTTCTATTTTCTTTATTTATTATCCAAAGTTTTTTTAAAAAGAAATTGCAGCTTGTTTACAAAGTAATCTGTGCCTGAGACCACATAGCTACATTTATATGTTAATAATTATTTTAAAAGTTATTTTTATTAAAAATATTTATACCTTTTCAACAAAAATATTAATATAATTTCAATACAGTTAATATTTTTTGTTTTTATTTTTAAAGATAACAGATTTAAAAATAATAAAATGTAAAATATTTTTAACCTTCTAATTAAGTTTATATTATTTTTTAATTATATAATTATTGTAAAACATAAATTATAAAAAAATTTGATCATTCACACTCAACTTATTCATTTAAAATTTTATAAATAATATTTATAATAAATTTTAAATAATTACATTTAAATTTAATAAAAATTAAAATATAATTTTAATAACAATTGTTGTCAAATTTTGTGACCATTAATTATATCAATATTATTTGAATAAATAATATTTGTTGTCAAATTTTATATATTTATATTATTAATATTATATTATAATTCTTTAAAATTTAAAAAATTATTTTAACTTATTTGAAATTTTTTTTCTCAAAAATATTTTATTTTCATAAAATTTCAAAATATTTCTATCTTTAAAATTACTGAAACGACACTTCGAAATTAAATTTAGTACCTTGCCCATGAATTATAACATTTTATCAACTTCTTATTTGTAACAACATTTTTTTTTCTTTATTATTATACAATATTGAGTTCACATACACGTTATTAATCAAAACGTACATGCAACATATCAAACACATAGATATTTACATCTTGTTTATTTTGGTTGACCAATTCCAGAGATACAGGTGCGGGTGGTTGCACCTTCACCGGGATCTGAGCCAACTCGACCACAAACATCTTATTTGATTATGAGATCTGCCAAACATAAAGTAACTTGATCCAATGTGCACTAAAAGCAAGAGCCATAGAAAAAAGCTGCATAACTATTTTTCTGAACATGATATGGAAATATAGTGAGAATTAAATCCCAGTAAGTTCAACAATAAATTATCATCAATATAGCTCATCACGTCATGTTCAGCTATATAAACTACAGAAAATATCTTTGGTCACATGAATACATTATATCTATGCACATAAGAATCATACAGTAATGATATGTATGACAGGATTAACTATTTTCAGAATATCATATGATGGCTATCAACTTATTCTCATTTCAAGCTACCCCAGTTAAGATGAGTATCCTCTACTCTCTGATAAACCATTTTATGACCTTTGACTACTAATCGGCTCATATCTTCCTCATATGAACTCAAAATTGAATGATTCCAGTGGCTAAAAATCCGTGACACATATATATTTAATTCTTATGTTAACTATTTATTTTAATTCCCTACATATAATTCTCAGAAATTAAAACACAGAAGCTATCCTAACATATTCTTTCCTGATGAAACATTTTCTGACCTTTGATTAGTAATCGGCTTATATCTTCCTCATATGGACTCCAAATTGAGTGATTCCAGTGGCTAAAAATCCGTGACACATATATCTTTAATTCTTATGTTAACCATTTATTTTAATTCCATATAGATAATTCTCAGGAATTAAAACACAGAAGCTAAAAAGTTTGCCACCCATAGCCATACCTATGCAGAACTTTCTATACTAGCCTAAGTATTCAAACATATAGCACTTGCAAGATCAATATGTAACATGATATAGCAACATCCATGACCAATCATCAAAGTTCTAAGATCAAAATGTCATATAAATATTATAAGTTTCAAAACTTTTCTTCAAAAAGAAATATTGTTAAACTTACTTGGAGCACTTAGTCTTTTAGACTTCTCCTTCCTCTTTCTTCCTTTCTTCCTCTCCTTTCCTCACTCTACCTTGCTTCTATTTTTCCTCTCCCTCACTTGGACGAAAATTCTAATGTTGTAAGGTTGGTTTTGCTTAAATAGACCCTTAAATAATTTACCTTTCATGATCATGGGTCTACCTTATCACAATTAGATTACACTTGGTTGAATTTTTGGAAAACAAACAACTTATGTTCTTGTCTTTCTCTTCCTTAGTCAAGATATGCATAGGAAGAGGAGATTTGTATTTTGAAAATTATGATAATATTTTCTTAAGATATATGACAAGATCCCTTTGATTTAGGGATTCATTTCCTTTTTCTTTTGTCTTAATCAAGTATGATATATTTACCTTTTTAAGTGGCAAATTTCTAGCCCTTGAATCTCCATTATTTGGTTGAAATTATTTGTGTGGGATAAAAATGTTTTGTCATAATGCTATGTATTATCATACCACTTGCTAAAATTATGAGTGTAGGATATAGATGTTTTCTCCTAAAGCTTTGTATTATCATACCACTTGCTAAATTTTTGTCTTAACGCCATGTCACCTAATCTTGATTACACCATTATTTCATCACTTTTATTTTATTTTTATTTTTCCTCTTGGGTTTGGGCTTATTCTTGCCCATTTTCTTTACTTTGGTTAAAATTCTACCTTTCATAATGGGCTTGGTCACATTTTCATGATTTTTGGGCTACCGGTCCAATTTCTATATCCTAGTCCAAGTCTATGTTTTATTTCTTCATTGAGCTATCCTATTGGCTTGCTAAAAATTTATGTGTAGACGAAAAAATCTATATGAAGTGTCCATAGGTGAAAGCCCAATTTATGGATGGAGATACTAAACTTAGTAACTTTTACTCTTAAATTAGGAAAAAAATTACCCTAATCCAATCTTCTTGAAATTTTAAGACATTTACTTCACAAAAATTTATCCTCCTTAGCTAAGAATTTCACCTTTCTTTAGCATGTTTATTTCTAATATTTCCTTTTAGGTTTTCTTTTGTTACCTATTCCATTAATATTAGAACATTTCTATTTATATATGTAAGGTGAAGAATTTATAAGGAAAATATCTAAAAATTACGGAATGTTACATTTTTCCCCCCTCAAGAAATTCAGTCCCCAAATTTCAATCCATCCTACCACATGTAAGGAATGAAATTAAGGCATTATTAAGAGTTACCAACCTTATTACCTAAATAATTAGGGATATCTTTTCTGTATAACATCTTTACTTTTTAATATGTCTATTCACTTGAGTAATTTTTCCATATAACTTAACCATAAGGATTACTTTCACTCATAAGTTCTTCAATTTATATCCTCTAGCTCGCATGGATATATCTATGGGTCGATATTAGAAAACACACATATAAAGGAACATATTCACCTTCATATTGGGTAACTATCTTTTCTTATTCCAAACTTTTATCAAGTCATTTTTTGGGTTTTCATATATCAACATCATCCCCTGAATATCATCATCTTAATCTATCATCTATTTTTATCCTCAAATCCTTTAATCAATATGTTAAACATACGTAGCAATAAATCCTTCAAACCTTTAATAACGTGTACCATTGACACATGTCTAATAATTCCAACTTACCTCATCACAGTAATTCTATACAAGCTTATTAACACCATTAAACTCATTGTCAAAAATTTCAATTATTTCTTCTATCATATCCAAAAACACCTCATTCTAGCTTTTGTCAATCCCATTTAATTCACCCAATCATTTCAAAAATATTTTTCCTAACAATTACTCATACATGAATTCTCAATTATAACATAATTCACATCCTAGATACTAGACTCAATTTAGCATGATATAATCCTTTAACACAAATATCTTGATCACTTCCATTATTTTCGAACATGATTCTCAGAATATTCTCTATATTTCCAAATTAAGAGTTCAAAGATTAACTTAAATCCTACTTCCTATATTTTATTCCTCAAGAACTTCAACACCACTAATTCTCTTGATTACATTCGTCAAAACACCATAAGACCATCATCCGTCCATTCTTTTCAAAATTTTCATTACTTTAACCTATTAACAACTTAGTCACCAAAATAATTGAGTTTCAAAGAAAATAAATTAACTTTTCTTTTAATGTAAGAAAAGAATCTTGCATTTAATGCCAAATATTAATGTAGGACAATGCAGTAGAACAGACGAAAAGTATAATAAAGAACGGTGCTAAAATAGAAAGTCAAAAGTTTGGACAAAATATTAGAGAGAGTTAAAATCGGTGGCCGTAATTCTTAAAAATTTGAAAACAAAAATTTAGCTGTTATATCGGCAAAAATCGGTGGCCGCAAGTTTTAAATATATGTGCCAAAATCTAATTTAAATCTATTGGTATTCGGTGGAAAGATATCACATGGAAAAAGAAACATTTCTGAGCTTATAAAAGTTTGTGAAATTCAAAGAATACGTAGTTAACTAGTAGGATGCAGTTGATTGCTTCAAAATAGATATAATCAATCAATTGTAAAATAACCAGTCCAAATTAAAATTTCTCAAAATAGCTAGTCGACTTAATAATACCAATAGTCGACTCACAAAAATATTGGGAAAACAAAATAAATCATTTGATTGTCCTTCTTCAATTACACCTATCACTTACAACTTCTCTACAAAAAGCAAGACATCAAGATTTCATCAAAGACAAATTTCTGATGATATCTTAACCTTATTATCTTTATATGCCTAATATAAGCGACTATCACAACTACTATACATATACATGCTTGCCATCATTTTAGAAAATTTCACCTTCAATTTAGCTGATATCCACCAATTACTCACATAACTGTTCTAATTATTCCCGGCCTATTCGCATAGCTATCATAAGTATGCCATTCTCCGAGTTCTATAAATGCACACGTTAGTATCTTTATATTCTCATATTCCAAGTTAGGGTGTGTGCAACTATGGAGAGAATTGCATTTTGTCAATTTCGAAATATTTGTGACTTTTGTGGTTCTAGTCCTAGAAAAGATGGAGAGTATGTGAAAGCTACACAAAACCTGGGTATGGTACTGGCCAGGAGAAAAATTCATTTAGTCTATGGTGGAGGTAACCGTGGATTAATGGGATGTGTGTCTACAGCAGCCCATGTAGGAGGATGCCAAGTTCTAGGTATTATTCCTACAGCTCTAGCTGCATCTAACATCGTAGGAAAGACAATTGGGGAAGAGTTTAGGGTAGCTTCCATGCATGAGCGCATGGCTAGAATGATGAGTAATGCTCATGCCTTCATTGCCTTACCAGGGGGTTTTGGTACTTTAGAAGAAATTTTCTAAATAGTCTCTTGGGCACAACTAAATATGCATCACAAACTGATAGGTTTGTTAAATATTAACCACTTCTTTGATGGTTTGTTGTCTTTCCTTGATCATGCTGTGCAACAAAGGTTCATCTCACACTCAGCACGACGAATTCTCATCTCAGCTTCTACAAGCATATGTTCATGTACCTGATCCAACTATGACTCAAATAGAATGAACGGCAGATAACCGCAGGAAGCGTAAATTAGATTTGGATCTTCATCTTTAAATGTAGTAAAACGTAGCTATTATTGTACTACTTTTACTTTCTTAGAGTCTACTTGGATACCATATTTACCAACCATACTCCTTTAGAGTTGGTAAAATTATCTTTGAATGTTGCTTAATATCCTCTGAACTTTTGAAATATTCTAGTATATCATCAATAAAAACAAACTGATCCAGGGATGACCAATTATGTAACAACCTTTTTTTTTCTTTATTATTATACAATATTGAGTTCACATATACGTCATTAATCAAAACGTAAATGCAACATATCAAACACATAGATATTTACATCTTGTTTATTTTGGTTGAGCAATTCCGGAGATACAGGTGCAGGTGGTTGCAACTTCACCGGGATCTGAGCCAACTCGACCACAAACATCTTATTTGAATCTGAGATCTGCCCAACATAAAGTAACTCGATCCAATGTGCACTAAAAGCCAGAGCCATGGAAAAAAATTGCATAACTAATTTTCTGAACATGATATGGAAATATAGTGAGAATTAAATCCCAGTAAGTTCAACAATAAATCATCATCAATATAGCTCATCACATCATGTTCAACTGTATAAACTACAGAAAATATCTTTGGTCACATGAATGCATTATATCTATGCACATAAGAATCATAAAGTAATGATATGTATGACAGGATTAACTATTTTCAGAATATCATATGATAACTATCAATTTATTGTCATATCAAACTACCCCGATCAGGGTGAGTATTTTTTACTCTCCGGTACGGGTTTTTCTCGCTCAGTCTAACATGGCTCACTTTCTCTTTCTTTTCTCCTTAACATGATCATAACCATTGGTAGGGCGTCCCCTACTGGTGCACCACACTGATTGCCATGTGACTATACTCATTTCTTTTATTTTCACAATGATAGCCAAAAATATGCTTTCAATGACCATAATGTTCGTCAAAATAAAACTATTACCAAAAATCAATGGTAATCATGCCATAAACATAACCATTTCAAATATCACTTTATAAAATATTTCCATGTCAACATTTCACACTTAAGATGGTAAAAAATTCATACAATGGCAATGGCTATGACATATACTAGTCATTTATTATTTTCATTTATAAGATTTGTCTTCTTTTTTAAATATTAATTTTATTTCTTTATTTTCTTGATGCAGGTTTTCATCATATATAACCTTCTCTTACTAAGCAGAACATAACTCCCTCAATTTAACTCCAATGTAGGTGATATTGGTGTCAATTTCAATATAAAACAATTTTCTAAAACTATTATGTTGAACATTGCAGGGAAATATTAATAAATAAAAGTGATATTACTCCTTCAATGTACAGGTTATTTCTTCTCAGATAGGTTCTGACATCTACCAACTAATTTGTCCATAGCTCCCACATAATAATTCCAAATTACGTTATTCCAGTGGCTAAAACTCCGTGACACATATATCTATAATTCATATGTTATCCATTTATTTTAATTCCCCACAGATAATTCTCATAAATTAAAACACAAAAGCTATCCTAACATATTCTTCCCTGATGAACCATTTTCTGACCTTTAACTAGTAATTGGCTTATATCTTCCTCATATGGACTCCAAATTGAATGATTCCAGTGGCTAAGAATCCGTGACACATATATTTTTAATTGTTATGTTATCCATTTATTTTAATTCCCCACAGATAATTCTCATAAATTAAAACACAAAAGCTATCCTAACATATTCTTCCCTGATGAACCATTTTCTGACCTTTAACTAGTAATTGGCTTATATCTTCCTCATATGGACTCCAAATTGTGTGATTCCAGTGGCTAAAAATCCGTGACACATATATCTGTAATTCTTATGTTAACTATTTATTTTAATTTCCTACATATAATTCCTAGAAATTAAAACACAGAAGCTCAAAATTTTGCCACCCATAACCATACCTATACAGAACTTTCTGTACCAGCCTAAGTATTCAAACATACATCACTTGCAAGATCAATATGTAACATGATATAGAAACATCCATGACCAATCATCAAAGTTCTAAGATCAAAATCTCATATAAATATCATAAGTTTCAAAAGTTTTTTTCAAAAAGAAATATTGTTAGACTTACTTGGAGCACTTAGTCTTATAGACTTCTCCTTCCTCTTTCTTCCTTTCTTCCTCTCCTTTCCTCACTCTACCTTGCTTCTATTTTTCCTTTCCCTCACTTGGACGAAAATTATAATGTTGTAAGGTTGGGTTTTGCTTAAATAGACCCTCAAATAATTTACCTTTCATGATCATGGGTCTACCTTATCACAATTAGATTACACTTGGTTGAATTTTTGGAAAACAAACAACTTATGTTCTTGTCTTTCTCTTCCTTAGTCAAGATATGCATAGGAAAATGAAATTTGTATTTTAAAAATTATGATAATATGTTCTTAACATATGGGACAAGATCCCTTTGATTTAGGGATTCATTTCCTTTTTCTTTTGTCTTAATCAAGTATGGTACATTTGCCTTTTTAAGTGAAAAATTTCTAACCCTTGAATCTCCTTTATTTGGTTGAAATTATTTGTGTGGGATAAAGATGTTTTATCATAATGCTATGTATTATTACCCCCTTGCTAAAATTATGAGTAGGATATTGATGTTTTGTCCTAAATTCTTGTATTATCATACCACTTGCTAAATTTTTGTCTTAATGTCAAATCACCTAATCTTGATTACACCATTATTCCATCACTTTATTTTTATTTTATTTCCAATTTTCCTCTTGGGTTTGGGCACATTCTTGCCTGTTTTCTTTACTTTGGTTAAAATTCTACCTTTCATAATGGGCTTGATCACATTTTCATGATTTTTGGGCTATCGGTCCAATTTCTATATCCTAGTCCAAGTCTATGTTTTATTTCTTCATTGGGCTATCCTATTGGCTTGCTAAAAATTTATGTGAAGAAGAAAAACTCTTTATGAAGTGTCCATAGGTGAAAGCCCAATTTATGGGTGGAGATACTAAACTTAGTAACTTTTACTCTTAAATTAGGAAAAATTACCCTAATCCAATCTTCTTGAAATTTTAAGACCTTTATTGCACAAAAATTTATCTTCCTTACCTAAGAATTTCACCTTTCTTTAGCATGTTTATTTCTAATATTTCCTCTTAGGTTTTCTTTCTTTACCTATTCCATTAATATTAGAACATTTCTATGCATATATGTAAGGTGAAGAATTTATAAAGAAAATATCTAAAAATTACGGGATGTTACATTTTTCCCCCTTAAGAAATTCGGTCCCCAAATTTTAGTCCATCCTACCACATGTAAGGAATGAAATTAAGGCATTATTTAGAGTTACCAACCTTATTACCTAAATAATTAGGGATATTTTTTCTGTATAACATCTTTACTTTTTAATATGTCTATTCACTTGAGTGATTTTGTCATATAACTTAACCATAAGGATTTCTTTCACTCATAAGTTCTTCAATTTATATCCTGTAGCTCGCATGGATATATCTATGGGTCGATATTAGAAAACACACATATAAAGAAACAATAAAATAAAATAAATTAGGTGATGATATAATAATGTAATAATAATAAAGATTGTGTTACATGGCATTAAGACAAAAATTTAGCAAGTGTTGTGATTCTACATTCATAATTTTGGTAAGTGGCATGATAATACAAGGCTTTAGGACAAAAACATCTATATCCTACACTCATAATTTTAGCAAGTGGTATGATAATACATGGCATTAGGACAAAACATTCCAATCCCACACAAATAATATCAACCAAATAATGGAGATTCAAGAGCTAGAAATTTGCCACCTAAAAAGGCAAACCTATCATACTTGTTTAAGACAAAAGAAAATGGAAATGAATCCCTAAATCAAAGGGACCTTGTCCCTTATCTTAAGAAGATATCATAATAATTTTCAAAATACAAATCCCCTTTTCCTATGCATATCTTGACTAAGGAAGAGGAAGACAAGAACATAAGTTGTTTCTTTTCAAAAAATTCAACAAAGTGTATCCTAATTGTGATAAGGTAGACCCATGATCATGAAAGGTGTATTAGTTGGCGGTCTATTTAAGTAAAACCCACCCCTATAAAATTTTAATTTCGTCCAAGTGAGGAAGAGAGAGAAATAGAAGCAAGGTAAAGTGAGGAAAGGAGAGAAAGAGAGGAGAAGAAAGGAAGGAAGAAGAAGGAGAAGTTTAGAAGGCTAAGTACTCAAGGTAAGTTACCTTAATCTTCACTTGAATCCATTTTTCTTCTTCATCCTTGAGGTTCAAAAACTCACCCTCCTTCTTTTACCTAAGCTGCTAGAAAAGCTAAAGGAAGGGAGGAATCTTGCTACTTCTTTCAAGAGGAAACAAGAAAACCATTTCACTAAGTGAGCTAGGGAGATTCTTAGGTAAGTTTAACAAAATTTTATTTTGAAGAAAACTTTTGAAACTTATAATATTTATATGAGATTTTGATCTTAGAACTTTGATGATTGGTCATGAATGTTGCTATATCATGTTACATATTGATCTTGCATGTGATGTATGTTTGAATACTTAGACTGGTATAGAAAGTTCTGCATAGGTATGGCTATGGGTGGCAAAAATTTTAGCTTCTGTGTTTTAATTTCTAGGAATTATCTGTAGGGAATTAAAATATATGGTTAACATAAGAATTAAAGGTATATGTGTCACGGATTTTTAGCCACTGCAATGATTCAATTTGGAGTTCATATGAGGTAGATATGGTCCGATTAGTAAGCAAATGTCAGAAAATGGTTCATCAGGGAACAATATGTTAGGATAGATTCTGTATTTTAATTTCTGAGAATTCTCTGTAGGGAATTAAAATAAATAGTTAACATAAGAATTAAAGATATATATGTCGCGGATTTTTAGTCATTGGAATCATTCAATTTGGAGTCCATATGAGGTAGATATGGTCTGATTAGTAGTCAAAGGTCAGAAAATGGTTCATCAGGGAAGAATATGTTAGGATAGCTTTTGTATTTTAATTTATGGAAATTATCTGCATGGAATTAAAATAACTTTTTAACATAAGAATTATATCTATGTGTGTCACGGATTTTTAGCCACTGGAATCATTCACTTTGGAGTCCATATGAGGTAGATATGTTCCGATTAGTAGTCAAAGGTCAGAAAATGGTTCATCAGGGAAGAATATGTTAGGATAGATTTTGTATTTTAATTTCGGGGAATTATATGTATGGAATTAAAATAAATGGTTAACATAAGAATTATATCTATTTGTGTCACAGATTTTTAGCCACTGGAATCAGTCAATTTGGAGTCCATATGAGGAAGATATGAGCTGATTAGTAGTCAAAGGTCAGAAAATGGTTCATCAGGGAAGAATATGTTATGATAGCTTCGGTATTTTAATTTCAGAAACTTATCTATATGTAATTAAAATAAATGGTTAACATAAGCATTATAGCTATGTGTGTCACAGATTTTTAGCCACTAGAATCATTCAATTTGGAGTCCATATGAGGAAGATATGAGCTTATTAGTAGTCAAAAGTCAGAAAATGGTTCATCAGGGAAGAATATGTTAGGATAGCTTCTGTATTTTAATTTTTGGGAATTATCTGTATGGAATTAAAATAAATGGTTAACATAAGAATTATAGATATGTGTGTGACAGATTTTTAGCCACTGGAATCACTCAATTTGGAGTCCATATGAGGTAGATATGGTTAGTAGGTAGAGGTCAGAACCTATCCGAGAAGAAATAACCTGTACATTGAGGGAGTAATATCACCTTGATTTCATAATATTTCGCTACAATGTTCAACATAATAGTTTTAGATAATCTTGAAATTGACACCAAGATCAACTACATCGGAGTTCAATTGAGGGAGTTATGCTCTGATTAGTAAGAGAATGTTAGATGTGATGAAAACCTGCATCAAGAAAATAAAGAAATAAAATTAATATTTAAAAAAGAAGACGAATCTTATAAATGACTAGTATATGCCATAGTCATTGCCATTGTATGAACTTCTTACCATCTTAATTGTAAAATTCTAACATGGAAATATTTTATAAAGTGATATTTGAAATGGTTATGTTCATGGCATGATTACCAATGATTTATGGTAATAGTTATATTTTGATGAACATACTTGTTATTGAAAGCATATTTTTGGCTATCATTGTGAAAGAAAAGAAATGAGCACGGTCACATGGCAATCCCTGTGATGCACCAGTAGGGGATGCCCTACCAACGGTTATGATTATGATTATGAGAAAAGAAAGAGAAAGTGTGTCATGTCGGAAAGAGCGAGAAAAGCCCGTACCAGAGAGTAGAGGATACTCACCCTGACCGGGGTAGCTTGAAATGAGAATAAGTTGATTGCCATCATATGATATTTTGAAAATAGTTAATCCTGTCATACATATCATTACTGTATGATTCTTATGTGCATAGATATAATGCATTCATGTGACCAAAGATATTTTCTGTAGTTTATATAGCTGAACATGACATGATGAAATATATTAATGATAAATTATGATTTATTGTTGAACCTACTGAGATTTAATTCTCACTATATTTCCATATCATGTTCAGAAGAATAATGCAAATTTTCTCAATAACACTTATTATTTCCGTACGTTGGATCGAGGTGCCCTACCTTGAGCAACTACCAGTTATATCAGATGTATCTGTAGTAGATGTGACTGAGATTCCAGTGGAGGTGTCACCTACACCAGTGTCCCCGGAAGTAGTCGACATAGATGATTAGAACTAATATGTATCTTTGTACAAATGTTTGTAAAATAATGGTGTGTAGTTTGTAAAATAATGGCGTGTATGGAAACTCAGTATTGTATCACTGTTAATAACAATTATGCTTGGTTAAAGTGATTATTATTACAAGTTAAGTGGTTAGAATTAAAGTAGTAATAACTTCATGGAATTTTACAAATAATAAAAAAAAAATTTGGGTCGATATTAGAAAACACACACATAAAGGAACATTTTCACCTTCATATTGGGTAACTATCTTTTCTTGTTTCAAACTTCTATCAAGTCATTTTTTTGTTTTCATATATCAACATCATCCCCTGAATATCATCATCTTAATCTATCATCTATTTTTATCCTCAAATCTTTTAATCAATATGTTAAACATACGTAGCAATAAATCCTTCAAACCTTTAATAACGTGTACCATTGACACATGTCTAATAATTCCAACTTACCTCATCACAGTAATTCTATACAAGCTTATTAACACCATTAAACTCATTGTCAAAAATTTCAATTATTTCTTCTATCATATCCAAAAGCACCTCATTCTAGCTTATGTCAATCCCATTTAATTCACCCAATCATTTCAAGAAGATTTTTCCTAACAATTACTCATACATGAATTCTTAATTCCAACATAATTCACATCCTAGATACTAGACTCAATTTAGCATGATATAATCCTTTAACACAAATATCTTGATCACTTATATTATTTTCAGACATGGTTCTCAGAATATTCTCTATATTTCAAAATTAAGAGTTCAAAGACTAACTTAAATCCTACTTCCTATATTTTATTCCTCAAGAACTTCAACACCACTAATTCTCTTGATTACATTCTTTAAAACACCATAAGACCATCATCCGTCCATTCTTTTCAAACTTTTCATTACTTTAATCTACTAACAACTTAGTCACCATAATAATTGAGTTTGAAAGAAAATAAATTAACTTTTCTTTTAATGTAGGAAAAGAATCTTGCATTGAATGTCAAATATTAATGTAGGACAATGCAGTCGAACAGACGAAAAATATAATAAAGAACGGTGCTAAAATAGAAAGTCAAAATTTTGGAAAAAAAACATTAGAGAGAGTTAAAATTGGTGGCCGTAATTCTTGAAAATCTGAAAACAAAAATTTAGCTGTTATATCGGCAAAAATCGATAGCCGCAAGGTTTGAATATATGTGCCAAAATCTACTTTAAATCTATTAGTATTCAGTGGAAAGATATCACATGGAAAAAGAAACATTTCTAAGCTTATAAAAGTCTGCGAAAATCAAAGAATACGTAGTTAATTGGTAGGATACAGTTGATTGCTTCAAAATAAATGTAATCAATCAACTGTAAAATAACCAGTCCAAATTAAAATTTCTCAAAATAGCTAATTGACTTAATAACACCAATAGTCGACTGGCAAAAATATTGGGAAAACAAAATAAATCATTTGATTATCCTTCTTCAACAACTAACTTGTTTACATTTTCACTTTCTTTTATTTTTCAATTACGCCTATCACCTACAACTTCTCTACAAGAATCAAGATATCAAGGTTTCATCAAAGACAACAAAGACAAATTTCTGATGATATCTTAACCTTATTCTCTTTATATGCCTAATATGAGCGACTATCACAACTATTATACATATACATGCTTGCCGTCATTTTAGAAAATTTCACCTTCAATTTAGCTGATATCCACCAATCACTCACATAACTGTTCTAATTATTCCTGGCCGATTCACATAGCTATCATATATATGCCATTCTCCGAGTTCTATAAATGCACACATTAATATCTTTACTTTCATACTCCAAGTCAAGGTGTGTTCAACTATGGAGGGAATTGCATTTTGTCAATTTCGAAATATTTGTGTCTTTTGTGGTTCTAGTCCTGGAAAAGATGGAGAGTATGTGAAAGCTGCACAAAACTTGGGTATGGTACTAGCCAGAAGAAAAATTCATTTAGTCTATGATGGAGGTAACCGTGGGTTAATGGGGTGTGTGTCAACAGCTACCCATGTAGTAGGATGTCAAGTTCTAGGTATTATTCCTATTGCTCTAGCTGCATCTAACATCGTAGGAAAGACAATTGGGGAAGATTTTAGGGTAGCTTCCATGCATGAACGCATGGCTAGAATGATGAGCAATGTTGAGGCATTCATTGCCTTACCAGGTGGTTTTGGTACTTTAGAAGAGATTTTCCAAATAATTTTTTGGGCACAACTGAATATGCATCACAAACCGATAGGTTTGTTAAATGTTAATCACTTCTTTGATGGTCTGTTGTCTTTTCATGATCATGCTGTGGAACAAAGGTTCATCTCACACTTAGCACGACAAATTCTCATCTCGTCTTCAAATGCTGAGGAGTTGATTGATACTTTATAAGCATATGTTCATGTACCTGATCCAACTATGGCTCAAATAGAATGGACGGCAGATAACCGCAGGAAACGTAAATTGGATTTGGATCTTCATCTTTAAATGTAGTAAAACGTAGCTATTATTGTACTACTTTTACTTTCTTAAAGTCTACTTAGATACCATATTTACCAACCATACTCCCTTAGAGTTGGTAAAACTATCTTTGAATATTGCTTATGATCCTTTGAACTTTTGAAATATTCTAGTATATCATCAATAAAAACAAACTGATCCAGGGATGACCTAATTCCTATTCATTAAATCTATGAATGTAGTTAAAATATTTGTCAATTTAAATGACATAACCAAGAATTCATAATGCCCATAATAAGTCCTAAAATAAAATTTTCGTACATCCTCTTCTCTTATCCTTAATTAATGTTACTCATATCCCAAATCAATTTTTGGAAAAATATTAAACACCTTATAACTGGTCAAACAGGTAATCTATACGAGGTAATTGGTGTTTATTCTACACTGTCACCTTATTCAACTGTCTATAATCTATGCATAGTCATAGTGATCCATCTTTTTTTTTCACAGATAGAACTAGAGCACTCCAAATAAAAGTACTGGGGCATTTAAATCCCTTGTCTAACAAGTCTTGTAACTATTTTTTTTTTAAATTCAATCGATATCATTCTATATAGGGATATAGATACTAGTTGGGTTCTAAGGAGTAAATCAATAAAAAATTCTCAAATTGCTGTGGCAAGATTGTGTAGGATTTCCTCTGAATTGTTTGCCGGATTCCTCCTTGGTGGTGCCATTTCCTACTGTGGCAAAAATAAAGTTATGCTGCTATTGAGGTGATCAAGCCCAATAGTTAGTTTCAAAAAAAAATTTAACAGCAGTCATAACACCACCTCGGCATATAGATAGGAAACACTAGTAATTTCTTACCTATATGAAATCACTGATCTCCTACACAGCACTACCACAACATACTCAAGATACTATAAGATCAATTCAGATAACCAACCACCCACTGGCCATCTAGGATCGACCTGCTCTGATACAAATTATGTAACAACTTATTTATTTATTTATTATTGTACAATATAAAGTTAGCATACACATCATTAATCAAAACGTACATACAACATTTCAAACACATAAATATCTACATCTTATTTATTCTGGTTGACCAATTCCGGAGATTCGGGTGTGGGTGGTTACACCTTCACCTGGATTTGTGCCAACTCACCCACAAACATTTTATTTAGGATCCACCTATTATAGAATATCTCGATCTAACGTGCATTAAAAGCCAGAGCTATAGAAAAATTTGCATAACTAATTTTCTGAACATGACATGGAAATATAGTGAGAATTAAATCCCAGTAAGTTCAACAATAAATCATTATCAATATAGCTCATCACGTCATGTTCAGCTGTATAAACTACAGCAAACAACTTTGGTCACATGAATGCACTATATCTATGCACATGAGAATCGTACAGTAAAGACATGTATGATAGGATTAATTATTTTTAGAATATTATATGATGACTATCAACTTATTCTCATATCAAGCTACCCCGGTCAGGGTGAGTATTTTCTACTCTTCGGTACAGGTTTTTCTCACTCCGTCCGACATGGCCCACTTTCTCTTTCTTTTCTCATTAACATGATCATAATCGTTGGTAGGGCGTCCCCTACTGGTGCACCACACAGATTGCCATGTGACCGTGCTCATTTCTTTTCTTTTCACAATGATAGCCAAAAATATGCTTTCAATAACAAGTATGTTCATTAAAATATAACTATTACCAAAAATCATTAGTAATCATGCCATAAACATAACCATTTCAAATATCACTTTATAAAACATTTCCATGTCATAATTTCACACTTAAGATGGTAAGAAGTTCATACAATGGCAATGGCTATGGTTATACTAGTCATTTATTATTTTCATTTGTAAGATTCATCTTTTTTTTAAAATATTAATTTTATTTCTTTATTTTCTTGATCCAGGTTTTCATCCTATCTAACCTTTTCTTACTAATCATAGCATAACTCCCTCAATTTAACTCTGAGTTAGGTGATCTTGGTATCAATTTCAAGATACAACAATTATCTAAAACTATTATGTTCAACATTGTTGTGAACTATTAAGATATCAAGGTGATATTACTCCCTCAATGTAAAGGTTATTTCTTCTCGGATAGGTTATGACCTCTACCTACTAATATGTCCATATCTCCCACATAAGAATTCCAAATTAAGTGATTTCAGTGGCTAAAAATCTGTGACCCATATATATATAATTCATATGTTAACCATTTATTTTAATTCCTTATAGAATGTTCCCAGAAATTAAAACACCGAAGCTACCCTAACATATTCTTCCCTAATTAACCATTTTCTGAACTTTGTTTACTAATCAGAACATATCTACCTCATATGAACTCTAAATGGAATGATTCCAGTGGTTGAAAATTCGTAACACATATATCTATAATTGATATGTTAACCATTTATTTAAATTCCTTATAGAATGTTCCCAGAAATTAAAACACTAAGGCTATCCTAACATATTCATCAATAATTAACAATTTTCTGACCTTTGTTTACTAGTCGGACCATATCTACCTCATATAAACTCTAAATTGAATTATTCCAGTGGCTAAAAATCCTTGAGACATAAATCTACATTTGTTATGTTAACTATTTGTTTAGAGTCCCTATAGAATGTTTCCAAAAATGAAAACACAGAAGCTTAAAAGTTTGCCACCCATAGCCATACCTATGCAGAACTTTCTATATCAGCCTAAGTATTTAAACATACATCACATGCAAGATCAATATGTAACTTGATATAGCAACATCCATGACCAATCATCAAAATTCTAAGATCAAAATCTCATATAAATATCATAAGTTTCAAAAGTTTTCTTCAAAAAGAAATATTGTTAAACTTACTTGGAGCACTTAGTCTTCTAAACTTCTCCTTCCTCTTTCTTCATTTCTTCCTCTCCTTTCCTCACTTTACCTTGCTTCTATTTTTCCTCTCCCTCACTTGGACGAAAATTCTAATGTTGTAAGGGTGAGTTTTGCTTAAATAGACCCTCAAATAATTTACCTTTCATGATCATGGGTCTACCTTATCACAATTAGATTACACTTGGTTGAATTTTTGGAAAACAAACAACTTATGTTCTTGTCTTTCTCTTCCTTAGTCAAGATATGCATAGGAAAATGATATTTTTATTTTGAAAATTATGATAATATGTTCTTAAGATATGTGACAAGATCCCTTTGATTTAGGGATTCATTTCCTTTTTCTTTTGTCTTAATCAAGTATGATAGATTGTCCTTTTTAAGTGGCAAATTTCTAGCTCTTGAATCTCCATTATTTGGTTGAAATTATTTGTGTGGAATAAAGATGTTTTATCATAATGCTATGTATTATTACCCACTTGCTAAATTTTTATCTTAATATCAAATCACCTAATCTTGATTACACCATTATTCCATCACTTTATTTTTATTTTATTTTCATTTTTCCTCTTGGGTTTGGGCTCATTCTTGCCCATTTTCTTTACTTTGGTTAAAATTCTACCTTTCATAATGTGCTTGGTCACATTTTCATGATTTTTGGGCTATTAGTCCAATTTCTATATCCTAGTCCAAGTCTATGTTTTATTTCTTCATTGGGCTATCCTATTGGCTTAAAAATTTATGTGAAGAAAAAAAACTCTATATGAAGTGTCCATAGGTGAAAGCCCAATTTATGGGTGGAGATACTAAACTTAGTAACTTTTACTCTTAAATTAGGAAAAAATTACCCTAATCCAATCTTCTTGAAATTTTAAGACCTTTACTTCACAAAAATTTATCTTCCGTGCTTAAGAATTTTACCTTTCTTTAGCATGTTTATTTCTAATATTTTCTCTTAAGTTTTCTTGCTTTACCTATTCCATTAATATTAGAACATTTCTATGCATATATGTAAGGTGAGAAATTTATAAGGAAAATATCTAAAAATTACAGGATGTTACATTCTTCCCTCTTTAAGAAATTCGGTCCCCGAATTTCAGTCCATCCTACCACATGTAGGGAATGAAATTAAGGCATTATTCAAAATTATCAACCTTATTACCTAAATAATTAGGGATACCTTTTCTGTATAACATCTTTACTTTTTAATATGTCTATTCACTTGAGTGATTTTGCCATATAACTTAACCATAAGGATTTCTTTCACTCATAAATTCTTTAATTTATATCCTCTAGCTCGCATGGATATATTTATGGGTCGATATTAGAAAACACACATATAAAGGAACATATTCAACTTCATACACTTTGTTGAATTTTTGGAAAACAAACAACTTATGTTCTTGTCTTCCTCTTCCTTAGTCAAGATATGCATAGGAAAATGAGATTTGTAATTTGAAAATTATGATGATATATTCTTAAGATAAGGGACAAGGTCCCTTTGATTTAGGGATTCATTTCCATTTTCTTTTGTCTTCAACAAGTATGATAGGTTTTCCTTTTCAAGTGGCAAAGTTCTAGCCCTTGAATCTCCATTATTTGGTTGATATTATTTGTGTGGGATAGGAATGTTTTGTCCTAATACCATGTATTATCATACCACTTGCTAAAATTTTGAGTGTAGGATATAGATGTTTTTGTCCTAAAGCCTTGTATTATCATGCCCCTTGCCAAAATGATGAATGTAGAATCATACCACTTGCTAAATTTTTGTCTTAATGCCATGTAACCTAATCTTTATTATTATTACATTATTATATCATCACCTATTTTATTTTATTTTATTTTTC
Source organism: Gleditsia sinensis (assembly GCA_037074535.1). Lineage (NCBI taxonomy): Eukaryota > Viridiplantae > Streptophyta > Magnoliopsida > Fabales > Fabaceae > Gleditsia > Gleditsia sinensis. The sequence continues at coordinate 63,899,578 of CM073466.1, forward strand.
CTCTTGGATTTGGGCTTATTCCTACCCATTTTCTTTGCTTTGGATAAAATTCTACCTTTCTTGGAGGGCTTGGTCACATTTTCATAATTTTTGGGCTATCGGTCCAATTACTATATCCTAGTTCAAATCTATGTTTTATTTCTTGCTTAGGTTATCCAATGGGCTTGCTAGAAACTTATGTGAAGTGGAAAAACTCTATATGAAGTGTCCATAGTTAAAAGCCCAATGTATGGGTAAAGATTTTAAACTTAGTAACTCTAGTTCTTGAATTATGAAAAATTACCTTAATCCAATGTTCTTGAAATTTTAAGACCTTTACTTGTTTTTAAAAATTTATCTTCTTTATCGAAGAATTTTGCATCTCTTTAGTATGTTATTTCTAATTTTTTTTTCTATTAGGTTTTTCCTCTTTATTTGTTCTCTTAATGTTAGAAACATTTTATATGCATATACATAAGGTGAAGAATTTCTAAGGATTATATTTCCTTAGATATCTAAAATATTGTCTAATAAATTTTATTTCCTTAATTAAATATTTATGTACTTTTATCAATAAAAGAAACGAGATTAGGGATGTTACATTTCTCTCCCCCTAAAAGAAATTTTGTCCTCAAAATTTCAGAAATTACCTAATAAGAACAATTACGGATATTTCTTCCTCATGACTTCTTCCAGCTCCCATGTTGCTTCTTCCGGAGTCAAACCTTCCCATAACACCTTAACAAAGGGAATGGTTTTATTTCTCAGTTGCTTCACGTCAGTGTCCTATATAGATGCAGGTACTAGCTGGTATGTCATGTTCTCCTTTATTTGGATTGGTTCATCCTGTATTACATGTGATGAATCTGGAAGATACTTCCGCAGCTGTGATACGTGGAAAACATTATGCAGGTTGGACAAATTAGGTGGCAGAGCAACTTGATATGCTGATGTCCCTACTTTCTTCAGAATTTGGTAGGGTCCCAAAAATTGCAAACTTAGCTTTCTTGTTTCTAGAGACCTACCAACTCCAGTAGTCGAGGAAATTTTCAGAAATACATGGTCTCCTTCCTCAAACTCTAGAGGTCTATGTCTCTTATCATAGTAACTCTTTTGTCGACTCTCAGCTGTAAGTATTTTGTCTCGTATCATCCTGATTTGTTCAGTGGTTTGTTGAACTAGATCAGGACCCAACAAGTTCTTTTCTCCTACCTTAAACCAACATAGTGGAGATCGGCACTTTCTACCGTATAAAACATCATAAGGGGCCATCTTAATACTAGAGTGATAGTTATTATTGTAAGCAAACTCTACTAAAGGTAGGTACTTATCCCATCCTTTACCTTGCTCTATCACACAGGCCCTCAACATATCTTCTATGGTTTGAATGGTTCGTTCTGTCTGCCCATTAGTCTGAGGATGGTAGGCAGTACTGAACCGCAACTGAGTACCAAAAGTTTCCTGCAATGCCTTCCAAAACCTTGATGTGAACCTCGGATCTCTATCATAAACGATATTTAAGGGAATTCCATGCAGTCTAACTATTTCTTGAACGTACAATTGGGTTAATTTATCTAGTAAATAGTTAATTTTTATGGGTAAAAAGTGAGTAGATTTGGTTAATCTGTCAATTATTACCAAGATAGAGTCATGTCCTACTGAAGTCTTAGGTAATCCCACAACAAAATCCATTGAGATACTGTCCCATTTCCATTTAAGGATCTCAAGAGGTTGTAGAAATCCCGCTGGCTTTTGATGCTCCACCTTCACCTTTTGACAAATGAGACATTTCGCCACAAACTCGGCAATGTCCTTTTTCATCCCTGGCCACCAATACATCATTTTTAAATCCTGGTACATTTTAGTGCATCCAAAATGGACTATGTATTTACTCTGATGCGCTTCCTGCAGGATCTTAGTCCTCAACTCTCGTTCTTAAGGGACATAAATCCTTCCCTGATACATGATTGCTCCATCTTCCATGACAGAAAAATTACCTTGGTCTTTATGATCCTGTAAGTATTGGTCATGAGCTTGAGCCTCTTTGATCTGGGCTCTAAGGTCACACCCTATACTTAAACCATTAATGACTAGATTCTTTGGAGTAAGAGTAGTGGCTAGCTTCAAATTTCGAAACTCCTCTAGCATCTGCATCTCATACACCATCATCTGACCTATGTGCAGAGAATTTCAACTCAAGGCATCTGCTACAACATTCGCCTTTCCGGGATGATATTTTATCTCAAACTTGTAGTCATTGAGAAATTCTACCTATCTTCGTTGCCTCATTTTTAACTCCTTCTGATCAAAGAGGTATTTAAGACTCTTATGATCACAATATACTTCAAAGGTTGCCCCATAAAAATAGTGTCACCAAATCTTTAAGGCAAACACCACTGTCGCCAATTTAAGATCATGGGTTGGATAGTTTCCTTCGTGGGGTCTCAGTTGCCTAGAGGCGTAAGCAAATACTCTCTTATCTTGCATCAGCACACATCCTAGCCCTTTCTTTGAAGCGTCACTATACACTTCAAAATGTCCTGTGGGGTCTGGAATAATTAAAACAGGAGGAGTGGTCAGTCTTGTCTTCAGCTCCTGAAAACTAACTTCACAATGATCAGTCCATTTGAAAGGACTTCCCTTTCTGGTCAATTTAGCCAATGGCAAGGCTATACGAGAGAAGTTTTGTATAAACCTCCTGTAGTATCCTGCCAAACCCAGGAAACTTCTGACTTCCGTAATCGTATTTGGTCTCTCTCACTTAATCATTGCTTCCGTCTTGCTAGGATCTACGGCTACCCCTCTATTAGAGATGACATGTCCGAGAAACTTCACCTCTGATAGCCAAAATTCACACTTCTCCAATTTGGCATATAACTTTTTCTCTTTCAGCACTTATAGCACGATTCAGAGATGTTGTTCATGCTCATTCTCGCTCTTAGAATATATCAAGATGTCATCAATGAACACTACAACAAATTGATCTAGGTAGGGTCGAAAAATGTGATTCATGTAATCCATGAAAATTGCAGGTGCATTCGTCAACCCGAAGGGCATTACGAGAAACTCATAGTGTCCATACCTAGTCCTGAAGGCAATTTTTGGTACGTCCTCCTCCTTGATCCTAATCTGATGATATCCTGACCTCAAGTCAATTTTAGAAAAGATGGAGGCTCCCTTCAATTGATCCAATTAGTCATCTATCCTAGGGAGAGGGTACTTATTTTTTATAGTCACATTATTCAGCTGTCTGTAATCTATGCATAGTCTCAAGCTCCCGTTTTTCTTCTTAACAAACAATACAGGAGCTCCCCAAGGTGATACACTCGGTCTAATGAATTGCTTGTCTAATAGTTCCTCCAACTATTTCTTAAGTTCCTGTAGTTCCTTCGAGGACATTCGATATGGTGCAATAGAGATAGGCCCTGTCCCAGGTAGGAGATCAATAGAGAACTCTATCTCTCTCTTGGGAGGTAAGCCTGGAATATTTGATGAAAATACTTCATGAAACTCGTTGGCTATTGGGATTTCATCAAGCTTCGATTCGACTTCTAGGTTTGATAAATACAAGAGAATGTATCCAAGTACTCCATTCTTCAAATCCCTATTAACTTGATTGGCATTTAGCATCAATAACTGGACCTCTTCTTTCGGAGTAGGAGGTAGAAATTCAACGGTCTTGTTACAACAATTCAGTAAGACTCGATTTCTAGACATCCAGTCTAACCCTAGAATGACCTCAATACCTCTTAAAGGTAAATAGACGAGGTCTACAGAAAAAGTTTTCTCCTGGATGGTGACTTGACAGTCCTTACATACAGAGGAAGTTAATACCCTTTCCCCTGTAAAGGTTACTATGGATAGCTCATAGGGAGTTTCAGAAATAGGAAACTGAAACTTCCTAATACATTCTTCTGATATAAATGAATGACTAGCACCAGAGTCAAATAACACCATAAAAGCAAATCCCTAGATATAGCATGTACCTTGAATCATTTCAGAAGATTACGCTGCCTCTTGGCCACTCAGGGTGAAAACCCTTCTTTTCACCTGAGGCCTCTGTTCTGGCTGCTTCCCCACATTCTGTGGGCAGTTTCTCGCAAAATGTCCCTTCTGTCCGTAATTGAAGCAGACATCTTGTCCTATATAGCATGGTCGGTTACCATGCATGCGTCCGCACTTACTGACTGGGGCAAGGTCTTGTTAAAAAGGTCTAGGACCTGTAGTCAATGGCCTCTTACCAGCTCCATATCCACTTCTTCTCACGTTCTTTCCAGGGTTGGGAAAATTTTTCTTCCTTTTCCATAGGTTTCGCCTTTGCTTTTCATCCTCCACTGCCTTTAAACTTTTCTCCAAGAGTCTACATTTATTGATCAAAGGCACAAACTCCCAAATCTCCATAGCTACAACAGCATTCTTTATGTTTGGGTTCAGTCCCACTTCGAACTTAACAGCCTTCAATGCTTCATCAAGGTTAAATCGCAGATAAGAGGAGAACTTAGACAATTCCTCAAATCTCGCGATGTATTGGTCTATAGTCATGCTACCCTGCCGGAGTTGGAGAAATTTGATCTCTTTCTCCGCCCTCACAGTACTTGGAAAGTACTTTTCCAAAAAGGTGTCTTTGAACACCTGTCAAGTAATCTCCCTTCCCTGGTGAGCTAACAGTTCTCTAGCTCCACACCACCAATATTCTGCTTCATCTTTTAGCATATATGCAGCAAAGATTACTTGCTGCTCCTCAGTACAGCCCATCACTTCAAAGATTTTCTCTAACTCCCTTATCCATCTTTCAGCTACAATCGGGTCAAAGCCACCTTGGAAACAATGTGGCCTAGTCCTCAGGAACTCAGATATGCTGTTATCATTTCCAGCCATCCGATTGTTAGCACCATTCACACCATTCGTGTTATTAGCATTCTGGAGGTATTGTAGAATTTAGAGGTCATGAATTGGTCTCGAATTGCGGTGGCCAGGTTGTGCAGGGTTTCCTCCGCATTATTTGTCGGATTCCTCCTTGGTGGTGCCATTTCCTACTGTGGCAAAAACAAAGTTGTGCTGCTATTGAGGTGATCAAGCCCAATAGTTAGTTTAAAAATATTTAACAGCAGTCATAACACCACCTCGGCATGTAGGTAGGAAACACTAATAATTTCTTACAAATATGAATTCACTGATCCCTACACAGCACAACCACAAACATACTCAAGACACTATAAGATCGATTCAGATAACCATCCACCCACTGGCCATCTAGGATCGACCTGCTCTGATACCAATTATGTAACAACCTTTTTTTTTTCTTTTTTTATTATTATACAATATAAAGTTCACATACACATCATTAATCAAAACGTACGTACCACATTTCAAACACATAAATATCTACATCTTATTTATTCTAGTTGACCAATTCCAGAGATTCGGGTGCGGGTGATTGCACCTTCACCGGGATCTGTGCCAACTCGCCCACAAACATTTTATTTAGGATCCGCCAATCATAAAATAACTCGATCCAACGTGCATTAAAAGCCAGAGCTATAGAAAATCTGCATAACTAATTTTCTAAACATGATATGGAAATATAGTGAGAATTAAATGCCAATAAGTTCAACAATAAATCATCATCAATATAGCTCATCACGTCATGTTCAGCTGTATAAACTACAAAAAATATCTTTGGTCACATGAATGCATTATATCTATGCACATAAGAATCATACAGTAATGATATGTATGACAGGATTAACTATTTTCAGAATATCATATGATAGCCATCAACTTATTCTCATTTCAAGCTACCCCGGTCAGGGTGAGTATCATCTACACTCCAGTATGGGCTTTTCTCGCTCCGTCCGACATGGCACACCTTCTCTTTCTTTTCTCATAATCATAATCATAACTGTTGGTAGGGCGTCTCCTACTGGTGCACCACACAGATTGCCATGTGACCGTGCTCATTTATTTTCTTTTCACAATGATAGCCAAAAATAAGCTTTCAATAATAAGTATATTCATCAAAATATAACTATTACTATAAATCATTAGTAATCATGCCATGAACATAACCATTTCAAATATCACTTTATAAAATATTTCCATGTCAGAATTTCACACTTAAGATGGTAAGAAGTTCATACAATGGCAATGACTATGTCATATACTAGACATTTATAAGATTCGTTTTCTTTTTTAAATATTAATTTTATTTCTTTATTTTCTTGATGCAGGTTTTCATCATATCTAACATTTTCTTACTAATGAGAACATAACTCCCTCAATTGAACTCCGATGTAGGTGATCTTGGTGTCAATTTCAAGATAAAACAATTATCTAAAACTATTATGCTGAACATTGTAGCGAAATGTTAAGAAATCAATGTGATATTACTCCCTCAATGTACAGGTTATTTGTTCTCGGATAGGTTTTCACCTCTACCTACTAATCGGACTATATCTACCTCATATGGACTACAAATTGAGTGATTCTAGTGGCTAAAACTCCATCACACACATATCTATAATTCTTATGTTAACCATTTATTTTAATTCCATACAGATAATTTTCAGAAATTAAAAAACAGAAGTTATCCTTACATATTCTTCTCTGATGAACCATTTTCTAACCTTTGACTACTAATCAACTCATATCTTCCTCATATGAACTCCACATTGAATGATTCCAGTGGCTACAAATCCATGACACACATAGCTATAATTCTTATGTTAACCATTTATTTTAATTCCATACAGATAATTTCCAAAAATTTAAATACAGAAGCTATCCTAACATATTCTTCCCTCATGAACCATTTTCTGACCATTGACTACTAATCGGACCATATCTACCTCATATGGACTCCAAATTGAATGATTCTAGTGGCTAAAAATCCTTCACACCCATATCTATAATTCTTATGTTAACAATTTATTTTAAGTCCTTATAGATAATTCCTAAAAATTTAAATACAGAAGCTATCCTAACATATTCTTCCCTGATGAAACATTTTCTGACCTTTGACTACTAATCGGAATATATATACCTCATATGGACTCCAAATTGAATGATTCCAGTGGATAAAAATATGTGACACATATATATTTAATTATTTTGTTAACCATTTATTTTAATTCCCTACAGATAATTCCCAGAAATTAAAACACAGAAGCTATCTCAACATATTCTTCCCTGATGAACCATTTTCTGATCTTTGCTTACTAATCGGAACATATCTACCTCATATGGAGTCCAAATTGAAAAATTCCAGTGGCTAAAAATCTGTGACACATATATCTTTAATTCTTATGTTAACCATTTATTTTAATTCCCTACAGATAATTCCCAAAAATTAAAACACATAAGTTAAAAATTTTGCCACCCATAGCCATACCTATGCAGAACTTTCTATACCAGACTAAGTATTCAAACATACATCACATGCAAAACCAATATGTAACATGATATAGCAACATCCATGACCAATCACCAAAGTTCTAAGATCTAAATCTCATATAAATATTATAAGTTTCAAAAGTTTTCTTCGAAAAGAAATATTGTTAAACTTACCTAAGAATCTCCCTAGCTCACATAGTGAATTGGTTTTCTTGTTTCCTCTTGAAAGAAGTAGCAAGATTCCTCCCTTCCCTTAGCTTTTCTAGCAGCTTACGTAAGAAAAGGAGGGTGAGTTTTTGAACCTCAAGGATGAAGAAGAAAAATGGAGCAATTATGTAACAACCTTTTTTTTCTTTATTATTATACAAGATTGAGTTCACATACACGTCATTAATCAAAACGTACATGCAACATATCAAACACATAGATATTTACATCTTGTTTATTTTGGTTGACCAATTCTGGAGATACAGGTGCGGGTGGTTGCACCTTCTCCGGGATCTGAGCCAACTCAACCACAAACATCTTATTTGATTCTGAGATCTGGCCAACATAAAGTAACTCGATCCAAAGTGCACTAAAAGCCAGAGCCATAGAAAAAAGCTGCATAACTAATTTCTTGAACATGATATGGAAATGTAGTGAGAATTAAATCTCAATAAGTTCAACAATAAATCATCATCAATATAGCTCATCATGTCATGTTCAACTGTATAAACTACAGAAAATATCTTTGGTCACATGAATGCATTATATTTATGCACATAAGAATCATACAGTAATGATATGTATGACAGAATTAACTATTTTCAGAATATCATATGATGGCTATTAACTTATTCTCATTTCAAGCTACCCCGGTCAGGGTGAGTATTTTCTACTCTCCGGTACGGGCTTTTCTCGCTCCGTCCGACATGGCACACTTTCTCTTTCTTTTCTCATAATCATAATCATAACCGTTGGTAGGGCGTCCCCTACTGGTGCACCACACGGATTGCCATGTGACCGTATTCATTTCTTTTCTTTTCACAATGATAGCCAAAAATATGCTTTCAATAACAAGTATGTTCAACAAAATATAACTATTACCAAATCATTGGTAATCATGCCATATACATAACCATTTCAAATATCACTTTATAAAATATTTCCATGTCAACATTTCACACTTAATATGGTAAGAAGTTCATACAATGGCAATGGCTATGGCATATACTAGTCATTTATTATTTTCATTTATAAGATTCATCTTCTTTTTTAAATATTAATTTTATTTCTTTATTTTCTTGATGCAGGTTTTCATCATATCTAACCTTCACTTACTAATTAGAGAATAATTCTCTCAATTTAACTCTGATGTAGGTGATCTTGGTGTCAATTTCAAGAAAAAAACATTATCTAAAACTATTATGTTGAACATTGTAGCGAAATATTAATCAATCAAGGTGATATTACTCCCTCAATGTACAGGTTATTTCTTCTCGGATAGGTTCTGACCTCTACCTACTAATCTGTCCATATCTCCCTTATAAGAATTCCAAATTAAGTGATTCCAATGGCTAATCATCCGTGCCACATATATCTATAATTTATATGTTAACCATTTATTTTAATTCCTTATAGAATGTTCCCAGAAATTAAAAAAACCTAAGCTATCCTAACATATTCTTCCCTAATTAACCATTTTCTGACCTTTGTTTCCTAATCGGAACATATCTACCTCATATGAACTCTAAATTGAATGATTCCAGTGGCTAAAAATCCGTGACACATATATCTTTAATTCTTATCATAACCATTTATTTTAATTCCCTACAGATAATTCTCAGAAATTAAAACACAGAAGCTATCCTAACAAATTCTTCCCTGATGAATCATTTTATGACCTTTGACTACTAATCGGCTCATATCTTCCTCATATGAACTCCAAATTGAATTATTCCAGTGGCTAAAAATCCGTGACACATATATATTTAATTCTTATGTTAACCATTTATTTTAATTCCCTACATATAATTCTCAGAAATTAAAACACAGATATAGCAACATCCATGACCAATCATCAAAGTTCTAAGATCAAAATCTCATATAAATATTATAAGTTTCAAAAATTTTCTTCAAAAAAAAATATTGTTAAACTTACTTGGAGCACTTAGTCTTTTAGACTTCTCCTTCCTCTTTCTTCCTTTCTTCCTCTCCTTTCCTCACTCTACCTTGCTTCTATTTTTTCTCTCCCTCACTTGGACGAAAATTCTAATGTTGTAAGGGTGGGTTTTGCTTAAATAGACCCTCAAATAATTTACCTTTCATGATCATGGGTCTACCTTATCACAATTAGATTACACTTGGTTGAATTTTTAGAAAACAAACAACTTATGTTCTTGTCTTTCTCTTCCTTAGTCAAGATATGCATAGGAAAAGGAGATTTGTATTTTAAAAATTATGATAATATGTTCTTAAGATATAGGACAAGATCCTTTTAATTTAGGGATTCATTTCCTTTTTCTTTTGTCTTAATCAAGTATGATAGATTTGCCTTTTTAAGTGGCAAATTTCTAGCCATTGAATCTCCATTATTTGGTTGAAATTAATTGTGTGGGATAAAGATGTTTTGTCATAATGCTATGTATTATCATACCACTTGCTAAAATTATGAGTGTAGGATATAGATGTTTTCTCCTAAAGCCTTGTATTATCATACCACTTGCTAAATTTTTGTCTTAATGCCATGTCACTTAATCTTGATTACACCATTATTTCATCACTTTAATTTTATTTTTATTTTTATTTTTCCTCTTGGGTTTGGGCTCATTCTTTCCCATTTTCTTTACTTTGGTTAAAATTCTACCTTTCATAATGGGCTTGGTCACATTTTCATGATTTTTGGGCTACCGGTCCAATTTCTATATCCTAGTCCAAGTCTATGTTTTATTTCTTCATTGGGCTATACTATTGGCTTGCTAAAAATTTATGTGAAGAAGAAAAATTCTATATGAAGTGTCCATAGTTGAAAGCCCAATTTGTGGGTGGAGATACTAAACTTAGTAACTTTTACTCTTAAATTAGGAAAAAAAATTACCCTAATCCAATCTTCTTGAAATTTTAAGACCTTTACTTCACAAAAATTTATCCTCCTTACCTAAGAATTTCACCTTTCTTTAGCATGTTTATTTCTAATATTTCCTCTTAGGTTTTCTTTCTTTAACTATTCCATTAATATTAGAAAATTTCTATTTATATATGTAAGGTGAAGAATTTATAAGGAAAATATCTAAAAATTACGGGATGTTACATTACTCTCTTTTTTTATACTCATGACATTACTTTCTTTTATTGTCTTTGTTTTAAAGAAAAAATTACAAAAAGACTAAAAAGAGAGATTTATAGATGAAGAGAGAGAAATATATCTGAGAGATATACCTGAAAAGAGAGATAAAATCATAATCACATGAAATGAGAGATATTTAATGATAGATGCTGCAAAAGAGTTAAGAAGATAAAAAGATAGACGCAAGAGAGAGGTTATAATTGAATGTTATTGAAATTTGAGCTAGAGTTTCCATTGCAATTGTGCACTTTACTTATTATTCACCTATAAACATTAGTTTGAATTGATTTTAACATAATTTTATATATCTATATCATTAATATTATGTTAAAATCTTTTAAAATTGAAAAAAATATTATTTGAAATTTTTTGAAACATTTCTTTAAAAATCTTTCATTTCCACGAAATTTTCAAAACGTTTCGAAATGTTTTCGTTTCTAGAGTCACCGAAATGGTACGTCGAAATGAAATTTAGTACCTTGGTTGTCAGATAGTTGAAAATTTGCATATCCTAAGGTTTATCTAACTCCTGAATTTATCTACGGTGTCAAATTTTCAATTGGAGGTTTCTAAGTAAGAATTTCAGAATTTACTTTTTTCTGAAATTTTCTACTTCAGATCTACGGTGATTCAACAGCTGATTTGAAAAATTAATCAGTCAAAACCGTAATATTCTCCGTCCTGAATCCAGTGGTATCTTCAGTTTGAAGATTGAAACCCAATAGGCACTCCAAATTTAGAGAAAAATTGAAGGTACTATTCATCACTATTCACTCTACTATTCATCAAATTTGCAGACTCCTTCTTCGATTTCTGTCTCCCCTCCCCTTTTTCCTTCTTTTAATTTATTTATTTTATTATAATAATTATTATTATTTAATAATTGAATAATAAGATTTTATTTTTTATATATTCATATAAATACCATTTTTCATCCTAAAAAATCCCAAAAATTTCTAAAAATTTACATTCTCATAAACATTTAGTTAAACTCTTAAATCATGACTTTTCTTGATAAAAATCTTAATAAAACAAATCATAAAATAAATAACTTTATACATAATAAAAGAAAGAATATTTCTAAAAATACAACAAAATTTATTAAAGGCCAATATAATTATTTTAAGCAAAACAATAATTATTTTAATTAAAAATATACTTGTTTTTAGCAGAACATAATCCTTTTTAAACAAATAAAAATATATTTGTTTATAGCAAAACATTATTATTTAAAAATAAAAATTACGGGATGTTACAATTAATGCTTTACAAGCATTTATTCATGTACCTTATCCAACTATGGCTCAAATATATTAGAAGACAAACAACCACAGAAAACACAAGTTGGACTTGGATCTTCATCTGTAACTGTAGTAAGACGTGGACATTGTTGTACCACTTCTACTTTCTTAGAGTATATTTGAATACCATCCTTACTAACCACATGACCTAAGAAAATAACACTACTAAGCTGGAATTTGCATTTTAAAAACTTAGCATATAGTTTATACTCCCTTAGAATTTGTAAAACTATCCTTAAATGTTGTTTATGATCCTCTTAACTCTTGGAATATATTAATATATCGTTAATAAATACATTTACAATTTGATCCAAGAATGGCTTAAGTACTATATTCATAAAGTCCATAAATACACTAGGGCATTTGTCAAATTAAATGACATCACAAAGAACTCATAGTGCTCATACCAAGTCTTGAAATTAGTTTTTCAGAATATTCTCTTCCCTTATCCTTAATTGATGATATACATATCTCAAAACTTTTTTTTTTGAAAAATATTGAACATACTATAGTTGGTCAAACAAATAATCTATACGTGGTAATGGGTATTTATTTCTCACTGTTACTTTATTCAATTATTTATAATCTATGCATAGCCGTTGTGATCCATCCTTCTTTTTCAAAAATAGGACTAGAGCACCTCAAAGAGAGTACTAGGACGTATAAATCTCTTGTCTAACAAGTCTTGTAACTAATTTTTTTTAGTTCTTTAAGTTCAGTCGATATCATTCTATAAAAGGATATAGATACTAGTTAGGTTTCAGGAAGTAAATCAATATCAAATTCTATTTCTCGTTTCGAAGGTAATCCAGGAAATTCTTCTATGAACACATCAGGAAATTTCATAACTACTGGAATTTTATTTACACTGGTAAACTTTATATCAACATCTCTCACTACTGGCAAATATCCTTGGCACCTTTTTGTAATAACTTAGGGGCTGCTAAAGTAGATATTAGATTACTGGGTACCTCACTACAGTCTTCTTGTATCAAGAAGGAAGATTCTCTAGGAATATTGAATTTAATCACCTTAAGATGACATTCCAAAATGGCATGGCATGATGCCAACCCATCCATTTACCATATCATATCAAAGTCTATTATATCAAGACAACCGGGAAAAACAGATATCATATTTAGAAATGGTCATATTTGGCAATTGTCTCAATTCTTTAAATTCTCTGGCACATCTATCCCTTTCACTTTCAGGAAGAAATTGTCCTATAGATACTTTTTAAAATGCCACAATATTTGATCAATCTTATACTAAGAAATTTAGCAAACTTGGAAAAGAAAGAAAATTGAAACCCTATAGAATCACTCAGCAGCACTTGAAGTATAAATATGTCGGCTCATATTGTAACATCCTTAATTTTGTTTCTTTTATTAATAAAGGTACATAAATGTTTAATGTAACATCCCTAATTTTGTTTCTTTAAACGTACATAAATATTTAATTAAGGAAATAAAATTTATTAGACAATTTTTAGATATCTAAGGAAATATAATCCTTAGAAATTCTTCATCTTATGTGTATGCATAGAAAATATTTCTAACATTAAGGGAACAAGTAAAGAGAGAAAACCTAATAGAAAAAATTAGAAAAAAACATACTAAAGAGAGGCAAAATTATTTGGTAAGGAAGATAAATTTTGGTAAAGTAAAGGTCTTAAAATTTTAAGAAGATTGGATTAGGGTAATTTTTCCTAATTCAAGAGTTAGAAATTTCTAAGTTTAACATCTCCACCCATAAATTAGGCTTTCACCTATGGACACTTCATATAGAGTTTTTTCACTTCACATAAGTTTCTAGCAAGTCCATTGGATAACCTAAGTAAGAAATAAAACATAGACTTGGACTAAGATATAGAAGTTGGACCAATAGCCCAAAAATTATGGAAATGTGACCAAGCCCTCCGAGAAAGGTAAAATTTTATTCAAAGCAAAAGAAATGGGTAGGAATGAGCCCAAATCCAAGAGGAAAAAATAAAATAAAATAAATCATGTGATGAAATAATAGTGTAATAATAATAAAGATTAGGTTACATGGCATTAACACAAAAATTTAGCAAGTGTTATGATAATATATGGCATTAGGACAAAACATCTATATCCTACACTTATAATTTTAGCAAGTGGTATCATAATACATGGCATTATGACAAAATATTCATGTCCTGCACAACTAATTTCAGCCAACTAAGGGAGATTCAAGGGCTAGAAACTTGCCACTTAAAAAGGCAAGCCTATCATACTTGATTAGGATAAAAGAAAAAGGAAATGAATCCCTAAATCAAAGGGACCTTGTCCCTTGTCTTAAGAACAAATTATCATAATTTTCAAAATACAAATCTCCTTTTGCTATGCATATCTTGACTAAGGAAGAGGAAGACAAGAACATGAGTTGTTTATTTTCCAAAAATCAACCAAGTGCACCCTAATTGTGATAAGGTAGACCCATGATCATGAAATGTGAACAACTTAATAGTCTATTTAAACAAAATCCACCCCTATAACATTATAATTTCGTTGAAGTGAAGGAGAGAAAAAATAGAAGCAAGGTAGATTGAGGAAAGGAGGGAAAGAGAGGAGAAGAAAGGAAGGAAGAAGAAAGAAAAAGTTTAAAGGACTAAGTACTCAAGGTAAGTTAGCTTAATCTCCACTTGAATCCATCTTTCTTCTTCATCCTTGGGGTTCCAAAACTCACCCTCCTTATCTTATTTAAGCTGCTAGAAAAGCTAAGGGAAGGGAGAAATTTTGCTACTTCCTTCAAGAGGAAACAAGAAAATGAATTCACTAAGTGAGCTAAGGAGATCTTTAGGTAGGTTTAACAATATCTATTTTTGAAGAAATTTTTTGAAATTTGTAACATTTATATGAGATTTTAATCTTATAACTTTGATGAAATTTACAATATTTACTACTTTGATGATTGGTCATGGATGTTACTATATCATGTTACATGTTCTTTTGCATATGATGGATGTTTTGGACATTATGGTTGGTGTGGAAAGTTCTGCATAGGTATGGTTATAGGTGGTAAAATTTTATGATTTTTAAGCTGCTATTTTGTATATTTGAAGGTGGTAAAAAATTGATGGAATATGATTAGATGTAAAGAAAATGGAAGAAGATGTAATATAATGATGAACTAAGACCTTAGGAAATGATTGGTTAGGAAACTGGATTCCGGGGTAACTAGGGAAGCTTCTATTTTTAAAATTTTAGGAAGAATCAGTTAGGAATTAAAAGAAATTATTAACATGAAAAATGTAGATCTATGTTTCATATATTTTTAGCCACTGAAATCACTTTAGTTGGAGTCCAGATGGAGGAGATATTGCCCGATATGTATGCAATGGTCAGACAGTGGTTAACCAGAAAAGAATCTATCAGGTATGCTTTTGTATTTGAATTTTTGGGATACATTTGTAGGGAACTAAACAAAATTCTTAACATAAAAAATGTAGATCTATGTTTCATGGAGTTTTAACCATTAGAATCATTCAAATTGGAATTAATATGATGGAGATATGGTCATATTAGTAAGCAAAGGTCAGAAACTAGCTAACCAAGGAAGAATCTGTTATGTTTGCTTATGTGTTTAACTTTTTGGGCAAACTATGTAGAGAATTAAAGGACATTGTTAACATAATAAATATAGATATATGAATCACGGATCCATAAGCTCTAAAAGCACTTAATTTGGAGTTCATATGAGAGAGATATGGTTGATTAATGAGTAAAGGTTAGAATCAATATGGAATCCAGAGTGGTAAATGTAAGTATTTTTGTTTTCGAGTTTCTGGGAGTAATTAGTAAAGAATCTAAAGAAATGATAAACATGAAAGTTGTATATAAATGTCTTACATTTTATAGGATTTGGACTCACCTCAATTGGAGTTTTTATGAGGGAGATATGGTCTGATTAGTAAGTAGAGGTCTAAACCTACCCGAGAAGAAATAACATTGAATTTAAGGGAGTAGTAACACCACGATTACTTAAGATTTCACTAAAATGTTCAACATAATGGTTTTAGAGGATTGTCTTATCTTTCAATTGACACTAAGATCACCTCAATTGGATTTAAAATGAGGGTGTTATGCTCTATTTAGTGAAGAGAGGATAATAATATTTAAAAAATAAGAAGAATCCTATAAATGAAAATAATAAATGACTAGTGTATGCCATAGCCATTGCCATTGCATGAACTCCTTACCATCTTAAGTGTGTAATTTTGACATACAAATATTTCATAAAGCGATATTTGAAATGATTATGATTATGGTATGATTACCAATGATTTTTGGTAATGATAATATTTTGATGAAAACTATGGCATGTGAGTATAATGAACATACTTGTTATTGAAATCATATTTTTACCTATTAATGTGAAAAGAAAGGAAAAGAAAAGAAATGAGTACGGTCACATGGTAGTCCGTGTGGTGCACCGGTAGGGGACGTCCTACCAACGGCTATGATTATGTTAATGAGAAAAGAAATTGTGTCATGTCAGACGGAGCGAGAAAATCCTGTACTAGAGAGTAGAAAGTACTTACCTTGATCAGGGTAGCTTGACATGAAAATTAGTTGATAGCCATCATATGATATTTTGAAAATAATTATTCATGCCATCTATGTCATTACTATAAAACTTTCATGCATATAGATAAAGTGCATTCATGTGACCTAAGGTAATTGTTGTAGCTTATACAGATGAACATGACATGATGAGCTATATTGATGATAATTATGATTTATTGTTGACCCTACTGGGATTTAATTCTCACTATATTTCCATATCATGTTCAAAAAACTAGTTTTGCATATTTTTCTTTGGCTCTAGCTTTTAGTGTACATTGGATCGAGTTACTCTATGTTGGGTAGATCCAAGAAATTAATAAGATGTTTGTGGTTGAGTTGGCTAAGATCCCGGTGAAAGTACAACCACCCGCACCCGTATCTCCGGAATTGGTCAATAGGGATGAATAAGATGTAGACATATATGTGTTTGATTTGCATACGGATGTTGTTAATTAATGATGTGTAAACCTTAATTATGCTTGGTTAAATTAATTGAATGTTATTATGAGTTAAATTAAGGTAATGACTTCATGCGACTTTTAAAAAAAATTATATATATGTATATATGTAAAAAATGGAGTTGTTACACATATCCATATTAAAGGTCCTACTAATGAATCCTTTGCTCCGATAGCCATAGGGATATCTAATGCTTTGATATCAACTTGTCACACCCCTAATTTACACATACTTTACAAACATATATTTGCTATAATATGCATAATACACTCCTGTATCATTGAAAACAGTTATATATAGGTATTCCCATGTATACCCAATAAATAGACCTAGTCCATAAATATCAAAGTAACTGCAGAAGTAGGGATCCTGTCTATAGCATTTAGAGCATACTCTAGAGTACAAGTACACTATAACCAAAAATTTACGAGCCTTAGAAACAAAATAGGCTCACCAGAGAATATGTCGCCTAGTTGATTACTTATCTAAAATGACAAGATCAAACTCTATATTCTTATCTAAAAAATGTGTAAATATCATATAGTGAGTATGATAACTCAGTGAGTAGATAATATCTCCTATGACCTCTTAGGTCAGCATATAGATGTACTCATATTTTAAAATTTGTCACATAGAAAATATAGTTCGAAAGTACATCCATATAGGACCCGCATTTCAAATATTGACAAATCAAAGGATATTGAGATATCCAAAACCATATTTAACACGATATGATCATTAAATAAATGTTGTTATGCATCAAAATATTTCACATGAAAACATTAGGAGAACCCATATCAGAACTATCAAATAATCCCAAGTACACAGCAAGGGTTGGCGATATGTTCAGCTGTATAAGCTATAGAAAAATATCAAACTTTTGAGATAAAATTATAACTTTTGTTGATGCATAATTAACATACTATATATACACTCAGAATTCACTCTTTTTACATAATGTTCAAGCATGTCACAGCTCTCAATATACTCAATTCACTCATTTGTTATACGCAAAGTGATCAATCAACTACAATTACAATAAGTGATCAGAAAATGTGAGTTCATCACCCATCTACCTCCTTACATTACCGCTGTCACCCGGCTAGAGTGGCCCTCCCCTTGGCTCACTCAGGCTAATAAGGCATCCCCAACTCGGTACCCTCTCAAGCCATACAACCCATCGATATTCATCCATATATATATATATATATATATATATATATATATATATATATATATATATATATATATATATAGCAACTTTATAGTTATTCATACGCTTTCCATTTAATCATATTTAGCAACTTTATAGCTTTATAGATCAATGCTTTGTGCACATAATATTCATTTGACCAAATAATGATAAATACATTTAGAACCACATATTCAATGAGTTTCAAAATCTATTTGCGAAACCATACTCTTCTTGAACTATATGCTAGTTAGTAAGCAAAGCAAATATTTTAACACATTTCAGAAACTTATGATAGCATAAATAATTTGTAAACATAACCAATTATACATTTAAAGTTCAAGAAGAGCATGAGGTAAGTCATAAAAAGAATTATCTACTCATAAGATAAAGCTCTAGGTTGGACAGCCCCAAAATGCACCTTTCCAATTCAAATTTGACCAAATAGAGCTCAAAAACGAGTTCAGACATAGAAAATGACTTCGGGAGCTCGGTCAATGCCGGTCAACCGATGGTCATTGTTCACGATCGAAAATACTATTCACATCAGGCAAAATCACTATTCATGTCGAGGCGAATTTAAGTTTCATGACACCAAAAGTTGTCAAATTGCTGAGAAATTTCATATCCTATAGTTTATCTGTCTCTTGAATCTATCTAGGGTGTTAGATTTTAAATTTGAAGTTTCTAAATAGGAGTTTCAGAGTTTAACTTTCTCTAAGATTTTCTACTTCTGATCTACAGCGATTCTTCAGCCAATTTAAAAAATTGTTCGACCAATATCGTAGTTCTCTCCATCTTAAATCCAGTGGTACCCTTAGTTTTGAGGTCAGATGCTCGAAAGTACTCTAGATTTAAAGAGAAAAAATGGAGGAGAGAGAGTAAATAGTGATCTCCTAATAAACCTATGGAGGATTTTTAAAAAATAATGGAGGGACAAATATCAATTTGCTAATTATTGGAGGAAGTCCTTTAAATTTTATTATTTACATTTTGACCCCTAAACTTTTAAAAAATTACAGTTTGACCCTAAAAAATATTAATAAGTTATCATTTTCATCCTTAAAACATTTCAATTACATCCCTACTTTTTTATTTCTTTTAATAATCCATATATAAATGAAAATTTCTAAATCTTAGGGATGTTACACTTTTAGAGTCACTGTACTCTAATTCCTTAGAGTTATTCTGAAGCAAAGTGATCAAGTTTTAATTTGCAATGGTGAGGGGTATTTATATTTCCTCCTTCTGCTGTGTGAGTATATAGTAAATGAATTGATTATGTTCTGTATGCTTTAAAGTATCTTTCATTTGGTATCAAAGCTAAGTTTTCCTCTACCTTGCTTGCTTATAGTACTATTCAATCATTATCATATGACTTTTACGCTTCAAGATTGTTAATTTTATCTATACCTTACTTCAGTTATATATGAATTTGTTCTCTATTAAAATGCTTTAGTTCTGTTGGCTGCTTCTAGTGTCTTGATATGCCTAAGAGTGTTTTGTAAATCGAAATGAGCATTACAAGATAGGTTGATAGGCTCAGTGGCTAAAATCCTTAAGAAAGTGTAGAAACGAAGCTTTAATGAAGTTTTTCTCACAAAACCCCAATCATATGTGTTGTTATTTTTGCATAAAATCAAAGAAATTTCCATAAAGGTTTGATAAAACATTAAAACCTAAGAAGAATGACATAAAAATCACTCAAATTGAGCTAAAAATGGAAAAGATACAGCCAAGTAAGTATTCAAGTCTGAACTAGGTTGAGTTTGACATGTTTTGCAAAGAAGTGAGTGAGGAAATGACTTCCACCCTGTCCACACAAACCCCACGTGTGGACAAGCACATATAGGTGCATGCGGCCCACGCATTGAAAATTTTGGCACCAAACTAGTTTCATTTTACTTCATTCACCCTATACTATTTTCTATACATTTTGGGAATTTTTGAATATCTAAAAGTATTTTTCTTAAAATTTTTGAAATTTGAAAAGGAGAAAAATACCCTGTACTCTCAAATTTTTAGCCCAAAATTTTTACTGCCTTCACTATTTATGGCATCATACATAATTTACTCTCTCTAATTATATATGTAGGTTGTTCAAATAATTTTGGACCATATAGCAGCCTTTATAATTGTCATAAAGCTTAATTGGTTTGTGAATTTTAGAATAATTAACATAGATTTGACTTAGAGGCTATAAACTGAAGCTTAAAGAGCCAAAATATGGGATTTGCATATGGTTAGAAACCCTAAGGTTATGTACAATGTCACATAAAGTTAAAACCATAACCAAAGTATAATTAGGGTTATGGAATTTAACATAAGGATTACATTAGCATTATGTTAACATCATGTGCTTAATGTTAAGATGATATTTATGTACTTAACATTATGTATATTTTATTGTTTTGCTATGCATGCAATTTAAATATTTAGCTTATGCATTTTATTATTGTCCATATTAGAAATGTATTGATTAGTGTGACATGAAATTTGTATGGAACATTACATTAAATTATGTCTAGTTATCTATGCAATTTTGATTAATTGGGGATTAGCCGCAACAACCTTAATTAAGAAAATTTTATGATCACATATAAAAATGGGGGACATAAATTTTAATTAATCATATGATTGATTAGAATAAAATGTTATATTACTTTCTTAATTTACCCACATGAATTAGGAAAAGAATATTGTGCATGTTTGAAAGTGCATAATGGAATAATTGTGAGTAGTTTGAAAGTGCATGTTTCAAAAAGGTTCTAGATAAGGAAAGACTTGGTATTTAAGTGTGTCCAATGTGACCTATTTCTCTTTCTTGGGAACTTACTTAGTATGCTATAAAATAACTACAAGCATCTTATCCATATAAGGACACTATATGAATCAACTAGAATTAAAACTTTAACCCATAAGCAAATTTTATGTCTTTAGATTCATATTTTAAAGTATGCATCAGTAAAATGTGATATTTGTTAGACTCAAAATTAAAAGGAATATAAATTCTATGCATGTTTTGTTGCCTCTACCCACATGAAGGTTAGAATTTATATGTAAAGTATTTATTATGTGATTTTTATGCTTCATAATATTTATATATGTATCTTTGGTATGTGTAGCATTTCCTACTAGCACTTATATGAGTACTAATCCTATTGTTCCAATGATACAACAACAACAACAACTAAGCCTTTTCCCACTAGGTGGGGTCAGCTACATGGATCAAACGGCTTTATAGTGTCCTATCATGGATGAGATCAATAGATAAGTTATTAACTATTAAATCATTTTTAATATTTTCACTTATTGTTTTCTTTGGCCTCCCTCTACCTCTAATTATTGAGCTATTCTCCATCCGATCTACTCTTCTCACTAGGGCTTCTACAGGTCTTCTCCACACATGGCCAAACCACCTTAAGCGAGATTCAACCATCTTGTCACGCCCCTAATTTTAGGGTACGTGAAACACGTATATCATGAACATATATTTTCCATAAACATAAATATCTCAATCCTTTATCAAGGAAACATATACATATAAATTTTTCCATACAGATACCATATACAAATCAAGTACATATACATCAGAGTACAACATAAACAAGGATCCTGCCTGTGACGTTCAGAGCAACTCTAGAGTACAAATATATTACAATATAAAACATTGAGAGCCTAGAAACAATTTAGGCTCACCACTGAAGTACAACCTCTAGTCAATCACTTGGTTGCTGGACCAAACTCTGTGTCTTTATCTGAAAAATAGATTCACATCGTGTAGTGAGTTTTACAACTCAGTGAGCAGATAACACCTCCTATAACCTCTTAGGTCAACATATGGATGTACTTTTCATTTCAAAGTTTCTCATATTGAAAAGTTACATTCAGGAGTACATTCATATGGACCCGCATTTCAAAACATCTCAGTTCAAATCACATATAAATATCTGTAACCACATATGATACAAATTGATCTTAAATCGAATTTGATATGCAATAAAAATCAATTCTTTTATATAATGCTCAAGTATGTCACAACTTTCAATATACTCAATAGATAAACATGGAATGTGAGTTCATCACCCTTCTGTCTCCTCACATTACCATAGTCACAATCACAATAGGTAATCAGGGAATGTGAGTTCATCACCCTACTGCCTCCTCACATTACCACTGACTACAACTTCAATAAATCAACAGGGAATGTGAGTTCATCACCCTTCTGCCTCCTCACATTACCACTGTCATCATCACAATAGGCAATTAGGGAATGTGAGTTCATCACCCTACTGCCTCCTCACATTACCACTAATACCACATTCACAATACCGTCTCAAGCCATATAATCCCGTCATTTCTCATCAATACATATATAAAAGTGCATATCCATCATATGCAATGCATCATTATCAAACAATTCGCCATACAATCATATTCGGCAACTTATCACTTTACATATCATTCAAAACAGAGCTTTCAGTCTCAGTACAAAATCTTTTATTATAAATTTTCCAATCAGGGGAATCATATAATCATGTCCATATCCGAGGCAAATATAACACTGTAAAATTAATGCCACATGCATATTATATTTTCTTTGCCATGTAATGCGAAATGCATTTAGAAATAACGTATTCAAAGCATTTCAAAACTCATACTCTTCTTGAACTAGATATCATTTCTCAATCATTTCAAATATTCCAAACCATTTCCGAAACATATGAACATATAAATAACATGTAATCATACTCATTTATCAATGAAAAGTTCAAGAAGAGTAAAAACAAGCTATAGGAAGAATTATCTACTCACAGTGTAAGGGCTCCAAATTGGACAACCATAAAATGCATTTTTCTAGTATGAATTTGACCAAATAAGTTTCAAAAACGTGTCCGGAGGGTCCAAAAACCTTAAATGAGCTCGGGTACTGTTCACCGCGCGGAAAATACTATTCACCGTCACAAATGTTTTTACCAAATCAACAAAATGAATTCATATCCTAATTTTTTTATCTAATTTCTGAATCCATCTACAGAGTCAGATTTCTAATTAGAAGTCTCTAAGTAAGATTTTTCAGAACTTACCTTTTACCGAGATTTTCTACTTCAGATCTACGACGATTCAACGGTTGATTTGAAAAACTGATCGGTCAAAACTGAAGTACTCTTCGTCCTGAATCCAATAACACTTTCAGTTTTGAGATCGGAAGCCCATAAGCATTCCAAATCGAAAGAAAAAGTTGGACATTACTATTCACTCACTATTCTTTACTATGCATCTTTCCGATTTTTTTTTTTTCGTTCAACTGATACTCCTCGGCTTCGGTTTTATCAGCTTTCTTCTTTCCTTTTTTTTTAAATATAATAATAATTATTAAATAATTAATAATAGTATTTTATTTTATAAAGATTCATATAAATTCTGTTTTTCATCATAAAATATCCCAAAAATTTCTAAAAATTTCCATTTTCATAAATCTTTAGTTAAACTCTTCAATCATGATTTTTTTTGATAAAAATCATAATAAAACAAATTTCAAAACAAATATCTTTATTCATATTAAAAGAAAGAATATTTCTAAAAATATCAAAAAAATTCAATAGAGGCCGGTATAATTATTTTAAGCAACACAATACTTCTTTTACTTAAAAGTCCACTTACTTTTAACAAATCATAATTATTTCTACATAAATAAAAATATATTTGCTAATAGCGCGCCAAAACATAAATTCTCATATTTCTTTTGTAATTCTTTAATCCATGTAATAAATATACTTATTTTCACCGGTTCTTATCTCTATTGTCAAAATTCTCTCTTTTATTCTAAATTTCCTTTAATTGGAATTTTCGTTAAATTTTACAGTTATTACATTCTTCCCCCCTTAAGGAAATTCGGTCCTCGAATTTCATCACCATAGTTGCAGATAAATATTAATTCCATTGTTCAAATAAACGCAGATATCTAGCGCGTATATCCTCCTCTCTTTTCCCAGTAGTTTCCTCAAAAGAATGATTTTTCCATATCACTTTTACTACAGATATTTCTTTTGTCCGTAACTTCTTTATTTGTCTGACCACTATTGCTACTAGTTGTTCCTCATGGGTTAAATCTTCCTATAACTGAATCTGTGGACAATGTATAACATGAACAGAATCCGGTAAATATTTCTGTAGCATAAACACATGAAAAACTGGATGGTCATTACCCAATTCATGTGGTAAAACCAAGTGATAAGCCACTGAACCGATCCTATCAAAAATTTCAAATGATCCTTTATACCGAGAGTGTAACTTCCCTTTCTTTTCAAATCTCATTACCTCTTTCGTTGGTGAGTCCTTCAAGAATATGTGGTCACCAACTAATAATTTCGAGTACTCAACATTCATAGTCCTTATAAACTTTTGACTTGTATTGAGTTTTCAGTATTCTTGTTCTAATCAATTTCACTTTATCAATGACATCTTATAATAAATCTAACTCAACTAAGTCATTTAACAGAACATTTGTAACACCTCTTACATAAGGCTTAAATCCTCTAATATCATTTTATTATAGACAAATTCTGTTAAGAAATCTCCTACCTATCTCAAAAACATATGCTTGAAGCATGCTCTCCAAACTAGCATCATCAAGTTAGATAATTCATATTCTATCTATTGCATGTTGTTCCAAATTAGATTTCCAAAGTTTAACTTTTCTCAATTCACTCACATATTAAGAAACCTATGATGTTCATGTAAAACTTCAAATGATGCCATTGTATATTGGCATGATAATTACTGTTATGAGTAAGTTCAACTAAGGACAATTAATTTCTCCCAACTTCCACCACAATAATATAAAGATACTTAAAGCATAACTTCTAATGTATAAACACATCATTTAATTTTAGTATCAGTCATACTATAATCTAATAAAGATCCTTAAACTTCCTGAATAATTCTCTTGAGATAATATATTCAATTCATACTTGCCAACATACCCGCCAATAAAAAATTTCACTTGTATCTTCTTTTTTTACCATTATACTAGTACCATTTTTTTTATATCTCAGTATATCTTTATTACCTCAGGTTATCCATATTTACAATCTATGGCTTCTTCTGAACTCTATTTTCTCAACAATTATTCATACGTGAATTTTCAATCTCAACATGATTTACATTCTAGATACTAGTCTCTATTTAGTAAGGTATAAATCCTTAACACAATTATCTTAATCACTTACATTATTCTCGGAGATGATTCTCAAAATATTCTCCATGTTTCCAAATTAAAAAAAAATTCGAGATTAACTTAAATCTTACTTTCCATACTTTACTCCTCAAAAACTTTAACACCGTTAATTTCTTTGATTATATTCGTCAAAGCACCATTAGATCATCATCCATCTATTCTTTTCAAAATCTCTATTACTTTAATCTACTAATCAGTTGAACACCATAATAACTAAGTTCCAAAGATTAGAAATTAACTCTCCTTATAATAAGGAAAAAGAATCTTGCATTTAATGCCAAATATTAATGTAGGAAAATGCAGTAGAAAATGCGAAACACGTAATAGAGCATGGTGCCAAAATAGGAAGTCAAAAGTTTGGACAAAACATTGACAGGAAATTAGAATCGATGGCCGTAATTCTTGAAAATCTGTAAACAAAATCTAGCTGCTATTTCGGAAAAAATCGGTGGCCGAAAATTTTGAATATATGGGTCAAAATCAACTTTAAATCTGTTCATATTCGGTGGAAAAATAGCACATGGAAAAAGAAACACTTTTGTGCTTATAAAAGTCTGTGAAAATCAAGAAATATGTAGTTAACTGGTAGGATGCAGTTGATTGCTTCAAAATAGATGTAATCAATCAACTGTAAAATAACCAGTCCAAATTAAAATTTCTCAAAATAGCTAGTCGGCTTATAAACCAATAGTCGACTGGTAAGAATATTGAGAAAAACAAGATAAATCTTTTGATTGTCCCTCTTCAACAACTAACTGGTTTGCATTTTGTAATCTTTTCTCTTTACGTGCTTAATATGGGTCACAATCATAACTACTGTATTTATATATGCTTGCTGTCATTTTTGAAAATTTCATCTTCAATTTAGCTGATATCTATCAATCACTCACATAGTTGTTATATTTATGCCCGACCTATTCACATAGCTATCGTATGTATATCCTTCTCGGAATTCTATAAATACACACGTTAATATCTTTACTTTCATACTCAAAGTTAAAGTCTGTATAGCTATAGAGGGAATCACATTTCGTCAGTTTTGAAATATTTGTGTCTTTTGTGGTTCCAGTCTTGGAAAAGATGGAGAATATGTGAAAGCAGCACAAAACCTAGGTATGGTGCTGACCAGGAGAAAAATTCATCTAGTCTATGGTGGAGGTAACCGTGGGTTAATGGGGTGTGTGTCTACAGCTGCTCATGTAGGAGGATGCCAAATTCTAGGTATTATTCCTACAGTTCTAGCTGCATCTAACATCGTAGGAAAAACAATTGGGGAAGAGTTTAGGGTTGCATCCATGCATGAGCGCATGATTAGAATGATGAGCAATGCTGATGCCTTCATTGCCTTACCAGGGGGTTTTGGTACTTCAGAAGAAATTTTCCAAATAGTCTCTTGGGCACAACTAAATATACATCACAAACCGATAGGTTTGTTAAATGTTAATCACTTTTTTGATGGTCTGTTGTCTTTCCTTGATCATGCTGTGGAACAAATGTTCATCTCACACTCAGCATGACAAATTCTTATCTCAATTTCAGATGCTGAGGAGTTAATTGATGCTTTACAAGCATATGTTCATGTACCTGATCCAATCACAGCTTAAATAGAATGGACAACAGACCATAGCAGAAAGCGCAAGTTGGACTTGGATCTTCATCTGTAACTGTAGCAAGATGTGGACATTGCTGTACCACTTTTACTTTCTTAGGGTTATCTTGGATACCATCTTACTAGCCACATACCTTAAGAAAGTACTATTACTAAGTCAAAATTCATATTTTGAGAACTTAGCATATAGCTGATACTCCCTTGGAGTTTGAATACTATCTTTAAATATTGCTTATGATCCTCTGCACTCTTGAAATATTCTAGTATATTATCAATAATTATAATAACAAATTAATCCAGGGATGGCTTCAATACTCTTCTTTTTTTTTATCAAGTCCATGAATGCAGTTGGGCATTTGTCAGACTAAATGACATCACCAAGAACTCATAATACCATAACGAGTCCTAAAAGAAATTTTTTCAAATATCCTCTTCCCTTATCCTCAATTGATGAAATCCAAATATCAAATCAATTCAAATTTTTTAAAAAAAAATGTTGAGCACCTTATAGCTGATCAAACATATCATCTATATGAGGTAATGAGTATTTATTTCACATTGTCACTTTATTCAATTGTTTATAATCTATGCATAGTCATAGTGATCCATCTTTCTTTTTCACAGAAAGAACAGAAGCACTCCAAGTAATAGTACTAGGGTATATAAATCCCTAGTCTAACAAGTGTCTCAACTGATCCTTCAATTCCTTGAGTTCAATCGGTGCCATTCTATATAGAGGTATAGACACTGGTTGGTTTCCAGGAAGTAAATCAATACCAAATTATATTTTATGTTTCGAGGTAATCCTGGCAATTCTTCAAGAATTACATCAGAAAATTTTCTAACAACTAGAACTTAATTTATAGTAGTATACTTTATATCAACATCTTTCACCACTGCCAACTATCCTTGGCACCTTTTTGTAGTCACTTATGGACTGCTAAAGCATAAATTAGATTACAGGGTATCTCATTACGATCTTCTTGTGTCAAGAAAGAAAATTCTCCAATAATTGAATTTAATCACCTTCAAGTGACATTTCAAAATGACATGACATAATGCCAACTAATTCATTATTAATATCACATCACAGTCTACCATATCTAGACAACCGGTACAACGGATGTCACATTCAGTAACCATCATATTTGGTATCTGTCTTAATTCTTTAAATTCTTTAAGACGCATATCGCTTTTACTCTCAAGCTATAATTGATCCATAGATACTTTTTAAGATGTCCCAATATTCAATCTATCTTATACTATAAACTTTAACAACTTTGAATAGAAAGGAATTTAAAACCCTATAGAATCCCTTAGCAGCACCTGAAGTATAAATATATCCGGCTCATATCGATACTAAAGGTCCTACTAAAGAATCCTTTGCTCTGATTGTCACAGGGAAACCTAATGCTCTGATACCAACTTGTCACGCCCCTAATTTTAGGGTACGTGAAACACGTATATCATGAACATATATTTTCCATAAACATAAATATCTCAATCATTTATCAAGGAAACAAATACATATAGATTTTTCCATACATATACCATATACAAATCAAGTACATATACATCAGAGTACAACAGAAACAAGGATCCTGCCTGTGACGTTCAGAGCAACTCTACAGTACAAATATATAACAATATAAAACATTGAGAGCCTATAAACAATTTAGGCTCACCACTGAAGTACGACCTCTAGTCGATCACTTGGTTGCTGGACCAAACTCTGTGTCTTTATCTGAAAAATAGATCCACGTCGTGTAGTGAGTTTTACAACTCAGTGAGCAAATAACACCTCCTATAACCTCTTAGGTCAACATATGGATGTACTTTTCATTTCAAAGTTTCTCATATTGAAAAGTTACATTCAGGAGTACATTTATATGGGACCCGCATTTCAAAACATCTCAGTTCAAATCACATACAAATATCTGTAACCACATATGATACAAATTGATCTTAAATCGAATTTGATATGCAATAAAAATCAATTCTTTTATATAATGCTCAAGTATGTCACAACTTTCAATATACTCAATAGATAAACATGGAATGTGAATTAATCACCCTTCTGCCTCCTCACATTACCATAGTCACAATCGCAATAGGTAATCAGGGAATGTGAGTTCATCACCCTACTACCTCCTCACATTACCACTGACTACAACTTCAATAAATCAACAGGGAATGTGAGTTCATCACCCTACTGCCTCCTCACATTACCAGTAATACCACCTTCACAATACCGTCTCAAGCCATATAATCCCGTCATTTCTCATCAATACATATATAAAAGTGCATATCCATCATATGCAATGCATCATTATCAAACAATTCTCCATACAATCATATTCGGCAACT
Source organism: Gleditsia sinensis (assembly GCA_037074535.1). Classification (NCBI taxonomy): domain Eukaryota; kingdom Viridiplantae; phylum Streptophyta; class Magnoliopsida; order Fabales; family Fabaceae; genus Gleditsia; species Gleditsia sinensis. Next base: position 63,929,034 of record CM073466.1, read on the forward strand.
TATCACTTTACATATCATTCAAAACAGAGCTTTCAGTCTCAGTACAAAATCTTTTATTATAAATTTTCCAATCAGGGGAATCATATAATCATGCCCATATCCGAGGCAAATATAACACTGTAAAATTAATACCACATGCATATTATATTTTATTTGCCATGTAATGCGAAATGCATTTAGAAATAACGTATTCAAAGCATTTCAAAATCTATTTCAAAACTCATACTCTTCTTGAACTAGATATCATTTCTCAATCATTTCAAATATTCCAAACCATTTCTGAAACATATGAACATATAAATAACATGTAATCATACTCATTTATCAATGAAAAGTTCAAGAAGAGTAAAAACAAGCTATAGGAAGAATTATCTACTCACAGTGTAAGGGTTCTGAATTGAACAACCCTAAAATGCACTTTTCTAGTCAGAATTTGGCCAAATAAGCTTCAAAAACGTGTCCGGAGGGTCCAAAAATCTTAAATGAGCTCGGGTACTGTTCACCGCGCGAAAAATACTATTCATGCTGAAAATACTATTCACCGCCACTATTCATCGCAGGAAAATACTATTCACCGTCACAATATTTTTTACCAAATCAACAAAATGAATTCATATCCTAATGTTTATCTAGTTTCTGAATCTATCTACAGAGTCAGATTTCTAATTAGAAGTCTCTAAGTAAGATTTTTCAGAACTTACCTTTTACTGAGATTTTCTACTTTAGATCTACGACGATTCAACGGTTGATTTGAAAAACTGATCGGTCAAAACTGAAGTACTCTTCGTCCTGAATCCAATAACACTTTCAGTTTTGAGATCCGAAACCCATAAGCATTCCAAATCGAAAGAAAAAGTTGGACATTACTATTCACTCACTATTCATTACTATGCATCTTTCCGATTTTATTTTTTTTCGTTCAACTGATACTCCCCGGCTTCCGTTTTATCAGCTTTCTTCTTTCTTTCTTTTTTAAATATAATAATAATTATTAAATAATTAATAATAGTATTTTATTTTATAAAAATTCATATAAATTCTTTTTTTCATCATAAAATATCCCAAATTTTTTTAAAAAATTTCCATTCTCATAAATCTTTAGTTAAACTCTTAAATCATGATTTTTCTTGATAAAAATCATAATAAAAAAAATTTCAAAACAAATATCTTTATTCATATTAAAAGAAAGAATATTTCTAAAAATACCATAAAAATTCAATAGAGGCCGGTATAATTATTTTAAGCAACACAATACTTCTTTTACTTAAAAGTCCACTTACTTTTAACAAATCATAATTATTTCTACATAAATAAAAATATATTTGCTAATAGCGCGCCAAAACATAAATTCTTATATTTCTTTTGTAATTCTTTAATCCATGTAATAAATATACATATTTTCACCGGTTCTTATCTCTATTGTCAAAATTCTCTCTTTTATTCTAAATTTCCTTTAATTAGAATTTTCGTTAAATTTTACGGTTATTACACATCTTCTCCACAATAGGTGATATCCCAACCTTCTCTCTAATGCAGTCATTTCTAATCATATCTCTTCTGGTGTGTCCACACATCCAGCGCAACATTCTCATCTCTGCAACGTTGAGTTTATCTTCATGTTGTCTTTTAACCGCCCAACATTCAGTACCATATAATATAGCAGGTCTTATAGCCGTACGGTAGAATTTTCCTTTAACTTTGAGCGGCACTTTTTTTATCATAAATGACACTCGAATCTTTCCTTCATTTCATCCATCCAGCTTGAATCCTATGATTTACGTCCTCCTTTACTTCGCCGTCATTTTGTATAATATACCCCAAGTATTTAAAACTTGTAACTTGTTTTAATATATAGTCTCCAAGTTTCATGTCTACATTCGTATTTGTTCGTCTCTTACTAAAAATACATTCCATATATTTTGTTTTATTTCTACTTATCCGAAAATCATGTGTTTCTAAAGCTTGTCTCCATGACTCTAACTTCATATTTATTTCCTCTTTCTATTCACCAACTAAGACTATATCATCTGCAAAAATCATGCATTGAGGCCCCAACTCTTGTATATGTTCAGTAACTGCGTCCAAAATCAAATTAAAAAGATACGGACTTAAAGAAGACCCTTGATGTAGTCCAATAGTTGTGGAAAAATCTTTTGCATCCCCATTTTGTATTCTCACACAAGTCGTTATCCTATCGTACATGTCTTTGATTGCTTGAATATATGCAATACGTACTCCTTTCTTTTCTAAAGCCTTCCATAGAATCTCTCTTAACACTCTGTCATATGCCTTTTCCAGATCAATAAAAACCATATGCAAATATTTCTATCTACTTTGATACCTTTCCATCAATCTCCGTAGTAAATAAATTTCTTCCATAGTTGACCTTCCTGGCATAAATCCAAACTGGTTCTCTGTAACTTGAGTCTCTTGTCTTAATCTTTGCTCAATAATCTTCTCCCATAACTTCATAGTGTGGCTCATGAGTTTAATCCCCCGATAGTTGGAACAATTCTGTATGTCTCCTTTATTTTTATATATAGGGATTAAAGTACTTCTCCTCCATTCATCCGGTATTTTCTTAGATTTCATTATCACATTAAACAATTTAGTGAGCCAACTTATACTCTTCCTTCCTAAACTTTTCCACACCTCAATAGGTATATTATCAGGTCTTACTGCTTTGCCATTATCCATTCTCTTCAAAGCCTTCTCTACTTCAAACTCTTGGATTCTATGATAAAAGGTATAATTACGGTCCTCTTCTGCAATATTAAGTCTGTCAGAGTTACAGGTCAACTCATGCCCTTCGTTAAAAAGTCCTTGAAAGTAACTCCTCCATCGTGCTTGGATATCATGCTCCCTTACCAAAACATTACCCTCTTCATCTTTAATACATTTCACTTGATCTAGGTCCCTTGTCTTTCTTTTCCTACCATTCGCAAGCTTGTAAATTTTTCTTTCTCCCTCCTTAGTTCCTAAGTATTGAGATAACCCCTCAAAAGCTCTAGTTTTTGCTTCACTCACAACCTTCTTAACGTCTTTCTTAGCCGCTTTATATTTATCCTAATGTGCATTATCTTTACATAAGTGACACTCCTTATAACACTCTCTTTTAACCTTAATCTTATTTTGCACTTCCGCATCCCACCACCAAGATTCTTTACCCTTAGGTCCAATGCCTCTTGATTCTCCAAGTATCTCTCTTGCTATATTCCTAATCCCTTTGGCCATCTCGTCCCACATATCATTAGCATTTCCTTGGACCTCCCAAAGCCTCTCTTCCTCCACTCTTTTTTGAAAATTCATTTGTTGTTCATTCTTCAAAGACCACAACCTAATTCTAGGAATTATTTTCTTACTCTTTCTTTCTACTCTTCTCATAACTCGTACGTTCAAAACTAAAACTCTGTGTTGGGTAGCCAAGCTCTCACCGGGTATGACTTTATAATTTTTGCAGAACTTTCTATCTGATTTCCTTACCAAGAAAAAATCTATTTGAGAGCTTGCTCCTCCACTCTTGTATGTGATAAGATGTTCTATTCGCTTTCTAAAGTAAGCATGGATAAAAGAGGAAGGTTGTGTTAGGCGTGTGATAGCCAACATAAAACTTTGTCATAATCGCATGAACATGGAACATGGCTATTGTTCCAATGATGATTGAAGAAAATTATTTTGATTGAAAAGAATAAATCCATTTGACTCTTGGGTGCTAGGATTTGGACATGGCGTTTCATGTGAGTGAGGTACCCCTTCTTTCCACTAAATAAAGTACCTAAGTTGAAAGAGATCACTGTGAACAGTGGGAGTGATTTAATTGCCTGAGTCTGAAGCTCATCAAGTCTCATATAAGCAAGACCATTAGGGGTTCTATCCCTCAATTTGATACAACTATTGCTTATATGAAGAAAATTTTGTGACCTTTAACGAGGCTATAGCCAGTACCCTAATGAATAAGTTTTCGGCAATGAAATATGACAAAACTAGAAATGTGCATGAGAACATTACGGAAACGAAGGATATTGCCTCAAAGCTGTCATTGTCATGCCCCTACTTTAGGAACGCGAATAACACTACTATCTGATAGCTTTATCTTTATTTTTTTACAATCAACTTCATATTATGTCATAACAGGATAATATCATACGTTGGTAAATCTCAACATAACTAATTATACATGCGAGGTCTACACTTTTCAGTTTTACAGCGGAAACAAAGATCCTGCTTGTGACGTTCAGAGCAACTCTCATTCAGAGCAACTCTAGAGTGCATGTATATTACAATTTAAACACTGAGAGTCCAGAAACAATTTAGGCTCACCACGGAAGTACGACACCTAGTCGATCAAAAAGCCGCAGGACCAAACTCTGGGTCTTTATCTAAAAAATATGTAATAACCCTCTACTAATAAAAATCTTTGAAGGTTAAGTTTAAATCATTTGAAACAAAGAAGTTGAGAACAACGTAAAATTTTAGAGCGTTTCTGACCTTTCTTCTGGCCTTTCTTCACTCATTTAAGCATAACTCTTTCATATGAACTCCAAATTAGGTGATCCAAGTGGCTAATGTTGTGGTTATTTGATTATTTAATCCACATATATCATTTCACGAGTATTTCGTGTTTAAAGTGCAATTTCAGGTAAAATCATACGTTTGGAGAAGTTTGGGACAAATTCCAATGACCGAGATTGAGTGAGAATCAAGAAAAGCAAGTTCTCAAGGTTTGGAATTTTGGTCGCGACGAGAATGCTGCAGCATTTTTCTCGAGAGCGCTATTTTTTTGGTTTCAAATCTGGCCGCTGGCGAGATTATGTTCGCCGTCGGCAAAAACCGCAGAGCATAAATCTCGCCGCGGCGAGAATACGTTCGCTGGTGGTGAGTTTCGTCAGAAAACCTACGTTTTTTCAGTAGCCCTCCTCCATTTTTCCTTCATTTCTCCTGCATCTGAACCCTCCCTCTCTCTCTCTAGAAATTTTTTTCTCTCCACCTTCTCTCTAAGATATCTCACCATCCGGACACCCAATTCTAGCTACCGAGGTATCGTTGGACTCGTGGGAAGGAGAGCTACAAACCCCACCAATCAGTTTCGCCGAACAACCGCCGAAAAGTCGTCGAAAAATCGCGCGAACAGTAACCTCCAAAGGTAAAACTCCGTCTAATCGTGTTTTAAACTTCGTTCTTCCGAAATTCTTTCCATAGATAGTCTTAGAATTAGTTTCTATGCTAGAATATAAGGTTTTTAGGTTTAGGGTTAGTTTTTTTCCGGCCGGCATGAATAGTGACGTTTATGGTTTATCAAATTCTCATGTTATGTCTATGTTTTCTAGGTTGTTGAGCCACCACGAGGTGAAATTCTCGTTGTTGGACTCCTAGTACGGTGAGTGGGTTTTTCTTACTATAGCGCATGTTTTACGAATTCGGTTTATAACTCTCTCTCGTATGATTTTTCTTAACTAGTTGGAATGTATGCTAAATTGTTTTACCGCTTTGAAAACCAATATGTTCCAACCATGTTAAAAATTATAAATTTCAATCCTAGTTGAACCCTAGGTATGCAGGGCAAGCATCTAGGCTGATAGTTCTCCATTGAGCTAGATTTATAGAAATGTGAACTTAGTCATAGAAATGAACTAAGTTAGCCATGAAATGATTTGATACATGGCAAACATCTATGCGACGTCTACGGACGATCTATGTTTAAAGGGAAAGTTTATGATGATAAAGGTTTCCATGGGAATCCATGGATGAGACATATTTTAGAACGGAGTTTTATGCATGAAAAGAGTTAGATGGAGAATTATAGCTTTATTATAATGTTATTGAAATGTTTTACTTTAAACTCTTTGAATAGCATATTTTCAAATGTTTTCCATTAGAGGAACCCTTTTAGATCACTGTTAGCTAGCCGCAGGTAGTGCTAGCCCTGGTGCACCATGGTCATGTTAAGGCTTCGGCCTAGGATATTGTGACGGGCTTATGACCGCCTAAGTCACATAATTTAAGGTGGACTTATGTCTACGCCTACAGTGATTGCCACAACCTTGCTATGTGCTTGGAGAATTTAGGGTGGACTTATGTCTACGCCTACAGTGATTGCCACAACCTTCCTATGTGCTTGGAGAATTTAGGGTGGACTTATGTCTACGCCTACAGTGATTGCCACACCCTTGCTATATACTTGAAAATTTTAGGGTGGACTTATGTCTACGCCTATAATGATTGCCACACCTTTGCTATGTGCTTGGGGAAGATGATAGATCTGTTAGGAAAGACCTCCAATAGACTAGTGCATTTTTTCTCAAAGATTAAATATTTCTAAACAATCTCATTCATCATTGTGATTGCATAAATAACTTCATTTATTACTTACCATGCATAATTGATTTGCTTTACGGTTACTAATTTAAATACTGTTTTATCTTTTGAACATACATTTGAACTATTTAGCTTTTCTTTCAATAAATTATAGTTAAATGCTTAATGTTTCTATTATTATTTTTACACTTTGATTTCAATTATTAAACTCATTACGAAACACTCGTGCTTGGTTTGCCCTGTTTCTGTTATAGTGTGATTTACCCATTCACTGAGATGTGGTCTCACCCCTCTTCTGTTTCCTCCCCACAGATAGTCAAAGAGACTTTGATCCAGCTACAGCTTAGTAGGAGGCTGAATATAGCATTGGTGAGCCCCAGTTTGGGCAAGACTCTTTTGTAATGTTTATCTAGTTTAGTTTATGTTTAGTGTACTTCCATGAATTTACAGGCAGAATCCTCGCTTCTTGCGTATTTTGATGTGTTGTTTGGAAAACGGTTTTATGTTTTACAACGATGTTTGTATTATGAGGCCATGTGCCAAGTTGAATCACAAATGTTGGATTCATGAGATAGATAGATATATATATATATATACAGTATTTTCTTATACTGGATGTGGCATATGTGGCCAGTTATATTTATTATATACTTTGGATTGTGTGCTGGATGTTTGTACATGCTATGCGTTAGGCTTGCGGCTAGGGGGAAACCCTTATGCCGTGCCGGTCATGTATTCCATCATTTAGGGCCGTGACAAAATATGTCAATCACGTGTAGTGAATTTTACAACTCAGTGAGCAGATAACACCTCATATGACCTCTTAGGTCAATATATGAATGTACTCTTTATTTTAAAACTTGTCACATTGAAAATCACAATTCGGAAGTACATTCATATGGGACCCGCATTTCAAATAAACTCTGTTCTATTTCATATACATATTCAGTTCATAAGTAATGTTATAAGTACGATAATAAAATCATGGTATGGATCAATATAATTCATGTGAAAACATTTGGAGGATCCCATATCAGAACCACCATATCAGAGTTTGACCCCTTCCGTACTTTGGTGGTATAGGATTTTTCTAAACTCAACATCCCGCTGAGGTTTGCCCTACTACCATTCAAGAGGACACGCGAGGGACTCTATATAGGTATTTCCCAAGCACACAGCAAGGGAAGGCAAATCACATCTCATATAACTGACATCTCGCCCATATAGGAGGCATTCCGCTCTCCTTCACATGTCATCTCCTGTGTGTTGGCCCTCACACGAGGCTAGCACCACCCCCTGCTAGCTGAGCCAATCAAGGTGCGCACCAAGGCTAACATCACCTGATGTTAGCAGACAGTGTTTCCAATAGGATTCCTCCACAGAAAATATCATATGCACATATGCCATATAATCCAGTATAAAATTCTCAATATAATACAGACTTTCAGTCTCAATATATTCCTCTGTCAAAACTTCCCAATTAGGGAAATCACGTATACATGCCCATATCAGAAGTAAACATATCACTGTATAAATCAATATCATGTGCATAACATATTTCATTTGTCATATAATGAAAAATACATGTAAAAATCACATGTTCAATGTATTTCAAAATTCATTTCAAATACTATACTCTTCTTGAACCATATTTCAAATTGTAAGCATTTCAAATCATTTTAATGCATTTCAGAAACATATCAAAGTGTAAATATCTCATAAACATAATCATATACGTGCTCAAATATCAAGAAAAGTATAGGGCAAGCCATAGGAAGAATCATCTACTCACATGGTAAGGGCTCCAGATTGGACAGCCTTAAAATGTACTTTTCCAATCTCAATTTGATCAAATTGACCTCAAAAACGTATCCGAAGGGTCCAAAAATCAAGAAAGCAACTTCGGGAACTTGGTCACTATTCACCGCCGAAAAATACTATTCACCCGCTGGAAATCACTATTCACGACGAACAAAAAGATGTTTGATGGTCGAAAAAATCCATATCCTAAGGTTTATCAAACTCCTGAATCCATCTACAATGTTAGAATTTCAATTGGAAGTCTCTAAGTAAAAGTTTTAGAATTTACCTTTTTCTGATATTTTTTTACTTCAGATCTACGACGATTCAACGGCAGATTTGAAAAATTGATCAGTCAAAACTGTAGTATTCTTCATCCTGAATCTAGTAACACTTTCAGTTTTGAGATCGGAAACCAATAGGCACTCTAGATCTAGAAAGAAAGTTGAATATTACTATTCACTCACTATTCCAATTTTCAGAAAATTTCCTGTCTCCGTCTCTGTTGTGTTGTCTCCCCCTTCCCCTTTTATTTTCTTCTTTTTTTATAATAATTATTATTATTATTATTTAATAATTGAATAATAGGATTTTATTTTATATATATTCATATAAATTCCATTTTTCACCCTAAAATATTCTAAAAATTTCTAAAAATTTACATTCTCATAAACATTTAATTAAACTCTTAAATCATGATTTTTCTTGATAAAAATCGTAATAAAACATATCCCAAAATAAATAAGAATATTTCAAAAAATAAACTAAAAATTTGTTAAGGGCTAATATAATTATTTTAAGGAAAACAATAATTATTTTAATTAAAAGTCTACTTACTTTTAGCAAGAAATGATCATTTTTAAACAAATAAGAATATATTTGTTTATAGCAAAATACTATCATTTAAAAATAAAAATTACGTGCCAAAACGTAAATTCTCATATTTTATTTGTACTTCTTTAATCCATGTAGTAAATATACATATTTTCTACGGTTCTTCTCCTCATTTTCGAAATTCTCTCTTTTATTCCAAATTTTTTTTAATTTGAATTTTTGTTAAATTTGATGGTTATTACATTCTTCCCCCCTTAAAGAAATTCGGTCCCCGAATTTCATCACCATAGTTGCAGATAAATACTAACCTCATTGTTCAAATAAATGCGGATATCTGGCGCGTATATCCTCCTCTCTTTCCCAAGTAGCTTCCTCAGAAAAGTGATTTTTCCATATCACCTTCACTATAGATATTTCTTTTGACCGCAACTTCTTTACTTGTCTATCCACTATTGCTACTAGTTGTTTCTCATAGGTTAAATCTTTCTGTAACTGAATCTATGGACACTGTATAACATGTGTAGGATCCGGTAAATATTTTCGTAGCATAGACACATGAAAGACTGGATGAACATTACCCAATTCAGGTGATAAAGCCAAACAATAAGCCACTGAACCGATCTTATCAAGAATTTCAAATGGTCCTATATACCGAGGGTGTAACTTCATTTTCTTTCCAAATCTCATTACCTCTTTCATTGGTGAGTCCTTCAAGAATATGTGGTCACCAACTGATAATTTCTAGTGTTCAACATTCATGGTCATTTTGGACTTTTGACCGGTATTGAGTTGCTTGTATTCTTTTTCTAATCAATTTCACTTTATGCAAAATATTCAACACATTGTATATATATGTATATATAAGGAACTCTTAAACCATTGAGTATCTCCTTCCTTTATATCCTCAAGTTCGCATGCATATATCTATAAGTCGATATTAGAAAACATACACATAAAAGAACATCTTTACACCCATATTGGGTAACTATCTTTTCTTATTCTAGTCTTCTATCAAGTCATCTTTAATTTTTACTTGTCAACATCATCCCATGAATATCATCACCTTAATCTATCATCTATTTTTATCCTGAAATCATTTAATCAACATGTTAAACATACGTAGCAATAAATCTACCAATCCTTTTTAACATTTATGTACCATTGGCACATGTCTAACAATTCCAACTTACCTCATCACAATAACTCTATACCCTCTTATTAACATCAATAAATTCATTATCAATAATTTCAATCATTTCTTCTATCGTATCCAAAACTACCTCATTCTAACTTATATCAATCCTGTTTAATTTATCCAATCATTTCAAGATCTTTTCCAACAATTACTCAAACATGAATTCTCAATTTCAACATAATTCATATCCTAGTTACTAGATTCAATTTCACATTATATAAATCTTTAACACAAATATCTTGATCACTTACATTATTTTCGGACATGATTCTCAGAATATTCTCTATATTTTCAAATTAAGAGTTCAAAGATTATTTCATATATATTCATATAAATTCTGTTTTTCACCCTAAAATATTCCAAAATTTTTTAAAAATTTACATTCTCATAAACCTTTAATTAAACTCTTAAATCATGATTTTTCTTGATAAAAATCGTAATAAAACATATCCCAAAAGAAATAAGAATATTTCAAAAAATAAAATAAAAATTTGTTAGGGGCCAATATAATTATTTTAAGCAAAACAATAATTATTTTAATTAAAAGTCTACTTACTTTTAGCAAGACATAATCATTTTTAAACAAATAAAAATATATTTGTTTATAGCAAAATACTATCATTTAAAAATAAAAATTACGCGCCAAAACGTAAATTATCATTTTTTATTTGTACTTCTTTAACCCATGTAGTAAATATACATATTTTCTACGGTTCTTATCCTCATTTTGGAAATTCTCTCTTTTATTCCAAATTTTCTTTAATTTGAATTTTTGTTAAATTTGGCAGTTATTACAGTCATCCCTTGAGGCGGGTATATCTGATTCATTCCTTGTGCATTTCATACTCAATTCTCTTCTTGTAGAATATAGACCTTTCAAAATCTCTTATAACACACAAGGAAAAATGTTCAGTTAATAAACTTCTGACTATGTGTGTCTAAGAGCGAAAGAGACTGAAACATGAGACAACTAAAAAGGCTCATGTTGTGACTCATGATAAGGGAAATGACAAGAAGGACAAATGCCTTGCACTGCAAAAATAGGGCAACAACATAGCCAAAAGATGCTTTTTCTACCAAAAAAAAGCTTAGGCACATGAAGAAGAACTATACTAAGTACAAGAAATGGCTCCTTGAGAAAGGTAATTGTGCCTTTACATGTTATGAATATTGCTTTATAGAAGTTCCTAGCAGCACTTGGTGGATTTACTTTGGAACCTTTATTCATGTTGCTAATCATTTGTAGGGCTTCCAAAAACTAAAGAAACAAGTGGGACGTGAATTATAAGGGATTTATTCGGGAATCAAAAGTGTTCACAAATGGAAGCTTTATGTAACTTCCTTTTCTAGAAATTTAATTTCCATTTCCAGACTTACAATTCAAGGATATTGTTTTAATTTTTATTATACTTATTTTGATATTTTTGAGTATAATAAAATTGTTGGTGCTGGAAATATGGTTGACAATTTATTTAAGATTGACTTAGTTCCCGTATTTGAGAAAATTTTATTAACCCTAAATGATACCAACATTGGTGTCAATTGAACTAATGCAAATAAGAATTCCTTCTTGCTATGGTACACGAGATTGGGACATATCTCCATTAAAAGGACTAAGCGATTAGTAAAGAAGGGATCCTAAAATACCTTGATTTTACTGACTTTAGTACTTGTGTCAATTGCATAAAGAGAAAGCAAACTAACAAGTCATCTAAAGGTGTCAATAGAAGTAAAGAGCTTCTTGATATCATACATACAAATATCTGCGATCCTTTTCCTACCTCATGTTTAAATGATCACAGATATTTCATCTCATTCATCAATAACTATTCAATATACATGTACCTTTACCACTTGTTTGATAAATCAAAAGCACTAGATACTTTTAAAGTCTTCAAGATGGAAGTAGAGAAACAAAATGAAAAGAAAATAAAAATAGTAATATCAGATAAGGGTGGTGAATATTATGGAAGATACTTAGATAAGGGACAAGGACCAGGTCCATTTGTTAAATTCTTTCAAGAAGAGGGCATTATTTCCCAATACACAATGGTAGGCACACTTCAATAGAATGGTGTAGTAAAAAGAAGGAATCGCACCCTAATGGACGTGGCGAAAAGCATCGTTAGTAATTTAAGTCTTTCAATATCTCTTTGGAGTGAAGCCTTGAAAACAGTTATGTATGTCTTAAATAGAGTTCCATTAAAGGTTGTTCCCAAGAAACCTTTTGAAATATGGAATGGATGGAAGCCAAGTTTAAGACACTTACACATATGGGGTTGTCTAGTTGAAGTAAGGACATATACCCCTAATTTGGGAAAAATAGACCCAAGAACAATAAGTGGTTATTTCATTAGCTATGCAATTAACTCTAAAAGGTATAGATTTTACTGTCCTTCACACACTTCTAGAATAGTTAAAGTTAAAAATGCTTGTTCCTTTATGCACAATTGATGTGGTTCCCACTTGATTCCTCATCAAGATGATGTTAAACAATATCAATTGCCACCAGATGAGGATTTTCCATGTGAAGAATCCACTAATATAGAACTCATTAAACAAGTAGTAGTAGAGCCAATTGGTCAAGAAATAGTGGTACCAAAGAGATCTTCAAGAATTAGGAAACTAGTAATTATGTTACATACCTCCAAGAAGTTAATTGTGATGTAGGACCTAAAAATTATCCAAGTTCATTTTCACAGGCCATGAATAAAGTAAATTTCATACTATGGTGTAATGCCATGAAAGAGCAAATGGAATCTTTTGGCTAAGAACAAAGTCTGGAACCTTGTCAAATTACCAAAAGGAGCATCCATTATGGGATGTAAATGGGTCTTTAAGACCAAAAAGGATTCCTCTGGTAATGTTGAAAGGTATACAGCAAGACTCATGTACCCAAGGGTTTCATTCAAAAATACGGCGTTGGTTACTATGAAACATTCTCTCTAATTTCCCCAAAGGATTGATTTAGAATAATCAGCGCCTTGGTAGCTTCTTTTGATTTAGAGTTACATTGAATGGATGTGAAAACAGTATTCCTAAATGGAGAACTTGAAAAGGAGCTATACATGCATCAACTTGAAGGCTTTGAAAGTCAAAATGGTAATCACTTAGTTGCAAATTAAAAAAATCCATATATGGACTAAAACAAGCATCCCACCAATGGTATACTAAATCCTACAATATTATTCTCTCTTATGGTTTTATGGAAAACATTGTTGATCAGTGTATATACTTTAAGATTAGTGAGAGGATTATAGATTACCTATAGGAAACCAAGGACTACAAATTAATTTGCAGACACTCTGATTATTTGGAAGTGATCAAATATTCATATTCCAACCATATAGAATGTATGAACTTTTTAAAGTCCATTTTAGGATTAGCTAGAGGAGTTGTATCTTAAGGAAGTTAAAATTAAAGCCTTGTCACTTTATCCATAATGGAAGCAGAGTTTTATGAAGTAACATCACAAGTAGTATGGTTAAGGACCTTTATATTTGACCTAAAAGTTATTGATTCTATTGAAAGGCCACTAAAGATTCATTGTGATAATTCAGTTTCTATATTCTTTGTAAGGAATAACAAGATTGGAGGTCAAACCAAGCACATTGATATAAAGTACCTAATGATCAAAGATAAGGTCAAGGACAAAATTGTTGACATTGAGCATATAAGCACTAAGTTCATGATTGCTTATCCCTTAACTAACAGCATGCCAGCTAAAGATTTTAAGGATCATGTAGAAAATATTGGGCTTATTAGCTCAAACTAATTGTTGTAATGTATTTTATTTTGATGTTTAGACATTTGATGTAAAATTTATATGCATATTCAAGTTTTATGACTAAAATTTAACCTATTTTGATCAATAAGGTGGACTCAAAATGAGCGATTCATAAAATTTAATCCTTATTTGGAATGATTGTATATTGTAGAACATGGAAGGAAGTGTCTTGTTTATGAAGCATGATTTCCATGACTCATGTATTGAGAGTTTTAAGTAAGCATTTCGCAACCAACAAGTGACATTAAGGAAAATTTAGCCAAACTAAAGTTTGTCACAAAGGTTTTATCTTATAAAGCCACATGGACTAAGTAAGAGAATTCAAGCCATATTCTAATTTGAAATAATCACAAATAATATGCTAACTAATCAAAAGTGGTCCACTAATCTTAAGGGATAAGATTATCAGATAGTTAAGAAGTGAAGAATGTTCTGAAGGAATATTCCTTATCTAACAAAAGCCTAGCCCACACTTACTTATACATATTTTTTTCAGTACCATTAATTAGACAGTTCACTAATGGGAATAAGCTAGAATCACTCTACCCTTTCAGAGTCATTGTACTCTAATTCCTTAGAGTGAAGTGAAAAAAATTTAATTTGCAATGGCAAGAGTTATTTATATTTCCTCCTTCTGCTGTGTGAGTGTATAGTAAATGAATTCATTATGTTCTGTATGCTTTAAAGTATCTTTCGGATGAAGGATAAAGTTTATGAATTGAAAGGTTGTATTCAATATGGTGATCTTATAGAATAAATGCACTAATCGGAAAATGAAATACTTGTTTGGAGGTTTACATGTTCCCTTGGGGTTATTATAACTTCTACACTAGTTATTAGTTTGTTCTTATTGACTGTAAATTTTCAATTACCTTACTTCCAAGTTCCTTGAAGCTTCAAATTTATAAAATTTTGATGGACCAAAGTAAATTTGTCTTTTCTAGTATCATTATTATGGTGGTGAGATAATTATTTTGTGGTGCCATACACCATTATTCCTTAGTGGTGTGAGAAACAAAACTTTTCTAACAATTGCCTAGTTTTTTGTATTTTCTTTTTTTCAAATTTTCTTTTTTAATTATCATATTTTAATATTTTATAATAAAAAATAATCTCACTTAAAAATAAAGCCTGGTTACAATTTTAGTACATCAACTTTAAAGCATAACAAAACATTCTTAATCTTTCATATAAAATAAAAACATTACATCTCGTGATCTTAAGGTCTCAATTATATGTGAAGTCTCTTACTCTAAGAACTATATATGGGTTTTGTTTCATTTTTTTTTACCCTTTTCACCTAAAATTTGGCACCAATAACACTCCTCCACCTTTAATCTTCAAGGAAATTGCTCATATCTTATTGAGGCCCTTCGAATTCGGTTCTTGATAGGTGGAAATGACTCAAATAAGAGAAAACCCAAATGTTAAAGAGAACACATGTTCCTCACATGTAATTCAAACATTAAAGGTTATGAAGATTTAATATTTTCACTTTTTGTGAAAAATTGGAAGGATGTTTTGTTACGTTTTACAGTTAATATATTAAAATTGTAATTGGACAATAGTTCAAGAAGGTAAATTGTAGCTTCCCATAAAAATAATATTGATGATACCAAACTAACCAAAACTAATGAGTTGAATTGCCTCATAAAGGCCAAACCTAAAACGCTTAGCTACAAATTAGCCTTGTGTGCACCTTCTTACGAAGGAA
Organism: Gleditsia sinensis; assembly: GCA_037074535.1. Lineage (NCBI taxonomy): Eukaryota > Viridiplantae > Streptophyta > Magnoliopsida > Fabales > Fabaceae > Gleditsia > Gleditsia sinensis. The sequence goes on from CM073466.1 coordinate 63,944,679, forward strand.
CACAATCTTAACAATCCACATTAGCATAATCAAACCTTAATTTGCTTAGCATGAAAGTCACATAACTACTTCCAACTATCTCTAGCTAATACAAGAAATGACTGAAATGCTCATGAGGACTCTTCGATCTCAATTGTCTATAAATAAGCCTCCTTGATCTATAAGTATCATATCTTGCTCATACTCTCTCATATTATCCCTATAAGTTTTTTCTCTCTATGGATATAGTTGTCACAACCCCAAAATTAGGAGTATGTGATCAGCATGAAATTAAGAATAAACCCGATTATGTAAGCCTCAAATTTCATAACAACAGATAATTTGAAAGCTTCATAATTTAATAAGTCATTTTCATGCATTTCAACTGCATTACATATCAAACTACACTCACACACATATATATACACCAAGAGAACTCTTCTTTCTAAATTTGTAAAACCAAACATTTAAATGCATATACATACACAAAAATAAGTGTCATGTCTGTGGGTCATGGAGTACTTTTATATTACAAAAATATTGATATAATCGAAATAAGACAAAATGTGGACCTCTGGAATTGAATATCAGGCTCATCAAGAATAGCTCCACTCACTCTACATTAATGAGAATGGACAAGGTTCTAAACTTTTGTGTGTGTGTGTGTCTAATGAAATGAGTTTTACAACTCAGTAAATAGATAATACATATTATAACGAACTCTAAACAAGTTAAGACACAAGACTTTTCAAAAAATTGATAAATTTAAAGATTAACAATTATTATAGAAACTAAAATTTAATTATAAGAATTAGTCTCACTAGTATTTATACACCGTAAGTAATTAAAAAATATTTCCAACTAAATTAAATGGATATTTAAATGAAGTACTCTAACAAATTTAAAAATTTATACTTCCTAAACAAAAGGTCTAAAAAATAATATAAATGTATTTTCCATTTCAGGAAAAAAAAATATTTAAATACTAATTTATTTATGCTATTAAATATGTTTTCTAAATTGATACCATAAAATGAACCTTTATGAATAATTTAGTTAGTTTCAAATTAAACCTTTTCCACTTTCAATTTATACAAATTTTAAACAAATGGTTTAGCTAGGAAGACCTCATAACAGAACTAAATCTATCTTTGAGCACACAAAATAGAATGGTAAATAACCAAACTATCAAGCATCCTACCTATTAATATAATATGTCAGCATTTCACCATTACATTCTAATTTCATATGTTTTAGCTAACACACGACACTAACAACACTCCTACTAGTTGGGGTTTTATGATGCACTAAGACTAGTATCCACTGTTACTAGTTGACAGTATTTTCATGAAGTTTCCTTCCAATAAGAGAACTTTAATAACATAACTAAATACAATTTTGATGATAAATTAGGAAATTTGTATATATTACAAATATATGTCTTATGAGTATCAATCAAGCTCATCGAGCTTCAATTCAATAACAGTTCTGTGATTTGAATTCCAAATATAAACATATCATAATAGAGGGTTTTATGTCAATCATGTCAAACTCATTAGTTGTCCATATCTATATTCACAAGGATTTTCATACCATTCATATAAAGCATTTAAACATAGTCCTAATATTGGTATTTACAAAAAATTCTAATAAAATTTATCATTAATCAATCAAAACATAATATTTTAGTTTCATATCTAATATCAAGAAAATAATTTGTAATTTCATCTATACCATGTCTAATATCATATGTTCTTTTCATAGTTTCGACTATTTTGGTCTTACTTAGTCGAAAGGTTTTTCAATCAAAACGCTTGTCCCAAGGTGCCTAAAGTTCTACAATATAATTGTATTTAAAATGAGACGATTTAATGGTTTGATAAATCCTTTTCAAAATAAAAATCATTGACCATAAGGATAAATAAGTTAAAACATATAAACTTAAGAAATGGTAAAACATGTTATAGTAAGCATTATCCCCTCACAGTATTGATAAATTCAAAAAAAAATTTCTTCAACCAAGGTCAAGTTCCAATTGAATCAAGCAAAAATAACCCCAAATTTAAGTTTAGGAGATCCAAAAACTTAATAAATGACTCCTAAAAAGTAAAAATCAAACTCTAAAAGTTCAATCAAAGCCATGGTCAAAGCAAATTGTCAAAAGTCAACATTAAGTCAATGGTCAACTCATGTTACAAGTCAAACCAAGTTAAAAAATTAATCATAGGCTTACTAGCATGTGAAGTGTAGGTCTCATGCAGACAAGAAGCGATTAGCATGTGGTTTTCGCGTGCAACCACTAAAGTGGTACATTGGGGAAAATGCAAAGTAGTTAGGCCGTGAAATTTTGACACCTTCTGAATCTATCCATGGTATCAATTTTTGGATTTAAGCTTTCTAGCTAGGAATTCTAGACTTTATTGAATTGTCTCTCTCTCCACTATGTTTCATTAGTTTTTTTTAATGTCTTTGAGTTGCAGTGACTACTCAAATAAATAGTTTGTCTCACTCTAGTTTTGACAAAACCAACAATGTTGAAAATAGAGTTCCAAAGGTGCTTGATCCAAAAATATCTCATTTTGATAACTTCTAGCATGTGAAGTCCTATTTAACTCTTTTGATGAAATCTTTTTAGTAGATAGGGATTTTAAGACAATTAGAACATGATCGTTAATCCTAAATTTTGATTTGAGCTTCAGATGTTGAAGAATCGGAATCCCAATACACTTTTAGATAGAGACATTGAACTTTACAAAGAGAAGGAGAAATATGCTTATGCAAAGTGAAAAACAAAAGGGGAGGAGGTGATTTGGAATTATATATAGGAGAGGGAAAACATAAATTTTAGCTTTCACAAGGTCATTTTGTAGTTTCAATATTTTTTTGGGTGGTTTTATAATTTCATATTTTATAGAAAATTTCGTGCAAATTTAAAAAGTCTGTGTTTTAGTCCCTAGTGACTCGTGATGGCGTACAAACAACCTTGATGGCTTTTGAATAACTCAAAAGTTTATGTCAAATTCACTAAAAGAGAAATTTTTCAATATCATATTTTGGTGTAATCTCAATTCTATTTGTTTTTTCTTTGTTAACTATTTAATTACCTCTAATTATTTAGAAAAACTGTTTGGGTCATGACAATAGCTTTTGCTAATGATAGAACTCCATCACTAGCATAGTGCTATTGATCATTTCCTTGCAAGTCAAATCAAACATTTGACTTGTAAAAAATCGTATGATTAACATAGTATTCACTAACTATCAATCCTAATAAAACTTATTCTCTTCAAAATTATTTCATAATGTAACACAAACAGTTAAAACTAATTTTTTAGCGAGATAACTTTGGTATATTCACAAAATTTACTAACACTAAATTTATATTGAAATATTTCCAAACGTTATAACTATACTTTTAATCTAGTGTGGTTACTATATTATAAAATATGGTTAATTATAGAAATGGCAAACTCAAATACAGTAAAATGACAAGTCCACAATAAGTCTCCCTTAGAAAAGTGGTGCCAATTAGTCAACTATAGAATAGTGATGCCTAAGCTCCAAACAATAATTTTTTTCGTTAAAAATCAATTGTATTATTTTTCTAGTTAATTTATTATCAACCTTTGTTACTTGAGCTAAGTTTAGTGACATGTATGCTTTTTAAATTTGAATGAAAACATTTTTTTTTAATTAAGAGTAAACAGTACAAGGTACAAAGTTACAAGTAATACCACCCATATAGATTTGTCCTAAAATCTTCCCAAATAACTTGTTTAAAGTAAGATCCCTGAAAAGGGGTTAGTAAACTAAATAAACATACTTGGAACATCTAACAAAGGGTATAGATGTCAAAGTAGATAGTATCCATCATGGAAGATGCATTTTTAAGTAGGTAAATAGTCTGCTTGTTGGGGATTAGTATTTGCACCATAGCAATCTCCTTGTACCCCAACAGTATGAAGAATTGCACAATAAAATTTCTCTTTTGTTATTCTTCCTTCCCTAATAACCAATTGTAGAATGCTCCTCATAATAGAATCAAATTGTTGAAATCACAAGAGCTCAACGAAAAAACCGAATGACTTCACACTTTTATTGAAGACTCAGCTTGGCTTTTATAACCATTTTACAACTCTAACAGAAAGCGTAAAAATAGCACATGTTACCTTTATCTTAGCTACGTGATTGACAAAATAAAATGAATAACATCATGCCTAAAGACGAGGACTCATCCTAAAGACTAGGATTTATTGAAACAAAAAATAGACTAAGAAAACAACAACCTCTTCATACCCTCCCTTAAACTAATCTACATACTACAATTAGTTTATATTAGTAGCTTCACATACTCCCATCATCTTCCTGAGTTTCTAAAATCCTTCTAATTTTAACGGCTTTGTCATCAAATCAGCCACCTAATCCTAAGTTCCACAATGAATTAATTTAACAGCACTATCTTTTGTAAGATCTCTTAAGAAATGAAATCGCGCATCAACATGTTTGCTCCTTCCATGAATAATTGGATTTCTCAAAAGCTTGATCATTGAGCTATTGTCACACATGATTGTGGTGTATCCCCTCTGTTCATGACTTAAATTCTTCAACACTCTCATCCATATTACCTGGCAGGCACATCATGCAGCAACCACGAATTCTACCTCAGTAGTCGACAATGTAACTATGGGTTATTTATTGGATAGCCATGAAATAGTGCCTGAGCTTAAAAGAAATACATAGCCATATGTGCTTTATTGATCGTTTGTATCACCTGCATAGTTACTATCAAGCAGCTTTTCTTCTTCTCCTTCTTTCTTATACAAAATCCCATAGTTTGTAGTGCCTTTTAAGTATCTCAAAATCCTTTTGGTATCTTGTAAGTGAAGTTCAGTGGGTTTAGCCATATATCTACTTATTAGACTAATATTGAACATTATATCTAGACAAGTTGTTGTGAGGTACATCAAACTTCCCACCATTTGTTTCAAATTTGTCGCATCCACTACAACTCCACCGCCATCTATACTTATTTTGAAACTTGGTACTATCGGGTTGCTTACAGGCTTGCTTTCAAACATCCCAAAACGTTTCAACACTTCAGTAGTATACCTCTGTTGACAAATAAAATTGCCATATGATTTCTGTAGTACCTCAATGCCAAGAAAAAATCTTATTCTTCCCAAATCAGTTATGTCAAAGACTTTCATCATAGAATTCTTAAAATCAGACATCATATCCTCATCATCACTAGTATAAATCAAACCATCCACATAAATACTTACTATTAAGAATTTACTCGCACTGCTCCTCTTGATGAATAAAGTTTGCTCATTTTGGTACTTTTGGAAGCCTTCACAAATGAAATAGGTTTCAATGCGGCTAAACCAACTCCTTGGAGCTTGTTTTAGATCGCACCAAGCATTATGCAATTTATGCACCTTATGCTCACTTCCTTTTTTTTCATAACCTTCTGATTGGTCCACAAACACATCTTCATTGAGTTCTCCATGGAGGAATGCTAATTTTACTTCCAACTGGTAAATCATCCATCCTTTTTGTGTTGTAAAAGCCACTATCATCCTTACTGTATCCATACAAGTTACTGGAGCAAAAACTTCAGTGAAGTTTACCCCTTGTTGTTAAGAATACCCCTTGGCTACCAACCAAGCCTTGTACTTATCTACCTCTCCAAGTTCGTTCAACTTCGTTTTATAAATCCATTTCACTCCAATGGTTTTGGCACCAGTTGGCAAGTTAGTAAGTTTCTAAGCTAACTTTTTTAGATGGAATTAATCTTTGAATCCATTACCAATCTCCATTTTGAACTCATCACTGCTTCTTCATAGTTGATTGGATCTGTAGAAGCTACAAGGGCAATATTGAGCTTAATTTCCCCCTCTAACATTCCCTCACCACTATTGTATTCTTCCATACAAATAGAGGAACGTCTGGCCTTTCTTTCCCTAGCATCAGACCATTCTGCAAGTGCAATTGCATGATTTTCATTTCCTTCACTAGCATCTTTAAGATTCTCATCACCTTCATCATCATCTGTGTCATTATTTTCCTCATCACCCTACTCAAGATCTACCATGACTTGTTCCTCATAGCTAGTGTCCCACTCCCACTATTTATCTTCCCCAAATACTACATCTCTGCTTATCACCACTTTTTTGGCTATTAGATCATATAGTTTGTAGCCTTTTGACTTCTTACTGAATCCCATAAGCACATATACAAGGATCTTGTTATTGATCTTAGTTCTTTTGGCATCTGGCATGTTAACATATGCCACACACCTGAAGACTCTAAAATGTTCAACTGTGGGTTTCACACCGAACCATGCTCCTTTAGGGGTGACATTCTTGACTGCCACTATAAGACATCTGTTTAGCACGTACATAGTCCAATTCACTACCTTAGGTCAGAAGGTTATTTGGATTTTCTTTTTTGAGAGCATTGAACGAACCATATTCATCACTTTCTGGTTCTTTCGCTCAGCAACTCCATTCTGTTGTGGGTTGTATGCAATGGTAAGCTACCTTTTGATACCACACTATCTACTAAACTCATTGAACTCTTCTAAGTTGAACTCATTGCCTCTATCAGTGTGTAAACACTTGATATACATCCCTCCCTCATTCTCAACACTATTAAAGCATTTAAATGAATTCAAAGGTTCTAATTTTTCTAATAAGAAGTAAACCCATGTTTTTCTAATAAAATCATCAATAAAGCATAAGGCATCCCTTTTTTTCCATTTGATGTGGAAGTCACGAGACCACAGATATCTGCATGTATAAGCTACAATTTCTTGGTTGCTCTCCATGTACTTTTCTTTGGAATAGGGTCTTAGTGTTACTTCTCGTTCAAACAATCGGTGCACACCAACGTAGTAGGAAGATGAGGCAATCCATATACCATATTCTTGCTTTTCAAGATATAGAAACCTTTATGGCTTAAATGGCCATATATGTGATGCCATGAGTGATAGAGCTCTTGTTCACTTGCCTAAAAACATACCTTCTTTTTTTCTCTTGTGTATTGGCTAGTAGGGTGAACATTATATTTTTTGACATAGCAGATTGAATAATTAAGCCTTTATCTAGGTGATAGATCTTACACAATCAGCCATAAATAAGAATGGCTAATCCTTTCTCCTGATGTTGTCTGATACTTAAAAGATTATTTTTTAACTCCAGCATGCAGAAGACTACTGTCAAGACATAGCTGAAACCATTTAACTGCAATTTTACATTTCCTCTTCCTTTTACTATTATTCTAGAGTTATTCTCAAGTTTTACTTACTGCCTGAAACTCATCTAGTTCACTGAACATCCTATCATCTCCACACATGATTTAAGAACTTAAAGTCTAAAAACCATACATCATTACATATTGCTTTATGTTCTTCCACATAAGTCATCAACAGTACGTTCTCATGCTCTTCCAACATAGCATAGTTTGCCTATTTGTTCCATGAAGGGAAATCGTATTGAAAATGGCCCAGTTGAAGGTTTGACACCCTCTGCCTCATCCCCTTCCTCTATAACTGTTTCTACCACGTCCCCTTGCTCCAGTTCTCTCATATGTGGTCACCTTTAGAGCTTCCTCCTTTTTTTTGAAACTTTTGCTACATGTACAATCAAAGAACTTTGTAATTCTTCAATGGTAAATGTGTCAGTATCAATATAAGACCCTTAGGTAGGATTACGATGAACAATCTTGTAAATATAGTTGCATAAGCTAAATTTTGGAGGAAACTATTTAATATTTATGTTGCACACACATAATTAATTTTTTCTAAGTTTACTTTAACAGCTTCCGTATCCATGCAACTGTCAACAGTGAAAACTTTGAATGAAGTTAACTTTGATTAGTAGAAGGAGTCCCTTGATATGTACTTAGTTTTGGCTAAGGAAGACATAGCTCTTAGGAAGGCTAAGCCAGCAGATCTTACTACTGATTCTACTGCTACAAAGAAGGCCTATCATGAGAAATGGTATAATTCCAACAAAGTTTGCCTGATGGCAATGAAATACACCATGGACAAGACTATCAGGCAGATTATTCCTGAGAAGAATATGACTATTGAATTTTTGACTGCTGTTGGAGAAAAATTCAAAAAAATTGACAAATCTCAGAAGGCTTACTACCTATCTCTGATGGACACTAACCAATATGATGGTGTGTTAGGAGTACGTGAGCATATCATGAAGTTAGTGAATTATTATAATAATTTGAAGTCCTACAATATTGATTTGGGAGAGATCTACTTAGTCTGACGTATTCTAGAATCACTCTCATCTCAGTATGAAATTTTGAGAACTACTTATAATTTTCAGTAAGGGGAATGGTCAGTAAACCAGTTGATTTCTATAGTAACTCAAGAGGAAGAGTCAATGAAGAAAGAAAATTCCTTTACACCATCTATCAACTACTTTTCTTATGGGTCTAGTAGTAAATCTAGAGGTGATCATCAGAAAAGAAAGAAACATGATTCTCGAGTTGAGAATAAGAAATTTGGGTTTAAGAATATGGCAAGTGTCATGTGAATTTCAAGAGGAACGCTTCTAAAGGTGAATGTCATTACTGCAAGAAACCCGGTCATAGTGCTTTAAGCTCAAGAATAAGAGTGAGAAAGAAGGTATATCTTTACAATTTATCCCTCTCGCTCTAGTTTGTTTTAAATCCAACAATTTTGAAATTTTTTCTTATTCTTGGTGGTTGGATTCTGGTGCAACTATTTATGTTGTAAGCTCTTTACAAGAGCTCAGAGGCAGGAGGATGCCAAGTGAGAGGGAAAAGACCATTTTAGGAGTAAAAGGAAGTTCAACAACAGTAGAATGTGTAGGAGCAGTTATTTTGTATTTGACTTCTGGACATATTTTGAATTTGGACAATGTAGTTTAAGTACCTTCTTCTATAAGCAATTTAATTTTAAGTTCTGTATTAGAAAATTCTAGTTACTCATTTTCGCAAAGTAATGGAAAGATTAATATTTATTTTGATTCAGTGGTTGTTGGTTATGCTTTGTTATTTAATGGTTTATATCGTCTGAATTTGAATTCTGGTCATATTCAATCTTCTACTTCTGTTGTTAATGTAAGTTCCATTGTTAGGGACAAACGTCATAGAATTGATGAAAATTCCACTATACTGTGGCATTGGCATTTAGGTCATATCTCTAGAGAGAGATTAGAGAAGATGGTGAAACAGGATATATTACATGATCTGGATATTTCAGATTTTAAAACCTATGTTGACTGTATTAAAGGAAAGTTTCATGTTAAAGCTAGAAATAAATAGGCAAATAGGTTTGAGAATGTGTTAGACCTGATTTATACTGACGTTTGTTGACCCATTACTCCTGCTACTATGGGTGGATTCAGATATTACATTACTTTTATAGATGATCACTCTAGATATGGGTGAATTAATCTTCTTCATGAGAAATTTGAATCATTGGATACTTTTAAGGCTTTCAAGGCAGCAGTTGAATTAAAAACTGGCAAGGTTATTAAGTGTGTTAGATCTGATAGGGGTGGCGAGTATTATGAAAGGTATATTGAAACAAGCAAAAATCCTTGCTATTTTCTTTATTTTTTGCAAGAGCATAGTATAGAGGCTCAGTATACTATGCTTGGCACTCCTTAACAAAATGGGGTTGCAGAGAGGCGTAACCATACCTTGATGGATATGGTCAAGAGTATGATCAGTCACTCTTCCTTACCAGAGCTTTTGTGGGGTGATTCTTTAAAGACTACAATCTATATTCTTAATCAAGTTTCCAGTAAATCTGTGCCAAAGACTCTATATGAACTATTTTCTGGTAAGAAGTCTAGTTTAAGACACTTTCATGTTTAGGGTTATAAGGAAAAAGTGAGGTCATATAATCCTCAGCTCAAGAAACTTGATTCTAGAACTGTTAGTGAATTCTTTATTGGGTACTGCTAAGGATCAAGAGGATGTAGATTTTGTTGTCCTACTCACACTACCAAAGTCATCAAGTTTGATCGGGCATTTTATTTTGAAGATGACTTAGATAGTTTGAGTCATGTAACTAAGACCATTGATTAACATTAGGAAAGTACTATTATGCCCATTCCTATTATACTGTCTCCATCTGTAATTGGCCATTTTGACAGATATGATATTGCTATAGAGAATCTCACTAATGTTGATGTAGGGCCACCTATGACATATGCTGATGAACTGCCTATAACAGGTATTGAGGAACATATGGCTAAATTAAGACGATCTCAAAGAACCCATAGACCTTTAATTCCAAATGATTATATGATTTATCTACAATAATTTGAATTAGATGTTACTAATAGCATAAACCCTATCCTTTTTAAGGAGGCAATGTCAATTCCTCACTCATCTAAATGGTGGGAGGCTATGAATGATGAGATTGCCTCAATGTATCATAATCATGTATGGGAGCTTGTCGAATTATCAGATGGATGCAGACCTGTTAGCTGCAAGTGGGTCTTTAAGACAAAACGAGGGGTTACTGGTGAAATTAAAAGATATAAGGGCAGTCTCATAGCTAAAGGCTACAATCAGAGAGAGGACATTGATTACACATAAACATTCTATCATGAATCTACTAAAGATGCCTTCAGAGTTGTCATGGCCCTTATTGCACAACTTGATCTTGAACTTCACTAGATGGATGTTAAAACTGCATTTCTAAATGGAAGCTTATATGAAGAGGTTTATATGATTCAGCCAAATGATTTTTTTTAATTTGGTAAAGAGCACTTGGTATGCAAATTGAATAGATTTATCTACGAGCTTAAACAAGCTTCTAGGCAGTGGTATTTGAAATTTGACGAGTTTATCACCTCTTTTGGATTCATTGAAAACATTTTAAACCAATGCATCTATCAAAAATTTGATGGAAGCAGTTTTGTAATTCTTCCACTCTATGTTGATGACATCCTTATAGCTAGTAACTCAATAAACTTTCTAAATGAGACAAAACATATATTTTCATGCCATTTTGATATGAAAGATCTTGGTGAGGCATCTTTTGTTCTTGGGATTCAAATTCATTGTAATAGGTCTCGTGAAATTCTTGGTTTGTCTCAGACAACCTATATTGATAGAGTACTTAAGAAGTTTGACATGCATTCTTGCACTCCTTGTGATACACATGTTCAGAAACATAAGAGGTTGTCCAAATTACAGTGTCCTAAAAATGATGTTTAGAGGACTAAGATGGATAAAGTTCCATATGCTTCCGTTGTTGGCAGTCTTATGTATGCTCAGGTTTGCACTCGTCCAGACATAGCTTTTGCTATCAATGTGCTTGGAAGATACTTGAGTGATCTTAACAAGGATTATTGGAGAGCTGCAAAGAAATTCATGAGGTACCTACAAAGTACAAACATCATATGTTGACTTTTAGAAAGTTTGATCCATTTGAAATCATAGGGTATACGGATTCAGACTATGCATCTTATACTGATCGTAAATCCACTTCTAGTTACATCTTTATAATGTCTGAAGGAGCTATTTCGTGGAAAAGTATCAAACAAACATTCACAACTACCTCAACTATGGAAGCAGAGTACGTCGCTTGTTATGAGGCCATTTGTCAGGCCATATGGTTGAGAAAATTGATATCTAGCATGCATCTTGTTGAATCTATATCACGAGTTTTGACAATTTATTATGATAGTTCATCTGCTGTGTACTTTTCTCAAAATCAAAATAATTCTAGTTGTACAAAATATTTTGATGTTAAATTCTTGTTTGTGAGAGAGAATATTAATGAATCTGAAACTCGTGTAATTCACATTCCTGGTGAACATATGCTTGCAGATCCGTTGACCAAAGGCTTACTCGTAAGAGTATTTCAAAATCATGTAACTCATATGGGTCTTGTTAAATCTTTTGATGTTGCCTTGGTCTAGTGGGAGTATGAGTTGTGTTATTTTGATGTAATTTGACATCTTTTCTTATATTCAATTATATTCAGATATTGAAACTATGTTGATGATTATATTATATTTATATCATTTTTTTTCTCTATCGGATTCAATGATCTTTTGTTGTTTCATTTTTAAATCATGTTAAAGTTTAATGTATACTAATTACTTGATAACCACTAAATTTTGTTATTATGTTATTTGTTTTGATTATTGATTAATGCTATCCAAGTGGGAGATTTTAAAATTAATTTAATTAATTTTATGGATTAGCATTAATTAATAGTCAGTCTAATTAAAAAATTAATTAAGTGATCATTAGTCTTTGATTAGCACTAAACTGTGAATGGATTAGATCTTGGTAAAAATGTGAATAATCTGTGATAAATTAGATTACTCATAAGCCTGTTGTGTAGAGGCTTCAACTTACAGCCTATTTTGTAGTTAGTTAGTTTCTTATCACATATACTAATTAAAGGAAGAGAGAGAAAATTATTTTGATAGTTTAATTAATTAACTCATAGAGTTAATTAATTAAACTACATGAGTTAAATGGGAGTTGAAGTTTAAATTTTGAAACTTACCTGCTCAACATTTGATCTTTGAGATAAACATAGCAGTTACAGGACTTTACATGGAGGTGTGGCTATTTGTGTGACTATATTCACGTATTTGCTCTTCTCCCTCTGAAAGATATACATTTTGCTAGTTTTCTCTCTTCTAAATCAAGCATTCATTTTTCTCTCTCTTGGATATTACTAGTTGCTGATCTTCTTCACTATATTCTTTTATACACATGGATCCCATTTGTTCTTCAACATGTATGTTATAATCTTTCACATATTTTGTTGTCATCCAACACTCACTTAACCTCCTGGAAAGATTGAAGATACGACTTAAAGAAGATAATTAAATCATCAGCATAGAGCAATTGGTTAATTCTCATTCCATTTCTGCCTAACTTCATCCCTAGCATGCTCTTATCTTGATCTTTCATTAGGAAGTACTTTGATAACACATTAATGCATAAAAGGGATAAGGGAAAATTGAATCCCACTGCCTCAGACCAGACCTCATTTGCACCTGGGGACATGCCTTCCTATTGATCAGGACATGGTATGAAACCATCGAGACACATTGCATTCATCCTATCCCAATGCTTAGGAAAACCCATGCTTTGGACAACAGCTTGCAAAAAATATCCCAGATCTTATCATAGGCTTTGACAATATCCACTTTGAGTTGAGATCATAATAAAAACCACCATCACGTATTAGCTTAAACTTTCACTTATGAGCTTAAACTTGAGTTGAATTAATTCTTGATATAGTATCAAAAATTTTGTATCTAAACAGTTAAAAGTTCAAACACTCGTAACCCCATTCTCTTAAAATAATGGAAAAAAAAAGCTCAAACAAGTTCGTGAAAATGAACATGTTAAATATTATCATAAAAACTATTAATAGACTAATCAACTTTTGAGCTTAATTAGTTATTGACATAACCTAAGATATTTTGAAATAATAGTGATATTTGTTTGATTACAGAAAGCCGCTCGAAAAAAAGGAAAACATCATGCGAATCATATCTTCTTGAATTATCAGCCAGAAATGCTAATAAAACCGAGCATTGAAGCCTTCAGGTCCAGATGCCTTATCTGATCCGATACGAAATATGTTGATTCTATTTCGAAGTTGGTGAAAGGCTTAGATAAAGCCTGTAAACGATTTTGGGTGAGCTTGGCCAAATCAAGCACGGTCAGAAACTGCTCAATTTCTTTCCATTGAAGCATTATGTGCATCAGTGAATAATTGATTAAAGAACTCCACCCCATATGTCATAATCTTATCTTGGTCTTCCGTATAACCTTCCTGACTATGCTGTATATATTGAATATAATCCGCGCTCTTCTGTTCTTCACAAGAGTATGAAAATATCTTGTATTTCTTTCTCCTCTTATAAGTCACTGTTTTCGTACCCTTTGTGCCCATAGCAGCTCTTCACAGTCAAGAGCTTGTTCAAGTTGAACTCTTATGCAGCTTTCTTCGTCAAACAATGTTTCCTTGGTCACAAAGCTAAACGCTACAAAGCCCGAGACCGAACGGTTCCATACTCTATTAACAACATAAGTACAAGTAGGATTCATGGACCACGTATTCTCAGACATAAAGGGATTATATTTCCGCCTACAAGCACTGCTAGTATTAAAAATAGGGGCATGATGATCAGAGGGTACCACTGCTTCAGCCAAGAGGCAGGAAACACCTGCATCCCCTTATGATTGCACAGGCCTTTATGAAATCTTTCCATAACAATCACTTTTCTTTTTCTTTTTCTTTTTTTATAAGTGAGTAATCACTGTCAAAAAAATATATCAAATATTAAAGCTAACAACGGATAATAAAAGCAGGTGAAATAAGTTTAGCTTAGTCAAACAGTTTCTAAAAATACACATATTCAAGTATTATAATAATGCAGAAACAACACACATTATGCTGCAAGTTTGACCAAGTATGCCAAAATGAAAACTTAATGCTAATATAATAGTCATTTATACAAAATATTCATATTTGCAATAACAATATTTTATAAAATTTATATTTTATTTTATAGCTCTCAGAATATCCCTATTTCAAGATAGTAGTGTTCATTTTGGATTGGCCGAAAAACAGACATTCCTTTGGTATAAAATGAAGTCAAATTGTTTAAAAAAAACAATTATTGGAACAAGTAAGATTGGAAGTCTAAAATAGTGTGAACTATTAACTCATAAGCAAAGGATAATCTTAGAACAAGTAGCATGGCTGAAAGAGATACGCATTTCTAATTTCTAAGATTGCTTGCATCATTAGGATGCAACTAGGGGATGGACACTGGACTTAGACAAACACAATACCTTTTGAATGATAAAGGCATAAATCAAACGTAAGGGACTTCTCCTTTTTCAGTGTATGTCATCATATTCATACTTCACATTTTTAGTGCTTTATATTTTTCAAATATAAATCAAATTTGGATCTTCCTCTCTTTCCTTCTTGTTTTTAGTTTTTTTTTTTTTGGTCTAAACCTTACTTGAGGTATATTTTAAAGAATAAAATGCAAATAGTTAACTTAATAAAAACAATCAAATGAATTTTCATATATTCTAAAATTATTATCCAATTATTCGCACCATATACAAATTTAAATTATTGATATTTTGTGAAAATTTATTTAGTGAGTAAAACACATTCTCCTCCCTTAATTAATACTCTTAATTATTGTACACTCTTCTCTTCTATTATAAAATTACACAAAAACTTTTCTTAGAAATAAGAATAGAAATACTCTCATCTTCCCTAGTTAATATTCTTATTATACAACTATTCTTTCTACTATAAAAATATACACAAATTTTTTATAAAAATAAAAGTAAAATACTCACCACTCCCCTAATTAATGTCATTATTACACAATTATTTCACCTATTATGAAACTATACATAAACCTCCCTTAAAAAAATTATATTACAACTTGATTAATCAAAATATCTCAAATACCCTTTATGAAAGCAAAACAAATAATAAATAAATAAATGAGCACTTCCTCAAATTTTTGTTCATTTTTTTCATTATTCTCTAATATCAATTATATCTTTCAAACTATTTCGCTTGCATCTTCCCTTCATGTTTCTTGTTGTATTAATAACTTCATTTTTCCTTTGCAAATAGATTTTTATATTGCCAAAATACGATCAAAGAAAAAAATTTCAACCATTTTTCTAAGTCAATGAAATTGATATTTAGATCATCTAAGCCTCTTCACAATAATAGAGGTACTGCATATTTATCTCCTACCTCTTTGCTGCTCTCTCACACTTTTCAAGTATTATTTTTCAAATATGAATCTCTCTTCTTTTATGCCTTTCTTTATTCTGTCATGTAATAGATTTTGTCACATTTAATACGTTGAGGTTGATTATTTGAATATTTATTAGGTTAAATAAATAGATGTCCAATCCTCAATTATCATTAAATAGCTTAATTACTATTGTATGTTAAAATAATATTTACCATGAAAGGATATGAAGATAAAATGGAAGAATAATTGGTATCAAAGAATACAACAGAAGACTTGGTGAGAATGAATAATTTCTTTTCTTTTCTTTCATTTCTTGTTCTCGTGCTAAGCTTTTAAATGGAAATAGATTATGATCCATATACGGCAGCCGCCCAAATAGCCTTATCGTCTCTTTAGTTGGTATGAATGAACGGAAGATTGAAACAAAATTCAATAAATGAATGAATCAGGATTCATACCTTTTTTAGCTGTAAACAAGTTCCACACTATAGGAAGGGAATATATTGTGTGAACTTTATCATCCAATTAAGAAAAAAATAGTAAATAGCGTGCATTTCTGCTTGTGTAAGGAATCAGTTGTAGACTTACGACTTTACGATCCAAGTGATAAATAAGTTTGAAATCAATAATTAAATAGTTTTTTAAATTCAAACCTATAAAAAAATACTTGTGGAAAAAAGTAATTTCAGTATCTCAAATAAGATTAATTTTATATCCAAATAATATAAAGATACTCGTGTTATGATGATGAAAAAAAAATTAGAAACCACTTATAGGATATGTTATAGTCGAGTTAATTTTAGAATTTTCTATTTAATGGAAGCTTAAATGTTTTTAAAACCTTCATATGTAGTTTAATTTTTCAGATAATGTAAGTTTTTTTTTTTGCCAACTGCAATTTTGATTTATTTATTTTGAGTTTTCAATTATAGATAGGGTATATGGTATTATGATTTAATTAAATATATACATCAATTATTTTCTTGATAAACTTATATTTATAATTCATATGATAAGTTATTAATATAAAATAAATACCATTATAAGGAATCAATCACGACATAAGCTAATAACACTAGTTTTTCTAAAACTTGTCACTTTACACATATAGTCTTTTATTAAATACACAACTCCATTGTTGTGAAGGTGCACTTTTAAAATCATTTGAAAAAAAAGATAGTCTCAATTAACACGTAAATTAGTTCAAGAATATTTTTATAGTACAACTACAAAAATAAAATCATAAAAAAAAACTATAGTAAAATAATTATATTGAGTTGTTTGTAGACCATCACAATATATTTCATCTAAATTTTATTTTGAAGATCCATATTTGACAATTATAAACTTTAAAATTAGAATAAATAAATAACTGAAAAAAACAAGATACTATTTCATAAACGACCTTAAAAATTTAAGTCTCATATATGGGAATGCCATAATAATTACTTTCAAAACGATGCCTCGAAAAAATTACAGTGAAAAGACATAAAAAAGAAAAATAAGAGAAAACAGTTGTGAACTGTTACTGACTTATGAATATTGTTTGGGAAAATCATTATAAAACTATCATTAATAACTAAAAATTACAAAAATAAACTAATATAAATATAAATAAGAAAACATTAATATTAGAAATTGATACAAGTGAAAATTTTTAAGTATATCTATAGTTTTGAAAATCATTTCTTAAATTTCTAATAATGTTAAAAAAATTTGTAATTTTTAGGGTACTTATCCACCCTCATTTATACCCCTAATTACATTTTACTCTTAATCTAGAAAATATTACAATATTTTCTCTAATTTATATACTTTATTGCAATAAGCATTCCTTTATCTAAATTAAACATTAAATCTGACATTTCAAAAGTCACATATACTGTATGTAACTCTTGCACTATCTAACTAATCCAAAAAATCTATTATATCCTTTCATCATATTATTTTATCCAATTACTATCAAGATAGTTAGGGGTATAAACAGGTAAGGGGTGAGTATTATAGACTTTTTGAATTGGCTAAATCATATAAGTCACATGCAACGCACCTGACTCTTGTCTATTATACCCTTTCATCATATTATTTTATCCAATTACTATCAAGATAGTTAGGGGTATATATAAATAGGTAAGGGGGTCGGTATAATAAACTTTCTAAATTGTTTAAATTGTATAAGTCACATGCAACGCACCTAACTCTTGAAACTGTTAGGAATAGTTATATAGCCAAGAGAAGAATGAATTGAGTGTTTTAAAATTTTAAACCTGAAGTATGTACACCAAACTTAATTTTGAAAACCTTCTGCACAAATTAGAAACTTAGAAGATGAAGATATAGCCAATGTAAAACTTTGAGTTTAAAAACAAAGCAACTAAGATAGATATCCAAGTTGAGTAAGAGAAATTAGAATAATAGGCAATAAACTTAAAAGAAAAGGGTTTAAAGAATATAAACACTGGAAATTTATCCTAGTTTAAGTTGAACTCAAACATTCATTCAGTTCCCAAGCTTCAAATTGAGATTTAATTTTTCATTATATCCACAAGTTTTAAACATTACACTTGTAAGCTATTACAACTTCTCAATTCAAAGAGTTGATATCAAGGTAGCTCTTTTTCCCTTTACAAGAATATTTCAATCTCAAAATTCAAAGGACCCTTCCTTTGAAATATCAAATCAAGAAAGATTAACAAACAAAGAATTTAGAGTTGTTATATAATAAATAGTAACTCAATAGAGCCTTGAATTTATAGATTTTTTTTCAATATCTCCATTAGAGATTATTTGCAACTGATTTGATACAAAAGTAGCTATTAAAAATATTGTAAAAACTTTTTCACAGAAGCAACAAGCATCTATCAAATTCATCATACGTCCGTTGTCTTCTAACTTTGGCATTCCATACATGAACAGACATCTGTTGGTTCCATCAGATGCCTGTTGGCTACTGGTTATAAAAATTACTAAAAACTCTACCAACAGGCACTCAAAGCCATCAGACCTCTATTGCTTCTCAAATTTTGAATTTTGAAAAAATTTACAATTTAATTGGATAACAAGATATTAGAAAACAAATCCTAGGATTCTTAAAACATATTTTCAAGTTAAATTAATGAGCTCAAGTGTTTATAAATATTTTTATACATGATTCTAAATTTAAGATACCTAAGGATGGATTTATCTTGAAGTTTTAAGATTCCTTGACTTGAAAGCCATGATACACTTGATATATTCTCTTAAATTTCTTTTCACTTGTTTGTTGTCATTAAAATTTTAGGTACACATCCATAAAAACATCAAACTTATTGTCATTTGAACATTGCAATATAATATATAAATTGAGAGAATATTATAATTTTTTTATATTAGGTAAGAAACTATAATTAGTGATGTAAATTAAAGTAAATAAGTATAATTTTCTCTAATTTTTTTTTAAAAAGGTGCCCAAACTATTATTATAAAATTTTATAAGATATAAACAATTACTTTCAGTTAAAAAATACTAAAAATAAAATCAAACGGAACTGCAATATAATTATAAATAAAAGGACCTGTGTGTCTTGTTAAACTTTAATAAATCAAAAGATATAAATTTAATTGGATCCAAGATTATTAACGTTGGTTGATCAACTATGATAACATATTGTTTACAAATACAGGAAAAAAGTTGCATTTTTTTTTTTTGGTGCTGGGAAAAGTTGTAGTGATATAAAAGGTAAGGATCTTTAAGCAATTTTGTCAAAAAAGAAGCAAAAAGAGAGACACATCAAAATGAGAAAACTGATTGACCTCTACTAGTTTAGTTAAAAAAAAGTAATTATTATTGAGTATATTAAAAATATCTTCTAAAATTCAGAATCAGAATTCGAATATCAGTTACTATTAAATGAAATAAAAGAAGCAGTTATTATGGCCTTGAATGACCTCAGCCCATCATCCAACTTGATATAAAGAGAGGATCACAATTACGTGATATGTTTATGGAGATAGACTTTGGGAGAACAAAGATAGGCTTTGGTGGCTTGCAAAGGATAATGCAGATTTTGATGATGTAAATAGCCCTTGGGCATAAACCTAGAAATCTCTTTATTTTCCGGGACTATTTTCAGCAGTCCGATTCGGAGAGATGTGCATGAATGATATGGTTGAAAGTTAACTTGTGTATACTGATATACTATATATTTTAAATATTTGATATCTTTAAATATAAAATTTTATGTAAAACGTATGAATATTTAAAAAAAATTGTCGTTTAAAATAATAATTTGTTATCAATCATAACAATCAATTCAAATTCAGATTCAATTTGAAGAATGATTAAGTTCAATAAACGGAACCAAGCATTTGGAAATTTAAATTCAATTTGATTAAGAAAATTAGCACACAAGAAATTAAGAACAAAATCCATAATTTTGTTTCTAAAAAAGAAAGGAAGAGTAATCAGCTTGGTTTGTCTCTCAAAAATGCATTATATTTAAATTTAAATTTTTCATATTTGCAAACTATATATATATATATATATATATATATATATATATATATATATATATATATATTGACATGTCACAAATTAATAACTCGTACAAAATGATGAAATTATTGAATATTATTATGATGATAAATTAATCATAGTTATGACAAAATTTCTTTGATAAATTTGATAATATAGAAAATGTCAGGTCAGGTCAATAGTGATGGATAAATTTTTTAATCCTCATTTCCCAGGTACAAAGGCTCACGAAGATCTTTACATTTGTAAAATAGTATAGACATTAAGTAATTTTTTTAGAAATTGAATAAAATTCTTTTTTTAAAAATTAAGAGTATTATCTTGAATTTCAATACCTACTGTCAAAATAAATATATATTAAAATCTATTAGTATAAATTATAAATGGACAATTATGACTATATATATATATATATGATAAAATAATTGAAAGGTATTATATTAATTTCAATACAGTAATACTGGTAATATGGCCTCTGTGGAGGCAATCCCTACCAAGATCCTCCACGAACAAGAAAATTTGACATCCCTACCTTTGAATTTATTTGTAATTATAATTAACCATAAACTTTATTACTTTGGTTAGTATTATTAAGCCTTACTCCAAAATTAAAGACTTGAATATTCTAGTAGAAACTTGTTTATTAAATTGGAATAGAAATCCTTGAGGTGATTTAGAAAATTAGTAAATAAAGGGTAGTTGTTGTTGTTTCATATTTTATGATGTTTCATATTCTAATGTAGCTAGTACCTTGATGGTTGATAAATTGGGTCTACTCACATTGAAACATCCTAAGCCATATGAGCTAAGATGGTTGAATGATAGTTGAGAGATATGGGTGATAAATCAGGTTTTGGTATCTTTTTCTATTGGTAACTACAAAGATGAGGTGCTTTGTGATGTAGTACCAATGCATGCTGGACACTTGTTGTTGGGAAATCTATGATAATTTGATAGAAGGGTTAATTATGATGGCTACAAGAATCGATATACATTGACCATACATAATCGAACTTTTGTTCTAACACCCCTAAAGCCAGCTGAGGCTTTCGCTGATCAAGTGAGGATTACAAAAGAGTGTAAGTTGAGAAAAACACAAGAAAAAGAAAGATAGTAAAGTCAAAATTGAGAGTGAGAGAAAAGATAGAGCTGTTGAGGTATGTGAGCAAAAGAAGAAAGAAAGTAAGCCAAAAATTGAGATATGTGAGCAGAAAAAGAAAGAGAATTGTGAGCCAGAGAAAGAGAAAAATAAAATAGTGAGTGCTTTTGCATTAAAAAGTGAGGTGAAGAGTGTTTTGGTATGCAAGCCAAACCTCCTTGTGCTAATGTACAAGGATATTTATTTTGCTAACACTCATAACCTTTCTTTGCCTAGTATGGTTGTGTCTTTGATACAGGAATTCATAGCATTAAAATATCCTACTTATGATAAAGAGTTATATGCATTGATGAGGACTTTGCAAACTTGGTAGAATTATCTATGGCTGAGAGAATTCATTATTTATTCAGATCATAAGAGTTTGAAATTCTTGAAGTGCCAAGGTAAGTTGTATAAGAGACATGCTAAGTGGTTAAAATTCATTCAGACATTAAATTATGTGATTAAGTGTAAAAATGGGAAGAAAAATGTGGTAGCTTATGCATTGTCTAGAAGATATGCGTTATTCACATCCTTACATGCTAAGTTGCTTAGTTTTCAATATATTAGAGACATGTATGTTAATGATGTTGATTTTGGATCTACTTGGAATTTGTGTGATAAGCGTGCTATTGATGGTTTCTATAAACATAAAGGTTACTTGTTTAAAAAGAATAAACTTTGTGTGCCTAAGTGTTCTATGCGTAACTTGTTAATGATGTTGATTTTGGATCTACTTGAAATTTTCAAGACAATCCTTGCTTTCGCCAAACACTCCGTTTCTTCGTTTAGAGGAACGCATCATTTGGTATCAGAGCCTTGGTTCGTCTGGTCAGTGTGGGTTGGCCAGATCGCCGACTGAGGCAGGTCGTTAAAAAAAACCAGATCGCCAACTAAGGCAGGTTGTCAAAAAAAAAACTGCGTCGTGGGGTAGCTTGTGGTGTAGCCCATACACCTTGCACGTGGACGTGCAAGCCAAAAAGAGTGGGCGAATGATGTGAACTATGCAACGGTGAGGGTGATTATCGAGTGACTATCGGCAAAGTCCCACATCGGCTAGAATACCACTAGGTGGGGGGTTTATAAGACCTTAGGCACCCTCACTCCAACAGCCTGGCTTTTAGGGATGATTACTCCCTAAGGCAATTCCCTCGTATCATTTAATTGATACGAGGGAATTGCCTTAGGGAGTAATCATCCCCAAAAGCCAGGCTAAAAAAGACGATGTGGGACTTTGCCGATAGTCACTCGATAATCACCCTCACCGTTGCACAGTTCACATCATTCGCCCACTCTTTTTGGCTTGCACATCCTTGTGCAAGGTGTACAGGCTACACCACGAGCTACCCCACGACGCAGTTTTTTTTTTGCCACCTGCCTCAATCGGCAATCTGGTTTTTTTTTACGACCTGCCTCAGTCGGCGATCTGGCCAACCCACACCGACCAGACGAACCAAGGCTCTGATACCAAATGATATGAGGAAATTGCCTTAGGGAGTAATCATCCCCAAAAGCCAGGTTGTTAGAGTGAGGGTGCCTAAGGTCTTATAAACCCCCCCACCTAGTGGTATTCTAACCGATGTGAGACTTTGTCGATAGTCACTTGATAATCACCCTCACCGTTGCACAGTTCACATCATTTGTCCACTCTTTTTGGCTTGCATGTCCTCGTGCAAGGTGTACGGACTACACCACGAGCTACCCCACGACGCAATTTTTTTTTGATAACCTGCCTCAGTCGGCGATCTGGCCAATCCACACTGATCAGATGAACCAAGGCTCTGATACCAATTAATACGAGGGAATTGCCTTCGGGAGTAATCATCCCCAAAAGCCAGGCTGTTGGAGTGAGGGTATAAACCCCCCACCTAGTGGTATTCTAGCCGATGTGGGACTTTTTCGATAGTCACTCGATAATCACCCTCACCGTTGCACAGTTCACATCAACTCATGTTTCTAATACGATGCAGGGATTCCTTACAACCCAAACCATAAATCCAAATGAAAAGTTTGTCTTCATAGGGAACAGAGTCAAAGCTCTAGTTGAAGCCATTGGGACCTGTTGTTTGATTTTAGATACTGGACATCATTTAGATCTTTTTTAAACTTTTTATGTTCCTTCTATTTCTAGAAATTTAGTCTCTTTGTCTAAACTTGATACACCTAGATACTCTTTTAAATTTGAGAATGGATGTTTTAGTTTATTCAAACATAATCATCTCATTGGTTATGGTATTTTATCTGATGGTTTGTACAAATTAAAGCTTGATAATCTTTTTGCTGAGACTCTTCTAACCTTGCATCATAATGTTGGTACTAAACGTGGGTTAATTAATGAAAGTTCAGCTTACTTATGACATAAACATTTGGGTCACATATCCAAAGAAAGAATAGTGAGATTGATAAAGAATGAAATCCTTCCATATTTGGATTTTACTGATCTTGACATATGTGTGGATTGTATTAAAGGAAAATATACAAAACACACAATTAAGAAAGCAGCCATAAGAAGCACACAGCTCCTTGAACTTATACACACCGATATATGTGGGCCTTTTCATGTTCCATCTTTTGATGGAGAAAAATATTTTATCACTTTCATTGATGACTTCTCACGTTATGGCTATGTTTATTTGTTGCATGAAAAATCTCAGTCAACAGATGCCTTAGAGGTATTTGTCACTGAGGTAGAAAGACAATTAAATAGAATGATGAAAGTTATCAGGTCTGGCAAAAGTGGTGAATATTATGGAAAATATGATAAAAGTGGACAATGCCCTGGTCCATTTGCTAAATTTCTTGAAAAGCATGGCATATGTGCCCAATACACAATGCCAAGAACACCACAACAAAATAGTGTTACAGAAAGGTGTAATCGTACTCTAATGGATATGGTTAGGAGTATGTTGAGTTTTTCTTCTTTACCTTTATCGTTGTGGATGCATGCTTTAAAAACTGACATATACTTGTTAAACAGGGTTCCTAGTAAGGTAGTTTCAAAGACTCATTTTGAACTATGGATAGGAAGGAAACCCAGTTTAAGACATCTGCATGTTTGGGGTTGCCTGATAGAAATAAAAATTTATAATCCACATGAAAAGAAATTGGATTCAAGAACAATCAGTGGTTTTTTCATCAGTTATCCAAAAAAATTGAAAGGGTATAGATTTTATTGTCCTAACCATAGTACAAGAATTGTTGAAACTGATAATGCTAGGTTCATTGAAAATAGTAAAGTTAGTGGGAGTATAGAACCACAAAAAGTGGAAATCTAAGAAGTTAAGGTACAAGTTCCTTTACCTAAAACTTCTTGAGAAATTGTTGTTCCCACAGTTGTAGAACAGTTTGACAACTTAGAAGAACAACAAATGATTGATGAAACACCCCATGGTGAAATTGTCACCAATGAACCCATAACAGATGAACCACATGAAATAATAGCATTAAGAAGATCTTAAAGACAAAAGAGATATGCTATTTCTAATTATTATGTGGTCTATTTATAAGAATCAGAATTTGACTTAGGAGTTAATGATGATCCAGTTTCATTTTCACAAGCCATGAAAAGTGCCAATAATAATAAATGGTTAAATGCTATGAAAGAAGAGTTAAAATCAATGGATCATAATAAAGTCTGGGATCTTGTTGAATTGCTTGAAGGTTGTAAAAGAGTCGGGTGTAAATGGGTCTTTAAGACCAAATGCGACTCAAATGGCAATGTCGAAAGATTTAAAGTTAGACTTATTGCCAAAAGTTTTACTCAGAAAGATGGCGTTGACTATAAAGAGACATTTTCACTTGTCTCTAAAAAAGACTCATTTAGAATTATTATGGCAATGGTAGCTCATTATGACTTAGAGTTACATCAAATAAATGTGAAAATTGCTTTTCTAAATGGGAATTTAGAGGAAGAGATTTATATGGATCAACCTAAGGGTTTTCCAGTAAAAGGAAAGAAACACATAGTGTGTAAACTTAAGAAGTCAATATACGGACTTAAACAAACCTCCCGACAATGGTATCTTAAGTTCAATGATACTGTTACTTTCTTTGGATTTAAAGAAAACATCGTTGATCAGTGTATATATTTGAAGGTTAGTGGGAGCAAGTTTATATTTCTGATTCTGTATTTTGATGACATCTTGCTAGCTATAAATGATCTTGGCTTATTACATGACACCAAGAAATTTCTCTTTATGAATTTCGAAATGAAAGATATGGGTGAGGCATCCTATATGATAGGAATTAAAATATTCTGTGATAGGTCACAATGAATGTTAGGACTGTCTCAGAAAGCATATATTAATAAAGTTTTAGAGAGATTTAAGATGGAAAAGTGCTATGCAAGTGTTGTTCCAATTCAGAAAAGAGATAAATTCAACTTTATGCAATGTCCAAAGAATGAATTGGAACGCACAGAAATAGAAAAAATTCCTTATGCATCCGTTGTTAGGAGCTTGATATATGCTCAGACTTGTACCAGGCTAGATATTTGTTTTGCTATCGGAATGCTGGTCAGGTATTAAAGTAATCCTAGATTGGATCATTGGAAAGCTACAAAGAAAGTACTAAGGTACTTGCAAGGAACAAAGAATCACATGCTCACTTACAGGAAATCTAATCACCTTGAGGTGATTGGATATTCAGATTTAGATTATGCTGGATATGTTGATACAAGAAATTTTACATTCGGCTACTTGATCCTTCTAGCAGGAGGAGCAATATCATGGAAGAGTGCAAAGCAATCTGTCATTACTACGTCCACTATGGAGGCTGAATTTGTGGCATGCTTTGAGGCCACCATTCATGGTTTATGGTTGCAGAATTTTATTTTAGGGCTTGGAGTTGTTGACAGTATTGTCAAACCACTGAAAATTTATTGTGATAATTCTGTAGCAGTCTTCTTTTTGAAAAACAACAAGTATTCAAAGGGTGTTAAACACATAGAAGTGAAATATTTTGCCGTTAAAGAAGAAGTTTAGAAACAAAGAGTGTCAATTGAGCACATTAGCACTAACTTTATGATTGCGGATCCATTAACGAAAGGATTGCCGCCAAAGACATTTAATGAACATGTCAAAAGAATGGGCATTATTGGGTACCACTATTAAGATTATGATGAAGTTGTATGCTCTTTATGTTTTGCTACTCTGAGCTCATTTATTTTTTGTTTCTGATTTATTTATGCATCCTGTTACTTATTGTTAGTATATATACATAAATGAATTATGTGAATGTTAATAGGATTTGTCTTTAACGAAGACATGATTGTTGAACCATTATATTATCTCTCATTACAGGTCATGTTAAGTATTAGATTAATATTGTGATAAATAGAAGGGACTATGTCGAACTAATGACATACAACCGCTATGATCCCTATTAATTTTTTGCTTAATGATGATTTATGATGTGACCAATTTAAGGAAGGATTTAGCTAATAAATGTGCATTATGTTCTGTTTAAGCCTATGAAGTTGAATAATGTTGCACGGGGCCAAGTGAGAGAATGTTAGATATTTTATTAGTGGCCCATGTGTTTTAGATATATATTTTATTATATTTATCCATTTAAATATAATCAAAACTTAATGATAATAATGAATTTTTGATAATTATGAATTTAATGATAATTATCACTTAATGATAATTATGATCTAATAATGTTTAAATGCTAAAATCCTATTGGTCAATAAGAGAGATATTCTATATTGGATATACATGTTGATAGTAAATGTGTATTAAAGACTCTATATAAGAAACTGGTCCTCTCTCTGCTCAGTATGTGACAGTTTTCTCTCCATCAAAAAACATGTATCAAACTGAAAGGGGTGAAGAGAGAGGAACACAGTTTCTTTGAGATATCTCATCTATAGTAGGTTTATTTACAAAATAAACATTATGGATTAAGGTACGTCTTCATTCAATTATTAATTTTTTGAGCATCATAAAGTTCTAAGATTATAGGGCATAATGAGTTATTCAAAATTAAAGTTTTAATTTGAATAAATTATTGAATAACTCATAGGATGCCCATGATTTTAAGGGAAAGGGAAAGGGAACTTTTGACTTTAATGTAATGAATTTCTCCATCAATTTTATATATACTAAATAAGAAGTTGCTAGAGCTTCATTGCCATTCATTGACAAACAGCATCTTAATTTGTTTCTTTTAATTTTTAAAATTTTAATTAGTAAATTATAATATATATATATATATATATATATATAATAAAATTAAAAATTAAAGATTTCATTACAATCATATTGTAGACAAGTGATAATCTAAATATTTTTATTTTTTAAATTCTTACTAATAAATTTATATATATATATATATATATATATATATATATATATATATATATATATATATATATATATATATATACACTACAAGAATAGCGGGGTTTAGCGGCGGTTATTTAGTGGCTTTAGCGACGGTTACAACCGTCGCTAACTGCCATAACGACGGTTTTGATAACCGTCGCCGAGACATTGGCCTTACGACGGTTTGGACCAACCGTGGGGATAGTGTCATTAAGACAAGGTTTAGCAACGATTATTTTTCGTCTTAACGACGGTTTTTCAACCGTCTCCATGTGTATATTAACGACGGTTCGTACAACCGTCGTAATTAATTTGGATATAACGACGGTTGTACGAACCGTCGTTATGTCTGAAATAACGACGGTTCAAGGAACCGTCGTTATACATTTGGATATAACGACGGTTGTACGAACCATCATTATACCTTTCTAATTTTAAATTTTTATTAAAAATTATTATTTTTCAAGATTATTTATGTTTATATTATTATTACCATATTTAATCTTTTCAAATATATATATTTATTCTAATAATTATAACTGACATTATTATTTATTTATTTTTAATTTTTATCTTAAATTTCATAATTTATATTTTAATTTAGTTAGTTTAATTTTATAATTATTATATTTAATTTTTTAAAATATAATTTCTTGTCTCAAATCGTCTATTTTATAATGTTAACTTTTTTTATCTCTTATATCGTTACATATTAAAAATTTAAAAATAAATAGTATAATGTAAATGACATTCATAAATAAATTATAGAATTAAAATTAATAATGACTTAAACATTAAAAATACAATATACATTTTTGTACAAAAAAAAAATAATATACAATAAATATATATCATCAACTCTCAACTCGGACCCTGAGGACCCTGTGGCGTCTGATCTTCTTATGTCCACTGCCTTTATCACTAAGGACCTAAAGATTAATTTTATTATATAAGCGTTTTGAAATTAAAAATATTAATAATAACAATTATTTATGAAATTCAGAATTTAAATATTACCCTAATATTTGCACTCGGAACAAGTGCAATGTCAGGCGGCACTTGACCCGGAAAGTTCTGGAGCAAGAACGTCATAGCTGCCTCCATCTGTCTCTATCGAGCTATCATGTCAGCATCACGAGCCTCTCGCTCTGCCTCTCGGCACTGCTGCTCGACGTCTCGCTCATGTATGGCCGCTTTCAGACGAGCCACCTCATTCTGTAATTCAGTGTATGAAGGCCCAAACCCAGATGATGAGCTCAATCCAACAGAGGGACGTCCGAAGACTTGAGTTGGACAAACACCTAACCCAAATCCTCGAACACGACCCGAGTGCTTTGCAGTTCCCAAGGCTCTCGCAAGTGAATCATCTGTCGAAAGCTCTTGAGAAGAGCTATCCTCCTGTTGGATTGAGACAATTTTTTCCTATAAAATGAAAAAGAGACGTTAAATTTTTATTACAATTAACAAATAATCAAATAAAATTTTGAATTAACATAACAATAGCTATATTTTACATACCGCAACTGCTCGAGCCTCGTCGTTGATGTATGTTCCGTCAGCCCTTTTGTGAGTTGCCGTCCATACATCACCGCGAGTCACTAGGCCCCTAACTTCCGCCTCCTGAATAAATAAAAAATTAATAAAAATTTTAAAGAAAAATGTTTTTTATTTAAAAAGGAATAAAATTCTTTTGAAATAAAACTCACAAGCTCAGCTCTTTTACGTGCAAAGCTCTTGGATCCAGTTGTATATGGTATCGTCATACGTCTTCTGTTACGTCTATTTTGAGCAGCCACATCCTAAATAAATGCATAAATAAAATAATTAATAAATGTTTTTGAAAAGAAAATATATATGAAAAAATTAATATAAAAAATTACTCTGGTCCTCGCGTTCAGCCGGTAATCAACGAACGTAGCCCATTGGTCACGTGGAATGCCAGAGGGTATGTTGTTCAGCAACTCCTCCCTCGTCCTGGTCCCATCGTACTTGAGCCGAAACACATTATAACATGCGGCTCTCCACTTGGCTCCAAGTGACTGTAAAATGATCTTCTTGTGCAAACCCGTCACATTAAAATGTGTCTACAAAAAATAATACAAATCTGAGTTAAACATTAAAAATATTAAAGTATACTTAAGAAGAAATAACATTTCATACCTGTATCGTGTCACGAAACACTCCGGCCTTGTAATCCTCGGGAATGCTCCTCCAATCTTTATATGAGATCGGAAAGAAACAGGAGTTATCTCTAATGGTGCCGAGGAAGACACCAAGGAGACCACCTCCGTCTCCAATGGGCTGGTGGGTGTCGTTACACTGGACAACCACCATGTGCCCACTAGGTAACGCCCAAACATCGTGGACAGTCATCTGTCTGGGCGTCACCTGACCGGTCTCATCTGTTACAATATAAAATAAATGTGTTAACTCAATATTTGGACGCTAATTATTACAAATATAAAAAATATTTTATATTATACCTATAACATCGACTGTCCACGATCTCCTGCGCCTACGCTCCTGTTGAGCAATCTGATGCTCTACCTTAACGCCCCCGAACAAATCATTGACGTCCAGGTTGATATCAAAATCGTCGTATGGTTCCTGGGCGTCGTAAGTGGGGATTGTGGACGGGGTGGGATCTGACTCTGGTGCTGTATCGTCAGATGGGGGTAGTGTGGACGATCCAGCCTCTGACTCTAGCGCCCTCAAATCCGGAGGTACTGTGGACTGGACATCTACTGACTGGACAGTATCATCATCGCAAGGCTGTCCTCCCTCGCTACTAGACATAAATTGTGCGTGTCAGAAAAAAATTAATAATATTAATTTCACCTCATAAATTATTCATTTAAAAATAAGAAAATAATAAAACCATATATCAAAATACATAAAAAGCATAAATTGTTCATAAAAAAACTCAAAATATATTCAAGATAATACAGGGTCAAATTAGTACCGTAACAGACATAAATTCACTGCTTCTTCTGGAAATAATGTTTCTAAATTTTGAACGCACAACAGATCACTATTATATGAAATATTATCATCGTCCTCGCCCATCTCATATAAATCACAAAGCTTCAAATGTACAACCATATTCCATTTGTTGTCAACCGCATCTTCTACATAATATACTTGATGCGCTTCGGATCCTTTGATGTACGGCTCATCATCATCATTTTCACCGGTATGAATCAACCGTGAAAAATCGACAGATGTCACCCCGAAACCATCCGTGGTAATGCCCCTCGCTGTTGTTGTATTGGCCCACATACATTTGAATAAAGTAACTGTAAAGTGACCGTGATAACTCAATTCTACAATATCCAATAACTTTCCATAATACGGCACTCCACTGAATTGCATATTTCTGTCACTGCTACTTGCATAACTCCTCGTCCAGAAAATACCGTGAACTCCACTATTTTTGGTTGTCAACCCTTGGTCTCGCTCTAACGTTCGAAATTTAAATCCATTTATATTGTATGCACTATATCGGCGTGTTCTATCCAAGGGCCCAATTGCCAAAAATTTTATTTCAGTTGATAATGTCTCACAACTATCATTTGCTATCTGGGAAAGAAAAATTGAGTCGTGAGTTATGCTCATATTAGATTGTAAATATAAATTGACTAGGAAAATTATATACTTACACGACGAGTGAACCAGGAAACAAACTCCCTATAAACTTTTTTATCTATCTCATAAGACGATCGGGTTCTACTTCGTAAGCTATGTCTTACCCAATCTCTAAATTCTCTGTAAAAAAAATTGAGTCGTAAACTTAATTATTCATATCCATTAGATAAATATTAATGTAACAGTAAAGTTTGGTGTACTCACTGAAGATAAGATTCGACTTCCGGATAATTTATTAAGACATGCCGATGGGCTCGCAATTTTTCTCAGGGAGAAAGGGTGAAATACTCGAACCCACCAACTGGCCTTCCTACTTATGGAAACAACGTACCCCCCCCCACCGATGTCGCCACATCAGGTCGATCGTCGACCCGAATAGGACGATTGAACAATGTTTCTACACCCTCCAAATACCTTGAACAAAATATCAAAACTTCTTCAACAACACATGCCTCGGCTATTGAGCCCTCTGGCCTTGCTTTATTTCGGACGAATGACTTAAGCTTACCTAAGTATCTGTACAAAATACGTTAAACCAGGTATGAAAAATTGATAATACAAAAAACATAAACAAGATAAAATAGATTTGAATTTTTAAATTCTTGTACCTTTCAATAGGATACATCCAACGATATTGAACTGGTCTGCCTAACTTGGCTTCTTGGACCAAGTGAACTGTTAAGTGTACCATTACTATGAAGAAGGAAGGAGGAAATATCATCTCCATATGACATAGCGTCAGAACAATACGATTTTGAAGTTGATCAAGTTCGCTGACATTTAAAGCTCTAGAACAAATATGTCGAAAGAATAAACATAACTCGATTAGAACTGCAGACACTTGCTGAGGAAGTGCCTTCCTTATGGCAAACGGTAGTAGTTGTTCCTTAAGAATATGACAATCATGACTTTTCAACCCACCAATCTTACGTTGTCTTAAATCAGTGCATCTAGAAATATTACTACAATATCCGTCAAGCACATAAGTGTTTTTCAGTGTTTTGAGAAAGATATCTTTACCTGCATTTGTCAACGTGAACAAAGCAGGCGAATACTTACCATTCTCATCTGGCCAAAGCTCTGACCTAACACCTAACTCCTGTAAATCTCTTCGTGCATTGATGTGGTCTTTTGAACGGCCAGTGTCATTTAATAAAGTATACAGAATGTTGTCGCAGACATTTTTTTCGATATGCATCAAATCAAGATTATGCCATAATAAATTGTTCGCCCAATATGGAAGTTCAAAGAATATACTCTTTTTTCGCCATTGTTGAGTCCCAGCTGCAACCCCTCCGTGACCTTGGGACCTCTGTTCTCGACCTTCATGTTCTCCGTTCTTTCCGAATACAATGTTAATATCATTAATTTGTCTGAAAATATCTACACCATTCAATTGCAGTGGAGGATTTCTTCTATCTTCTGTTCCATCAAACCTGTTACGGGCAAGCCGAAATTTGTGACCCGGATTTAGAAAACGACGATGTCCTATAAAACACCATTTTCGACTATGAGGAAGGCACACAGGAGTTGAATCAAAATTACAGTGTGGACAAGCCAATCCAGTATGAGTATTCCAACCTGATAAACATCCAAGGTCAGGAAAATCACTGATTGTCCACATGAGAGCAGCATACATATTGAACATGTCACTACAGAATGAATCGTAAGTCCGCACACCGTCGAACCATAGCTCCTTCAACTCTTCAATCAACGGTTGCAGAAATACGTCTATATCATTTCCCGGTGCCTTTCTACCAGGAATTATCATTAACAACATAAAAGAACTCTGCTTCATACACATCCAAGGAGGAAGATTGTAAGGGATCAGTGTAACAGCTCCATTTATGTAACAATTTTTTTTATTTAACATCATGAAGTTATTACCTCATCTTAACTCACAATAACATTTATTTAATTATACAATACTAAGTTTACACTCACATAATTAATACAAACATTTGTACAAGACATACATGTACATATAAGCCCTAATCATCCACATAGACTATTTTCGGGGCCACTGGTGCGGGTGGCGGCACCTCCGCCGGAATCTCAGTCACTTCAACAACTGATATGTCCGCAATAATAGGTATTTGCCCAAGATAGGGCACCTCGATCATACGTACGGCAATAACAAGTCTCATTGAAAACAACTACATAGCTAATTTTCTGAACATGATATGGAAATATAGTGAAAACTAAATCCCAGTATGTTCAACAATAATTCATCATCAATATAGTTTATCACGTCATGTTCAGCTGTATAAACTACAGAAAATATCTTTAGGTCACATGAATGCACTTTATTATGCACATGAAAATTGTACAGTTATGACATGTATGGTATGAATAACTATTTTTCGAATTTCATATGATGGCTATCAACTTATTCTTCCTTCCAGCTACCCCGGTCAGGGTGAGTATTCTCTACTTTTCAGTACGGGCTTATCTCGCTTCGTCCGACATGGCACACTTTCTCTTTCTTTTCTCATGAACATAATCATAACCGTTGGTAGGGCGTCCCCTACTGGTGCACCACACGGATTGCCATGTGACCGTACTCATTTCTTTTCTTTTCATATTAATAGCCGAAAATATGATTCCAATAACAAGTATGTTCATTATATTCTCATGCCATAATTTATCAAAACATAATCATTCTCAAAATTCATTGGTAAACTGAAATTATGCCATGAATATAATCATTTTCTAATTTTTACTTTATAAAATATGTCCATGTCAAAATTCCACACTAATACCTCGATAACTGGATAGTAATTGTAGCATGTAAACAGCGCACCAGGAAAGTTCCCAGGAAAGAGAGGTGGGTCACTAATGGACACGCTTAAGTACCAAGTCTTTCCTTGCTAGAGCTTTCCTTAGACATGCACTTTTCACAAATCACAATTTTTTTTCCAGTAACTAAAATAATTCTTTTCTGATGTGGAAATACTGCAACCACGGAGCATACTAAGATTTTTCAAATAAAACTGGCACTTTCAAAACTTCTTGGAAATTTTATATGAGTACTAGGGTAAATTCCATGTTAAAAATTACACACTTAAAATGGTAGTAAATTCATGCAATGGCAATAGCTAGGGCATACACTAGGCATTTATTATTTTTATTTACAAAATTCCTCTTCTTTCTTGAATATTATTTTCATCTTTTCATTTTCTTTATGTCTAGGCATTTAGTCATTTTACTTTTACTTATATCATTTCCAACACATGTTCTTACAAATTTTATAGAGCATTTTTCCTCAAATTGATTTCTACTATTACCCTATAGTTTAAAAAATTCATCTAGGGTAGAAAAAATATTGAAAATAGGTTTTACTAACTTTTAACACAGCCTTTGCTTACAAATTAGAGCATAACTCTCTCATTTTAACTCCGATTAAGATGATCTTAGTGTCTATGAAAAGCTAAGACAATTATCTAAAACTATTATGTTAATCATATCAACACAATAGTAAGATATCGTGGTGTTATTACTCCTTTAAATTTAGTATTATTTCTTCTCGTGTAGGTTCTGACCTTTACTGACTAATTAGACCATATCTCCCAAATTTGAACTCCAAATTGAGTTATTCTAGTTGGTAAAAATCCATGAGCCATATATCTATAATTTTTATGTTGGCGCGCTATTTTAATTCCCTACAGAATATTCCCAGAAATTCAAAAACTAAAGCTTTAATAACATACTCTTCCCTGAATAAACATTTTCTGACCTCTGCATACTAATCGGATCATATCTACCTCATATGAACTCCAAATTACATAATTCCAGTGGGTAAATTTCCATGAGACATAGATCTATAAATTTTATGTTAACCATTTATTTTAATTCCTTACCTATGTTTCCCAAAATCTTAAAAACAGAAGCTAAAAGTTTTACCGCCCATAGCCATACCTATATAGAACTATCTAAACCAGCCTAAGTATTCAAACATACATCACATGCATGATCAATATGTAACATGATGAAGCAAAATTCATAACCAATAATCATAGTTCTAAGATCAAAATCCCATATAAATATTACAAATTTTAAAACTTTTCTTCAAAAAGAAATATTGTTAAACTTACCTAAAAATCTCCCTAGCTCACTTAGTGAATTGGTTTTCTTGTTTGCTCTTGAAAGAAGTAGCAAGACTCCTCCCTTCCCTTAGCTTTTCTAGCAGCTTAGGTAAGAGAAGGAGGGTGAGTTTTTGATCCTCAAAGATAAAGAAGAAAAAATAGATTCAAGTGGGGATTAAGGTAACTTACCTTAAGTATTTAGCCTTCTAAACTTCTCCTTCTTTTTCCTTCCTTTCTTCTCCTCTCTTTCTCTCCTTTCCTCACTCTACCTTGCTTCTATTTCTCTCTCTTCCTCACTTGGATGAAATTGAAGAAAGATGGAAGCTTGAGACTATGCATAGATTACAGACAGCTGAATAAGGTGACTATTAAAAACAAGTACCCTCTTCCTAGGATAGATGACTTATTGGATCAATTGAAGGGAGCCTCTATCTTTTCTAAAATTGACTTGAGGTCAAGATATCATCAGATTAGGATCAAGGATGAGGATGTATCAAAAACTGCCTTCAGGACTAGGTATGGGCACTATGAGTTTCTCGTAATGCCCTTTGAGTTGACAAATGCACCTACAATTTTCATGGATTACATGAATCGCATTTTTCGACCCTACCTAGATCAATTTGTGGTGGTATTCATTCATGACATCTTGATATATTCTAAGAGTGAAAAAGAACATGAACAACATCTCCGAATCGTGCTGCAAGTGCTGAAGGAGAAAAAGTTGTATGCCAAATTGGAGAAGTGTGAATTTTGGCAATCAAAGGTAAAGTTTCTCGAACATGTCATCTCTAATAGAGGGGTTGCAGTCGATTCTAGCAAGATAGAAGCAATGATTCAGTGGGAGAGACCAAAGACGGTTACAGAAATAAGAAGTTTCCTGGGTTTGGCAGGATATTACAGGAGGTTTATACAAAACTTCTCTCGTATAGCCTTGCCATTGACTAAATTAACCAGGAAGGGAAGTCCTTTTAAATGGACTAATCAATGTGAAGCTAGTTTCCAAGAGTTTAAGACCAGATTAACCACTCCTCCTGTTTAAGTTATTCCAGACCCCTCAGGATATTTTGCAGTGTATAGTGACGCTTTAAAGAAAGGGATAGGGTGTGTGTTGATGCAGGTACGGGCTTATCTCGCTCCGTCCGACATGGCACACTTTCTCTTTCTTTTCTTATTAACATGATCATAACCGTTGGTAGGGCGTCCCCTACTGGTGCACCACACGGATTGCCATGTGACCGTGCTCATTTCTTTTCTTTTCACAATGATAGCCAAAAATATGCTTTCAATAACAAGTATGTTCATCAAAATATAACTATTACCATAAATCATTGGTAATCATGCCATGAACATAACCATTTAAAATATCACTTTATAAAACATTTCCATGTCAAAATTCTATACTAATACCTTGGTAACTGGATAGTAATTGTAGTCTATAAACAGCGCACCAGAAAAGTTCCCAGGAAAGAGAGGTGGGTCACTAATGGACACGCTTAAGTACCATGTCTTTCCTTGCCAGAGCTTTCCTTAGACATGCACTTTTCACAAATCACAATTTTGTTTTCCAGTAACTAGAATAATTCTTTTCTGATGTGAAAATACTGCAACCACGGAGCATACTAAGATTTTTCAAATAAAACCGGCACTTTCAAAACTTCTTGTAAATTTATATGAGTACTAGGGTAAATTTCATGTTAAAAATTACACACTTAAAATGGTAGTAAGTTCATGCAATGGCAATGGCTATACTAGTCATTTGTTAAGATTCATCTTCTTTTTAAAATACTAATTTTATTTCTTTATTTTCTTGATGCAGGTTTTCATCCTATCTAACCTTCTCTTACTAATCAGAGCATAACTCCCTCAATTTAACTCTGATGTAGGTGATCTTAGTGTCAATTTCAAGATAAAACAATTATCTAAAACTATTATGTTGAACATTGTAGCGAAATATTAAGAAATCAAGGTGATATTACTCCCTAAATGTACAGATTATTTCTTCTCGTGTAGGTTCTAACCTTTACTGACTAATTAGACCATATCTCCCAAATTTGAACTCCAAATTGAGTTATTCCAGTTGGTAAAAATCCATGAGCCCTATATCTATAATTGTTATCTTGGCGTACGATTTTAACTCCCTACAGAATATTTCCCAGAAATTCAAAAACTAAAGCTTTAATAACATACTCTGAATAAACATTTTCTGACCTCTGCTTACTAATCAGCTTATATCTACCTCAAATGGACTTAAAATTGAATGATTCCAGTGCCTAAAAATCCATGACACATTTATCTTTAATTCTTATGTTAATAATTTATTTTAATTCCTTACAGATACTTCTCAGAAATTAAAATACCGAAGCTATCCTAACATATTTTTCCCTGATGACCCATTTTCTGACCTTTGTCTACTAATCGGCTCATATCTCCCTCATATGGACTCCAAATTGAATGATTCCAGTGGCTAAAAATCCATGACATACATATCTTTAATTCTTATGTTAACCATTTATTTTAATTCCATACCAATAATTCTCAGAAATTAAATTATCGAAGCTATCATAACATATTCTTCCCTGATGATTCATTTTCTGACCTTTGACTACTAATTAGACCATATCTACCTCATATGGACTCCAAATGGAATGATTCCAGTGGCTAAAAATCTGGGACACATATATCTTTAATTCTTATGTTAACCATTTATTTTAATTCCTTATAGATTGTTCCCATAAATTAAAATACCGAAGCTGAAAATTCTGCCACCCATAGCCATAACCATGCAGAACTGTCTACACCAACCTAAGTATTTAAACATACATCACATGCAAGATCAATATGTAACATGATATAGCAACATCATGACCAATCATAAAAGTTTTAAGATCAAAATCTCATACAAATATTATAAGTTTCAAAAGTTTTCTTCAAAAAGAAATATTGTTAAACTTACTTGGAGCACTTAGTCTTCTAGACTTCTCCTTCCTCTTTCTTCCTTTCTTCCTTTCTTCCTCTCCTTTCCTCACTCTACCTTGCTTCTATTTTTTCTCTCCCTCACTTGGACGAAATTCTAATGTTGTAAGGGTGGGTTTTCTTATATAGACCACCAAATAATTCACCTTTCATGATCATGGGTCTACCTTATCACAATTAGGATACACTTTGTTGAATTTTTGGAAAACAAACAACTTATGTTCTTGTCTTCCTCTTCCTTAGTCAAGATATGCATAGGAAAAGGAGATTTGTATTTTGAAAATTATGATAATATGTTCTTAAGATATGGGACAAGGTCCCTTTGATTTAGGGATTCATTTCCATTTTCTTTTGTCTTAAACAAGTATGATAGGTTTGCCTTTTTAGGTGGCAAATTTCTAGCCCTTGAATCTTCATTATTTGGTTGATATTATTTGTGTGGGCTATGAATGTTTTGTCCTAATACCATGTATTATCATACCACTTGCTAAAATTATGAGTGTAGGATATAGATGTTTTTGTCCTAAAACCTTGTATTATCATGCCACTTGCTTAAATGATGAATGTAGAATCACACCACTTGCTAAATTTTTGTCTTAATGCCATGTAACCTAATCTTTATTCTTATTATTATATCATCATCTAATTTATTTTATTTTATTTTTCCTCTTGGATTTGGGCTTATTCCTACCCATTATGGGCTTGTCCTACCCATTTTCTTTGCTTTGGATAAAATTCTTCCTTTCTTGGTGGGCTTGGTCACATTTTCATAATTTTTGGGCTATTGGTGAAATTACTATATCCTAGTCCAAGTCTATGTTTAATTTCTTGTTTAGGTTATCCAATGGGCTTGCTAGAAACTTATGTGAAGTGGAAAAACTCTATATGAAGTGTCCATAGGTAAAAGCCCAATGTATGGGTAAAGATTTTAAACTTAGTAACTATAGTTTTTGAATTAGGAAAAATTACCCTAATTCAATGTTCTTTGAAATTTTAAGACCTTTACTTGTTTCTAAAAATTTATCTTCCTTATCCAAGAATTTTGCATCTCTTTAGTATGTTATTTCTAATTTCTTTCCTATTAGATTTTCCTTCTTTATTTGTTCTCTTAATGTTAGAAACATTTTCTATGCATATACATAAGGTGAAGAATTTCTAAAGATTATATTTCCTTAGATATCTAAAATATTGTCTAATAAATTTTATTTCCTTAATTAAATTTTTTATGTACCTTTATCAATAAATGAAACGAAATTAAGGATGTTACAATTTGCCTCTTTATCTGCTTACAAGCAAGAAAATATATGGAAAGGAAAAAAAAATAAAGTACATATTTTTTCTTATAATTTATATTAAGAAATATTTCAATGCAAATAATACTCTATCAAAATATACTAAACTAATGAAAAGAGCAAATATAAATAAAATTAAGTAAAGAAAAAGTAAATTTAAATAAATTACAATTAAATTTTGTAATAAAAAAATATAAGGTTAGTGAATAAAAAATAAAATATCATAAAATAAAATAAAACTAATGGTAAAATAAATACCATAATAAATAAGCACATATATATAAATAAAAAAAATGTAGAGAAAAAAATTGAAAAATAATATAAATAACTTTAAAAAATTGAGAAATTCTTTTGATAATTATTAAATATATTTTTACCAAAATTATACATAAATTAATGAAAATTTTACAAAAGAAATCAATTAAAAATACATTTAATTAGGAGTAAAAATAAAAATAAAAATATTTTTTTAAAAATTTAATATGTCATTATACTATGTGGATTTTAAATAATATTTAATTAATATTATAATTAATTAACATATTATTTATAACACGGTGCATTGAATGGGACAGAAAACTAGTTTTGTAGTAGTTATGGTAGCTAAGGATATTTTAGAGAATTTAATCACTAAATCTATTAATTTTAGACATTTAATGGAAAAGTAAACTTTTCCTTAATGGCAAATTAAATTGAAACATTTTTTTAAACTGCAAGAAAGGTTTGTGTATGTTATTAAAATAGAAGGGATATTCGCATATTTAACATAAAATATAAGATAAATCATAGTATTTTTTTCATGAAAAAACGGCACAAAAGTTTATAACAAAAACAAAAAGAAAGATGAGAGAGTATTTTATTTTATATTTTAAAAAAACTTGTGTATATTTAAAAAAGAAGAAGATGGGCGTATAATAAATGTATTAATAAAAAAAAGTGTAATTTACTTTTAAAAAATAAATTATATGAATTTGCTAAATATGAAGTCAACCCGAGAAATTTTTTACTTCATTATTTTATATATCAAAATAAACTGAATCTACCTATCTTAATTAAAGATATGTGATTCTTCTCATTTTTTTATATTACAAATTTAATACAATATGAGGGGTGAATACACAAGAAAAAAAACAAATGACTAACCCTTAGTTGTAATGAAATACGCATGCTGCAGCTGGACTATAACATGTTAGGAATAAACCCTCAATTCATAAGAAAATATTTTATGGTCTAGTTCTTACAATAGGCATAGTTAGAATTGAATTTGAGATAACTTTTTTTTAAAGTTTAAAATAAAAAAAAAATTTATTCTATTTTAAGTATAAAATATATAATAAGTTTTAATAAAATTTTATTTTGCCTACCAATAAAAATGATCCGTAGTAAAACTTATATTTAAATTTTACAAACTGGTTGATTTATAATAATTATACTAATTTCCTGATCATTCAATGTTGGAATAACTTCATGAGATTTATTTAAATAATAAGTTACTCACTAAATTTAAAAAATTATATATAATTAATTAATTATTGACTTCAAGAATTAAAGAAAGTAGAAATTATATATATATAAAGAGGGAGAGAGAGTAGACCAAATCTTCTGTAATAGCTTTGCGGCTAATAAGGACGCCTGAGGCACCTTTACGGCTATACCTTTGCACACCTATTGGCCACACGTTACCGTAATGATTGCTAACTGGATGTCCTTCTCGAAGCCTATTTGAAGAGCATATTTCTTGTCCCAAAAGGAAAGAAAGATTGATTTTATTTTTTATTTTTTATTTCATTGATTACGTTAATTCAAAATTTTTATTTTAAATATTATTAATTTTACTTTATTATTATTATTATTACTAAATATATCAAAATAATTCATTGCTCATTTACTTTTTTCAAATATCTATTTAATATTAAAAATTTAGTATATAATTTAATATCTCAATAACTCAATCACACTATTATTCTTAATACAAGTCACACCAAAAAAAAAATAGAAGATTCACCCATTTTGTCGTTTACTAGATTATTAAGATGGTAAATTAAATTTCCAGTGTCTTTTAATAAAAGTATTATGATAGTTAGATAGATATATAATGAAAAAATAGATAATTTTGACACATTTAATAGTAGTAAAAGAATAAATTTATGATATATAAAAAATTAGAATCCTGAATTGACGTACTTAATAAAATAAAAAGACTAAAGGAGGATATGTTGAAATGGTTCCTCAATTCCATTACACTCCATGGAGAATCGCCAAATTGTACTAACATTATTTACACCAATAATCCAATTAAAATATGTTTTCATTTTGATTAATTTATTTTTATTTAAACATGGTATCCTAAAACGGTGTCTTGTGAAATCGTTTTGAAACCAAAATATAATACTTAGAATCTTGAATATAATTATTTTTTTAATAATATATATTTATATATATAAATATAATTATAATTCATTATACCAATCAAGATTAAAAAATATTAAGACGTTTTTGTTGGAGAAAGATTAATAAATTAATGAAATAAAATACAAATTTATTATTCATTTTCAGTATAAATATATATAAATATAATATATTACTTGAAAAAAAAGGACACACATTATACTTTTTTTGTTGATAAATATATCTCATGTCATTACTTAAAGACATCTGGCTATTTATAATTTTTATATTCAGATAATAAGTAAATTTGAATTAATGATTAAAAAAATA
The DNA here is from genome assembly GCA_037074535.1 of Gleditsia sinensis. Classification (NCBI taxonomy): domain Eukaryota; kingdom Viridiplantae; phylum Streptophyta; class Magnoliopsida; order Fabales; family Fabaceae; genus Gleditsia; species Gleditsia sinensis. The sequence continues at coordinate 63,987,133 of CM073466.1, forward strand.
TTATAATATTAAGGTTTGATTTTGTGAAAAAATAATACTTGTAAAAACAATAACTTTAATACTCAAAATAATAAAAGATATAAAAATACTTGTATTAAAATTTTAAAAAAGATTTCTAGCTATAAAATATCAAGATTATCTACAATATTAATTTTTATTTTAGAAATATCTCAACTTTAATTATATGGTAATAAATTCAAAATTAATCTGACACTTGCATCCATAAAAATGAGTATGTTCAATATCCTATATAAATTTTATAAATATTAATAAAGAAAGATATTTCAATTTTAAATAATATTGCATTTATAAATTTGAGTATATATTTAGGGTAATTAGGATTGACCTTTTTAATTATTTGGGAAAATTCCAAATTTAATTTTAATGTAGAAAAGATTAAAACAAACTTATTTTTCTTTTAGTAGTTTTTGTGTGTTAAAGAACAGTTTTCTAGTGAAAATTCAAATTTTTTTAATCAGATGTGCTGTAAATACTGTCAATTCTTCAAGGAAAAGATGCAATGTTTTTAAAATAAAAAAAATCCATATAACAAATTAATTAAATTCTCTTAATAACGTAAATGAATTTCAGCACTATTAAAAAGAGGATGAAAAGCGCGTGAATTGCACGTGCGATGAGTGGCTGCCCAAAGCCAAAATGGTAGAAGAAGTACACCCATGAGTCATGTGAGGCGCGTCCCGTCAATTCGATCCCACATTTCCGACTACACTTGACTTTTTTTTTTTAAAGTTAAACTAATTTTTATCAAACGATTAAATTGAATTTTATATAAATATATATTGGGGTTATACGGAATTTATTTTGAAAAATATTTATTTTATACTTTATTAAGCTAAACTTAATTCTAAAGATACTATATAAGTCACTACTAGAAAAGCGAGGAATAACGGCGGTTTTCTTTGAGTTTAGCGACGATTTTAACTGTTGTTAATGAGTATAACGACGGTTTGCATAACCGTCGCTGAGACAGTATCTTTGCGATGGTTTAGACCAACCGTAGGAATAGCGTCGTTAAGACAAAGTATAGCAACGGTTCAAATCCGTCTTAACAACGGTTAGTGGACCGTCGTCATAGCTGGATTAACGACGGTTAATACAACCGTCGTTATATGTAACAATTTTTTATTTATTATTATACAATATAAAGTTTACATACATGTCATTAATCAAAACATACGTACAACATATCAAACACATAAAAATCTACATCTTATTTATTCTGATTGACCAATTCTGAAGATACAGGTGCGGGTGGTTGCACCTTCACCGGGATCTAAGCCAACTCGACCACAAACATTTTATTTGCATTTGGGATTTGCCCAACATAAAGTACTCGATCCAACGTGCACTAAAAACCAGATCCATAAAAAAATCTGCATAACTAATTTTCTGAACATGATATGAAAATATAGTGAGAATTAAATCCCAGTAAATTCAATAATAAATCATCATCAATATAGCTCATCACGTCATGTTTAGCTGTATAAACTACAGCAAATATCTTTGGTCACATGAATGCACTATATCTATGCGCATGAGAATCGTACAATAATGACATGTATGACATGATTAACTATTTTCAGAATATCATATGATGACTATCAATTTATTCTCATATCAAGCTACCCCGGTCAGGGTGAGTATTTTCTACTCTCCGGTACAAACTTTTCTCGTTCCATCCGACATGGCCTACTTTCTCTTTCTTTTCTCATTAACATGATCATAACCGTTGGTAGAGTGTCCCTTACTGGTGCACCATACGGATTGCCATGTGATTGTGCTCATTTCTTTTCTTTTCACAATGATAGCCAAAAATATGCTTTCAATAACAAGTATGATCAACAAAATATAACTATTACAAAAAATTATTGGTAATCATGCCATGAACATAATCATTTCAAATATCACTTTATAAAATATTTTCATGTCAAAATTTCACACTTAAGATGGTAAGAAGTTCATGCAATGGCAATGGCTATGGCATATACAAGTCATTTATTATTTTTATTTATAAGATTCTTCTTCTTCTTCTTTTTAAATATTAATTTTATTTATTTATTTTCTTAATGCAGGTTTTCATTCTATCTGAAATTTTCGTACTAATCAGCGAATAACTCCTTCAATTTAACTCTGATTTAGGTGATCTTGATATCAATTTAAAGCCAAAACAATTATTTAAAACTCTTATGTTGAACAGTTGAACAAAATATTAAGAAATCATAGTGATATTACTCCCTCAAAGAACATGTTATTTCTTCTCGGGTAGGTTCTGACCTTTAACTACTAATTTGTCCATGTCGCCCTCATAATAATTCCAAATTGAGTGATTTCAGTGGCTAAAATCTGTGACACATATAGCTATAATTCTTATGTTAACCATTTATTTTAATTCCCTACAGAATGTTCTCAGAAATTAAAACACAGAAGCTATCCTAACATATTCTTCCCTGATTAACCATTTTCTGACCATTGCTTACTAATCGGATCATATCTACCTCATATGGACTCCAAATTGAGTGATTTCAGTGGCTAAAAATCTGTGACACATATAGCTATAATTCTTATGTTAACCATTTATTTTAATTCCCTACAGAATGTTCCCAGAAATTAAAACACAGAAGCTATCCTAACATATTCTTCCCTGATTAACCATTTTCTAACCATTGCTTACTAATAAGACCATATCTACCTCATATGGACTCCAAATTGAGTGATTCTAGTGGCTAAAAATTCATGACACATATAGCTATAATTCTTATGTTAACCATTTATTTTAAGTACCTACAGAATGTTCCCAGAAATTAAAACACAGAAGCTATCCTAACATATTCTTCCCTAATTAACCATTTTCTGACATTTGCTTACTAATCAGACCATATCTACCTCATATGGACTCCAAATTGAGTGATTCCAGTGGTTAAAATTTCGGGATACATAAATCTACATTTTTCATGTTAACCATTTGTTTTAATTCCTTACCAATTCTTCCCAAAATTTTAAAAACAGAAGTATAAAAGTTTGCCACCCATAGCCATACCTATGCAGAATTATCTACACCAACCTAAGTATTCAAACATACATAATATGTAACATGATATAGAAATATCCATGACCAATCATTAAAGTTTTAAGATCAAAATTTAATATAAATATTACAAGTTTCAAAAATTTTCTTTAAAAAGAAATATTATTAAACTTACCTGGAGCACTTAGTCCTCTAGACTTCTTCTTCATCTTTCTTCCTTTCTTCCTCTCCTTTCTTCACTCTACCTTGCTTCTATTTTTTATCTCCCTCACTTGGACGAAAATTCTAATGTTGTAAGGGTGGGTTTTGCTTAAATAGACTATCAAATAATTCACCTTTCATGATCGTGGGTCTATCTTATCACAATTAGGATACACTTAGTTGAATTTTTGGAAAACAAACAATTTATGTTCTTGTCTTCCTCTTCCTTAGTCAAGATATGCATAGTAAAAGAAGATTTGTATTTTAAAAATTATGATAATATGTTTCTAAGATAAGGGACAAGGTCCCTTTGATTTAGGGATTCATTTCTTTTTTCTTTTTTCTTAATCAAGTATGATAGGTTTGCCTTTTTAAGTGGCAAATTTTTAACTCTTGAATCTCCATTATTTGGTTAAAATTATTTGTGTGGGATATGAATGTTTTGTCCTAATCTCATGTATTATCATACCACTTGCTAAAATTATGAGTGTAGGATATAGATGTTTTGTCCTAAAACCTTGTATTATCATACCACTTGCTAAAATTATGAATGTAGGATATCACACTACTTGCTAAATTTTTGCCTTAATGCCATGTCACTTAATTTTGATTACACCATTATTTCATCACTTTACTTTTTTTTCCTCTTGGGTTTGGGCTCATTCTTTCCCATTTTCTTTACTTTGGTTAAAATTCTACCTTTCATAATGGGCTTGGTCACATTTTCATAATTTTTGGACTACCGGTCCAATTCCTATATCCTAGTCCAAGTTTATATTTTATTTCTTCATTGGGCTATCCTATTGACTTGCTAAAAATTCATGTGAAGTAGAAAAACTCTATATGAAGTGTCCATAGGTGAAAGCCCAATTTATGGGTGGAGATACTAAATTTAGTAACTTTTGCTCTTAAATTAAGAAAAATTACCCTAATCCAATCTTCTTAAAATTTTAAGACCTTTACTTACTTCACAAAAATTTATCTTCCTTGCCTAAGAATTTCACCTTTTTTTAGCATGCTTATTTCTAATATTTCCTCATAGGTTTTCTTTCTGTATCTATTCCATTAATATTAGAACATTTCTATGCATACACGTAAGGTGAAGAATTTTTAAGGATTATATTTCCTTATATATCTAAAAATTGTTTAATAAATTTTATTTCCTTAATTAAATATTTATGTACCTTTATCAATAAAAGAAATGAAATTAAGAATGTTACTTTGAATACTCTTGTACTTTTATTAATACATAAAACAAAATTAGGGATGTTACATTATATCCTTAGAGATAACGACGGTTCGAGAACCGTCGTTATGTCTGTTTTTAAATTTTTATTAAAAAATTATTAATTTATAAAATGATTTATTTTTATATTATTATTATCATCTTTAATCTTTTAAAATATATATGTTTATTTTAATATTCATAATTTACATTATTATTTATTTTTATTTTTATCTCAAAATTCATAATTTACATTATAATTTAATTTAATTTTATTATTTTTATATTTAATTTTTTAAAATATATTTTTTTGATTAAAATTGTCTATTTTATAATGTTAACTTTTTTTTTATCTCTTATATCGATATATATTTAAAAAAAATTTAAAAAGTAATGTAATGTAAATGACATTCATAAATAAATTATAAAAATAAAAATAATAATGACTTAAAAATTAAAACTACAATATACATTTTTGTACAAAAAATAATAATATACAATAAATATCATCAACTCGGATCCTGAGGACCCTGTGGCGTCTGATCTGCCTAATGTCCACTGACTTTATCACTAGGAACCTGAAAATCAATTTTATTATATAAACGTTTTAAAATTAAAAATATTAATAATAACAATTATTTATGAAATTTAGGAATTAAATATTACCATAATATTTTCACTCGGAACAAGTGCAATGTCAGGCGGCACTTGACCCGAAAAGTTCTGGAGCAAGAACGTCATAGCTGCCTCCATCTGTTTCTGTCGAGCTATCATGTCAGCGTCACGTGCCTCTCGCTCTGCCTCTCGTCGTTGCTGCTCGACGTCTCGCTCATGTATGGCCACTTTCAGACGAGCCACCTCATTCTGTAATTCATCGTATGAAGGCCCAGACCCAGATGAGCTCGACCTAACAGGCACATCCAAAGACTTGAGTTGGACAAACACTTAACCCAAATCCTCGAATACGACCCGAGTGCTCTGCAGTTCCCAAGGCTCTCACAAGTGAATCATTTGTCGAGAGCTCTTAGGAAGAGCTATCTTCCTGTTGGATCGAGGCAATTTTTTCCTACAAAATGAAAAAGAGACGTTAAATTTTTATCTCAATTAACAAACAATCAAATAAAATTTTTAATTAACAAAACAATAGCAAAATTTTACATACCGCAACTACTCGAGCCTCGTCGTTGATGTATGTTCCGTCAATCCTTTTATGAGATGCTGTCCATACATCGCCGCGAGTCACTGGGCCCTAACCTCCGCCTCCTGATTAAGTTAATAATTAATAAAATTTTTAAACAAATATGTTTTTGATTTAAAATGAAATAAAATTCTTATGAAAAAAAACTCACAAGCTCAGCCTTTCTACGTGCAAAGCTCTTGGATCCAGTTGTATGTGGCATCATCATACGTCTTCGGTTACGCCTATTTTGAGCAGCCACATCCTAAAGAATTGCATAAATAGATTAATTAATCGATGTTTTTGGAAATAAAATATATATGAAAAAATCAATATAAAAAATTACTCTGGTCCTTGCGTTAAGTCGGTAGTCAACGAACGTAGCCCAGTGGTCTCGTGGAATGCCAGAGGGGACGTCATTCAACAACTCCTCCCTCAACTTCGTCCCATCATACTTGAGCCAAAACACATTAAAACGTATGGCTCTCCACTTGGCTCCAAGTGACTGTAAAATGATCTTCTTGTATAGGCCTGTCACATTAAAATGTGTCTACACAAAATAATACAAATTTTAGTGAAACATTAAAAATATTAAAGTATACTTAAGAAGAATTAACAGTCCATACATGTATCATGTTGATGAACACTCATATCTTGTAATCATCAGGAATGCTCCTCCAATCTTTATATAAGATCGGAAAGAAACAGAAGTTATCTCCAATGGTGCCGAGAAAGACACCAAGGAGACCACCTCCGTCTTCAATGGGTTGGTGGGTGTCGTTACACTGGACAACCACCTTGTGCTCATGAGGTAACGCCCAAACATCATGGACAGTCATCTGTCTGGATGTCACCTGATCGGTCTCATATGTTACAATATAAAATAAATGTGTTAGCTCAATATTTGGACGCTAATTATTATAAATATAAGAAATATTTTATATTATACCTATAACATCGATTGTCCAGCTCCTCCTGCGCCTACGCTCCTGCTGAGCAATCTGACGCTCCACCTCAACGCCCTCCAACAAATCATCGACGTCTAAGTTGATATCAAAATCATTGTCTAGTTCCTGGGCATCGTCAGAGGGGAATGTGGACGGGAGGGGCTCTAACTCTAGCGTTGTAGAGCTAAACGAGGGTAATGTGGACGGTCCAGCCTTTGACTTTGGCGCCCTAGAGTCTGAAGGTACCGTAGACAGGACATCTACTGACTGGACAGTATCATTATCGTAAGGCTATCCTCCCTCACTACTAGCCGGGCGAGAAACATGGCCAAATGATCTCGCCGCACCTGCTCTGCTCATAAATCCAGATCTACCCCTTCGTATCGTCACTATGCCTGTCAGAATAAAATTAATAACATTAATTTCACCTCATAAATTGTTCATTTAATAATAAGAAAATAATAAAAACATATATCAAAATGCATAACAAGCATAAACTGTTCGTAAACAAAATCGAAATATATTCAAGATATTACAGGATCAAATTAATACCGTAATAGACATAAATTCACTGCTTCTTCTGGAAATAATTTTTCTAAATTTTGTACGAGTAACGGATCACTATCATATAAAATATTATCATCGTTATCGCCCATCTCACATAAATCACGAGGTTTTAAATGTACAACCATACTCTATTTGTTGTCAACTGCATCTTCTACATAATATACTTGATGCACTTCGGATGCTTTGATGTACGGCTCATCATCGTCATTTTCACCGATATGAATCAACCATGAAAAATCGACAGATGTCACTCCGAAACTATCCGTGGTAATGCCCCTCGGTGTTGTTGTATTGGCCCACATACATTTGAATAAAGTAATTGTAAAGTGACCGTGATAATTCAATTCTACAATATCCAATAATTTTTCATAATACGGGATTTCACCGAATTGCATATTTCTGTCACTGCTACTTGCATAACTCCTCGTCCCAAAAATACAGTGAACTCCACTATTTTGGGTTGTCAACCCTTGGCCTCGCTCTAACGTTCGAAATTTGAATCCATTTATATTGTATGCACTGTATCGGCGTGCTCTATCCAAGGGTCCAATTGCCAAAAATTTTAGATCAGTTGATAATGTCTCATTACTATCATTTGCTATCTAAGAAAGAAAAATTAAGCCGTGAGTTGTGCTCATAATAGACTGCAAATACAAATTGACTGGGTAAATTGTATACTTACACGACGAGTGAACCAGGAAACAAACTCCCTATGAACTTTTTTATCTATCTCAGAAGACGATCGGGTTCTACTTCGTAAGCTATGTCTGACCCAATCTCTAAATTCTCTATAAAAAAAAATTGATAGGTAAATTTAATGTTTCATATCCATTAGATAAATATTAATGTAACAGTAAGTCTTAGTCTACTCACTGAAGATAAGGATCGACTTCCGAACAATTTATTAAGATATGACGATGAGCTTGCAATTTTTATCGCGGAGAAAGTGTGAAATACTCAAACCCACCAACTGACCTTCCTACTTGTGGAAACAACGTACCCCCCCAGACATCCCCACATCAGGTCGATTGTCAACCCGAATAGGACGATTGAACACTATCTCTACACCTTCCAAATACCTTGAACAAAATATTAAAACTTCTTCAGCAACACATGCCTCGGCTATTGAGCCCTCTGGCCTTGCTTTATTTCGGACGAATGACTTAAGTTTACCCAAATATTTGTACAACATACGTTTAACCAATGAAAAATTGATAAAAAAAAATAAACAAGATAAAATAGATCTGAATTTTTTAAATTTTTGTACCTTTCAATAGGATACATCCAACGATATTGAACTGGTTAACTTGACTTCTTGGACCAAGTGAACTGTTAAGTGTACCATTACTGTGAAGAAGAAAGGAGGAAATAATATCTTCATATGACACAGCGTCAGAACAATACGATTTTGAAGTTGGTCAAGTTCGCTAACATTTAAAATTCTGGAACAAACATGTTGAAAGAACGAACAGAACTCGACCAGAACTGCAAACACTTGCCAAGAAGTGCCTTCCTTATGGCAAACGGTAGTAGTTGTTCCATAAGAATATGACAATCATGACTTTTCAACCCCCCAATCTTACATTGTCTTAAATCAATGTATCTAAAAATATTACTACAATATCTGTCTGGCATAGAAGTGTTTTTCAGTGTTTTAAGAAAGATATCTTTATCTGTATTTGTCAACGTGAATAAAGCAGGATGATACTTACTATTCTCATCTGGCCAAAGCTCTGACCTCACACCTAAAACCTGTAAATCTCTTCGTGCATTGATGTGGTCTTTTGAACGGCCAGTGTCATTTAATAAAGTATACAGAATGTTGTCGCAGATATTTTTTTCGATATGCATCAAATCAAGATTATGCCGCAACAAATTGTTTGCCCAATATGGAAGTTCAAAGAATATACTTTTTTACGCCATTGTTGAGTCCCAGCTTCAACCCCTCCGTGACCTCGGGACCTCTGTTCTCGACCTTCATGTTCTCCGTTCTTTTTGAATACGACGTTAATATCGTTAATTTGTCTGAAAATATCTACACCATTCAACTGCAGCGGATGATTTTTTCTATCTTCTGTTCCTTCAAACCTGTTATGGGCCATCCGAAATTTATGACCTGGATTTAAAAAACGACGATGTCCCATAAAACACCATTTCCGACTATGAGGAAGGTGCACAGGAGTTGAATCAAAATTACAGTGTGGACAAGCCAATCCAGTATGAGTATTCCAACCTGATAAACATTCAAGGTCAGAAAAATCACTGATTGTCCACATGAGAGCAGCATACATATTGAACATGTCACTGCTGAATGAATCGTAAGTCAGCACACCATCGAACCATAGCTCCTTCAACTCTTTAATCAACGGTTGCAGAAATACATCTATATCATTTCCCGGTGCCTTTCTACCAGAAATTATCATTGACAGCATAAAAGAACTCTGCTTCATACACATCCAAGGAAGAATATTGTAAGGAATCAGTACGACTGGTCATTTGCTGTAACTTGTACTTAAATTCCCAAATGGATTGAAACCATCGGTAACAAGACCCAAATGCACATTCCTAGGATTGGATGAAAATTGAGGATTTAAGATGTTAAATCTCTTCCATGCCTCGGAGTCCCTCGGATGCCTCATCATACCGTCACTATTTCTGTCTGTAGAATGCCATCTCATATATTCGGTAGTCTTAGAAGACATGAACAATCTTTATAGCCGGGACTTTAATGGAAAGTATTTGAGGACTTTATTAGCCACCTTCTTTCACTTCTCTCCCTTTTTCCTCAGTTTCCACCTCGATACACTACACTTATTACAAGCATATTTATTTTCGGTTTCTCCTCAGAATAGCATACAATCATTCTTACAGGCATGTATTTTTTTGTAGTTCAACCCTAACTTATTAATGTTTTTTTAGCCTCATAAAATGAAGTTGGAATCTTTGCATCCGGAAAGATGTCAACCAATAGCTGCAGTATCATTGACATAGCCTTGTCGGATATCCCGCACAAACACTTGATGTGGTACAAATTCACCAAAAACGACAATTTGGAGTATTTCTCACACCCTTCGTACAATGGTTCTTGCCCATCCTTCGGTAATTCAAAGAAATCTCTCGTGCTTTTGTCCATTCTTTCACCTGTCGGTGGAACCGGCATGTCCACAAAATCAACACCTTCATGTTGATGATAAATTCCAAATACTTCGCAGACCATGTCCTCCACAGGGTCATTTCGAACGATTGGACGTTCTGGAACATCATGTAGTATTATTTGATGTCTTGTAGCATGATCTTCTGTTACCCTTTCTCCGTGCATACTCTAGAAATCGTAGCCTTGTGAAAAAGTTTTGACGATCAAGTGTTGGCGCACAACCTCCGTAACTTGCCATTTTTTAAATCTGCACTTTGGGCATGAGCAGATTATTTTACCTTCCACACCCGAGTTAGCATTTGCAAAATCTAAAAAACCTTGTAGACCTTCCAAATACTCTCGGGTGTGTCGAGATTTATGGATCCAAGTATTATCCATGTCTAAAACCATTATGAAATTAAAAAAAATTAAATAATAATTCACTGAATAATGCATTCTTAATGCATTACTTCATAATCTAACCCCTTATCGAGGATTAAATAATATACAACAAAGAAAAATTTCATAAATTTTAATTCCATTTAACAATTTAACACTCCTTATGTTTAACAATCTAACCCCTTACTTAATTTGTATATTTAAATTTAACTACTTATGTTTAAGTTAAAATAAATAATAAAATTTAACTACAAAAAATAATCATTTAATGCAATCATTTATCATTATTGAACTACAAAAAATTTCTTATTCGTTTTGTTGAAATATTTTAAATTGAATTTTTATTTTATGAATTATTTAGCCCAATGCATATTGGGTCGTTATATTCTTGTGTGGACTGTGATAGGTGGCCTGCACAGAAAATTTGGACAGAGGCCCAACCTACAACTTTTTTTGCTGTCATTTTTATTCCTATCGAAATGTTGACTGATAACTTGACCACTTCAGTTACTATCTGAATTGCTCTCTCTCTCTCTGAACTCTCTCTGAAAGTTAAAGGAGTCCAGTAGGTTGTAATTCTGCTTCTCTTTAATCTATATATTCTTCTTGTAGGTTTTCTTAATTTATATTTGATTACTCTTATTTATTCTATTGAGATTTTATAACACTTGATATCAGAGGATCGTTGTAATATCTCAGTTAAATTTTATTGAGACAAAAAGCTATATTTAAATCTGATATGTAATTTTTCGTACAATTTTTTTGTTCACATGGCACTTTAACTGAAAGAGAAACTAAGTTATCATATTTAAATTGTTTCACCTTACGTTGTAATATCTCAGTTTAATTTTATTGAGATGAAAAACTATATTTAAATCTACTATGAAATTTTTCGTACAATTTTTTGTTCACATGTCACTTTAACTGGAAGAGAAACTAAATTATCATATTTAAATTGTTTCACCTTATAATTATTAACATAAAATTTTAAGTTAATAATTATGACATTCTACTTAAATAATAATTAATAATTATTTAATTATTCTAATTAACAAATATAAATATTAATTATTTTTTACTATTAATTTGTTTAAATTAACAACAAATATTTAACCAATATAACATAATACGTCATTTACTAAAAACATAACATACAATTTTTAATAAACTAAAAGCATAAACTATTTAAGTCAAACATACAAATATATCAAAAAAAAATTCAAAACATTAAACATAATTAAAATATATACTTTATGTGAAAATAAATAATTCTGAATCACAAGTGTCTGAATATAAACGAAGTATCTACATAAAAAGTTAAAAAATAAATAACTTAATAAATTTAATCAAATTTACAATTTAAATAAAAATTAACTCATAATAATACAAGCATATAAAAACTTACCTCAAATAAGAGTAAATAAATTCGAACCATCAAAATCACTAGAATTTATCATAAGAAGAAACTCACAAGCCTATGTAAGAAGAAGTAGAGAGAAATTCAAGTTGCGTAATGAAAATGAAGGAAGAAAGACGAATTTATAGGAAAAACTGCGATTTAATAACGGTTTTTAAAAACCGTCGTTAAATATCATTTTAACAACGTTTCAAAAAAAAAATCATTGTTAAAATGACATTTAACGACAGTTTTACTAAAACTGTTGTCCAAGAGGCGCGTGTTTTAACCACGGTTGGGAAAACCGTCGTTAAATCAGAACAAATACCCCGTCGTTATATGACCGTCGCAATACCCCGCTTTTTTAGTAGTGAGTGGTTATATTAAATTGATAAAAATACATATAAAATAATTAATAAAAAATAATAAACTCTAATAAATTCTTAACAAATTTGTTCAGCTCAACGGATCAAAATTCACTTAAAAATGTATGTTTAATTTTCTTTTAAAATATTTAGTACAATTCTTCAAATTGAGATTTATTAAAAAAAAAAACTATACAGGAGAAGTATTAATTTATATGCAGGTGTCATAAATTATGTATTTTTTTTCTTAAATTTATCTTGTCAATTTTTACCCAAAAAGAAATTATCTTGTCAAATTTTTTGAAAAATTGAGACGATCTCGATCCCAAGTATACTATTAAAAGACACTTTCAAGAAATAGTTTTAAAAATTCTTATATTTGCAATAATATAATATTTAAAAAATTAAGCATTCAAACTAAAGTATTTTTTAATTTTAAACATATAGAATAAATTTAACATATACTATATTAAATTTTTAGAAATATGCAATTTACAACAAATTTTTGTTATATTTTTATCAAATAAAAATGTTAATGTCTTTTTACAATATTTTTTTACGGCACTTTACATTATAATAAAATAATTTTTCGAAAGATATAGCAATTTTAAATCGGACCTAAAAACGAAGGAAACATTATTTATATATTAGGCCTTTATTTTATGAAATAGATTATATATTGGAAGTGTGGTTGAACTTTGTTTAAATCTAGTGGATAAAATTTTTTGGTACAAAATTAAAAGTTAGTTATAATAAGTTTGAAATATTGAAATTATTATTTTTTATAAATATTTTTTATAGAGTTAAATTTTTAATATTGTACTGAATTCAAAATTATTTATTATATGGGTTCAATTTTTTTTTTCAAAAAAAAAAAAACAAAACTGTATCATTTATGTGAAAAGCACCAAAACCAAACTGACAGTTTCGTTGAATTTAATAGGTTGAATCGATTTAATTTGGTTCATTGAAGATGCTATCATCAACATTTAAGTTTCTGCCTTACTTTTCTCGTTAATTTAAATCAAATTTACACATAGGATTCACTTGGAATAAGTTTGTTAGAATATTTAAAATTTTTAATTATTCTAAAACAGTAATTTGAATAAAACATTTAAAATCTTAATATTTGAATTAATAATATTTTATATGGAGACCAACTATAACATTTGAGATAATAAAAAAATAAAATTTATGTGCAATTCTTAAAGTATTTATTATCAGGTTTTCCAATAAACATATAGCATATGAATATTTTTTTTATAATTTATCATTATATAATTAAAATTTTTAAAATGTTTCTTCATGTGTCATTTTTTTTTCAGTAAAACCATGTATCATATTTCTATAATGAAACTTTCTAGTAAATATCTAAAAACATTTACTTAATGTTTTTTTAAAAAGATAACTGGGGAGGCCATTGAATATTAATTTTGATACTAAATATAAATGATAAAAATACTGGAAAGTTGAGTTATTAAGTGTAATATAGTGAACACAATTTTGGATAATTTATTAGTAGTTTTAGATATAAATTTTATATACTTTTGATATTTTAGGTCATATATATAAGATATCTAATAATTTTGAAAAACATCACAAAAGGTAAATATTAATTACCTTCGGCAACCAAAAATATTTAAGTCAAATTTTAATATTTCAAATTGATCATTATCCATAATATCATTTTGATATTAAAAATATTTAATCTATTTTTATACCCAAAAATCAATATAGCTGAATTCTAAATAAATTCTTTCGAGTTGTAACCCTTTTTTTTTATTAGGCTCTGTTTTTTACTTTGGTGAAATTTTTTTTAGAAAAAGTTTTCTGACATAAAAAATTTATTATGTATATTTTGTAGAAATTTTTTTAAACAAATTCACCAATTTAAATTCTTTTTTTTTTCAAAGAAAAATTTCTCAAAAAAAGTAATATAAAACCATTTTCAATTTTTACTTCAACCAACTTTTACAATTTTCTACTACTATTCACATTTATATGGATACAATACCAACATTGTTGTCCATCATAGTCAAGCTTCAATCCAAGTAAGATAAACTTGAATTCAAATAAAAATTTAAAAAATAAGTCAAATTTAAAAGTGTATCATTTTAATTGGAATCAAAATAAAAATTTTAAAACTAAAATTAACCTCAAATGTTTTTATTCCTGAGCTTGGCCCCCAAAAAAAAATTCAAAAACAAGAGCTATTTTTCTTAATAATAATATATAATCCAAAATTTTTTTCTAATAAAATAAATAAAAAATTTATTATAAATTTATTTTTAGAAAGAATTTTTTTAAACACTTTAACTTAACTCGATTTTCTAATTTGTCTCTATCATAGGATCAACGATGCAATTGCTGAAATCAAGGAAAGGGTAATTTCAAATATTATTTATGTACACTATATTTTTTGGTACATTATCATGTTTTCTATATAAAATATCATTTCTTTGTTTTTTTATCATTTAATATTTTAAGTTTTTAGAAATTTATTTTTATTTCTCTCTGCAATTAACATTTAAATGACAGAAATAAAGTGAAGAAGACAAAAAATAAATTACACTATTTTATCAAAATTTCATCCCTATTTTTTTCTGCTTTCACTAAATATTAATAATCTCAGTTGAGAAATCAATATACAGAGATTGAAGCTGGTCTCTCAGGTACATTCTTCAGCTTTCTCTCGCCATTTGCCGTTTATTCTCTCATACCTCGAACCCACTTCCCTCTCACATCCATACACATTTTCTTTCTCTTTCTCTGCAAGTTCTTCTTCATCTTTGCTACCATCTCTCTCTCTTTCTCTATCTGTTGAGTGTTTGTATTTGGAGTGGTGTGGATCTCGATGCTCTGCTCTCTGTTCTCTTGGATCCTTCTCGTACTGCTCCAGAAATTAAGGTTAGGATCCTAATTCTCATTCCTATTATTCTTCCAACTTGTACTTCCTCAAGTTAAAAGTTTCTACCGTACAATTGCAAAGCCTGAATTATGAAATTAATTTCGTAGATTAGGTTTGAAGCTCCTAGTAATGAGGTTTCCGCCATTGATAACTACTTTCTAAGCTCATTTCATTAGCATTGTAACTTCAATTTTTTATAGTCGGTGTAATAGATGCAGAGTTCTGATTGATGTTGTTTTACCTTTTTTTGGGGGGAGGGGGGTCGATTCCAGGTATTCAGTCTACAGTTTCCCCACAGTTCCTAGTTCATTCGGGCAGTTCACTTGACCTTTCAATTCTAGTTCAGCTTCTCTGTGCGCCAAAGGACACGTCTTTATTGGGAACTTGAGTTTGTAGCTCTGGACTTTAGTGTGAACAGCATAATCTTAGCCGGTATATCTTGTGTACTATTCCTTTATTTCCTTTTATTTTAGAGAGCTATTAATCTTTTGTAGAAATTTGGATCTATTGAGCTGGGGATTTGGGTGTGCAAACTAAGAGTGTTAAATTTTTGTCAAATCTTGAACACTGCAATTTTCCCTTCGCCGTGATTCATATCGTAATTAATGTGTACCCATATAATGTTAAACATCATTAGGCTATTGGTATGGTGGGCAAAATGAATTCTGTATTATGGGTACGCTTGACTTTCTTGTTTTCGGAGATGAAACTGTTTTCATTTCCAATCTCAGGATGCACTTTTCTCTATTTATTTGCTTCCGCATTCGGTAAGCATAATTAAGTTTATTTTGAGGTATTACACCTCTTTTTGGGGTCTGGAAAATCCTTGCTTTATAGGCAATCGTCATTAATTACTCATAGCATTTGCTGAAGTACGAACTCTGATATTGTCTTCTATTTGTTTTTAATTCATCTTTCTCCACCCCATCGCCCTCCCCCCAACAAACCCCCCCCCCCCCCCCCCAAAAAAAAAACACCTGAAAAGAAGAAGAGAATTTACTGTCTCGGAAAACAAGCTTGGGGCCTTCTTGCTTTTATCCTAGTTTTCTTATGCATTTTTTAAGGCTTTCCTTTGTGGTTGTGAAGTGTTTGGTAGAAATTATATGTAAGAGATGAATCAAACGACAAATGCAATTGAGGATGAGATTTTCCTCAAGGGTCAGACTGGGTCACAATTGAATTATGAGAGTAATGGAGGAAGTGCTGAGATAGTTGCCTTGAAGAAAGGGCCATGGACATCTGCTGAAGATGCTATTTTAGTAGACTATGTCAAGAAACATGGGGAGGGGAACTGGAATGCTGTTCAGAAGCACTCAGGTCTGTCCCGTTGTGGCAAAAGCTGCCGGCTGCGGTGGGCAAATCATCTAAGGCCAAATTTAAAGAAAGGCTCGTTTACTGCAGAAGAAGAGCGGCTGATTACTGAACTCCATGCCAAGATGGGAAACAAATGGGCACGCATGGCTGCGCATGTAAGCATTTTTTGTATTTGTCTTTGCCTTATTTATTGAGTTATCGTGTTTCCTTTTCTATTTTTTGGTAAAATTTGTGACTACTATTTGCTGCATGGTGTTGTCACTGTTGTTAGCTTTGTATCTCATGGCAGAAAAATTCCATCTAAGTATCCCTTGTATATTTCTTTAGGATTTGTCACTAGCAATATGGGATAACCTAGTTAGGTTTATGTATCTCTTGATGCCCAACAATAAACATACAGATAAATAAAGTAGTTGTCTTATAAATGGTTACATCTTAATAGATGATGTATGAAGTCCACAGCTTTCAATGTGATGCAATATAGTTTGTTTATCATTTCATAATATTTCCACTGAAAGACTTCACAGCTACCTAATAAACACAATTCAGTTTTGCACAGTTTTAGTATGACAACTTTTATCCAAAAAAAGAGCTTTGCAAACTCTTTCTTAAATTTTGTTATCATCATTTTTTTTTCTCGCATAATGCTCCCAAAAAGATGAAGAAGAATAGCTTGTATTTTAGGGCATCTGTTAAATATCAATTGGCAATTATACATGATTTGTTGCATTTTAATACTTGGACAATGAGGCCAATGAATTTAATTGCAAATAGCTTGGTCATCATTTAACGCAATAGATATCAGAAAACATCATAGGATTTGTTCATATCCTAGTAGGCCAAAGCCTTATATAGCATTTCTTTTTAGGTGGTGGTTGTAAGGTTGCCCTTATTTGACATCGTGTCATGGTTGGATGTTGCAGTGTCAGACAATGACAAAAGATGATGCATAGCCAAAATAGGAATATGACAATAATATTAATTTTAGAGCATTTTCAGTAGATAATGGAGATACTGCTGTGATGTATTAGACTAACGTATCATCATAAATTCAAAAATTTTACTTTCATAGAGTTTCTGATTATTTCCGATGGATCTAGGAGAGACATTACCATGTAAATTGGCAGGTGTGTGTATATAAATCTTGGAGATGGTCATTTAAATTAACCCAATTTATGTATTTTTATTGTTTAATGCCTAGATGAAAACTTGTGTTTGCAATCTAGTGACCACTTTTGTTTAATCATTATTTTAATATGAGAATAATAGTATAGTGTTCCAATTTTTATGCTGACTTATATTGAATAGCAATTTGTGAGTTGATGTACCTTTATATTTAATTACAAAATATAATTTAAGACTGAAAAATGATACAAGTATTATTAATATAATAACATAATTATTTCCAGAGTACATTGATTGCAAAACTCATGGATGTTTTTCTTCTCATTTTTTTTATTTGGTTTGTTTAAAAATTAAAGCAATTCTACTAATTCATAACTAAACTTGCCATAGTTTTTTCTTTACTTGTTAAAATCTTTAATGTATGGTCATGTTCTGTTGCATTAGCATATCTTCCATGATTTTGTAAGCACAGCAACTGGTTTCTACTAAAAGTGTAATTTTGCTTTCAATGTATTCATTTTCTTAATCCTTTATAATAATTAATTTCTTTTGCTTTTAGTTACCAGGTCGGACAGATAATGAAATAAAGAACTATTGGAATACTCGAATCAAGAGGCGGCAACGGGCTGGCTTGCCACTTTATCCTCCTGAAGTGGGTTTGCAAGCTATGCAAGAGAGTCAGCATGGCCAAAGCAGTTGCATAATTAGTGGTGGTGATAGAGGACACCATGACTTCCTGGCAAAAAACAGTTATGAGATACACAATACTATATTTGACAGTCTGAAGGACAACCAGGAGGTCTTACCTTGTGCGCCTAAACTTCCTGATATTTCTCCTAGTAGCATTCTGCTGAAAGGTCTTGGTTCTTCTCAAAACTGTAATTTTGTGCCATCAACATTACCTCACCATAAGCGTCTTCGAGAGACAACAATGCCTTTTCTTGGTTCCAGCAGTATGAACAAAAATGGGTTTTATTATCCATTCAACCATATGTGGGATAATACTTCCGATATGATTGCACAATCATTTGGAATGTATTCTCCCCTGGATCATGGTCCCTCCTCACAGAATTCACTGTGTTACAGCCATTCACTTCCAAATGGCAATTCCTCTACTTCTAAGCCAACCTCCGAGGCTATGAAGTTGGAGCTCCCTTCACTCCAATATTTAGAAACTGATTTAGGTGGCTGGGGTACATCTGCACTGCCTCCTTTGCTCAAGTCAGTTGATGTGCTGATTCAGTCTCCTACTCCAACAAGTGCACTGGAATCAGATTGTTCTTCACCACATAATAGTGGTCTGCTGGATGCTTTGCTTCATCAGGCAAAGACTCTTAGCAGTTCAAAGAATCATTATTCTGACAAGAGTTCAAATTCATCTACTGCAACTCCTGCTGATAGAGCTGACAGTTCAACTTTGAACATTTACGGGACAAAATGGGGAGACTACGTTGACCCTGTTTCTCCATTTGGTGCAACATCAATATTGAATGAGTACCCTGCTGTTTGTGCCAATAAAAACTCCTTGGATGAACAACCACCTGGTCAGACCTTTAGCGGTTAGTACTTCTCCGAGTGGTCTGATGAAGGATGATAGTTCATAACACAAACATTGTGCACAAGCACATGCATCTTTAGCACCAACCAAAATTTTGGAGCTAATTTAGAGATAATTTTGTTTTGCTACCTGATTTGATGAGTTATTAAATGCAAAATATATTCCTAAAAAGTCAGATTCAGATTTGTCTATGAATTTCACTTTTACTTAACAAAGTATACAGAGATGCTCTTGCACAAACTGGGACTTGAAAATATTGACTCGACCTTAATATTCCAAGAATGTTGATAAACTTCTTTTCTATGATCTTGCCATTCTTACTGTAGATTCATTTATATGTTTTATCAAGATATGTGCTAGATTTCCTCCTTAACTCCTTTATGAAGGTTGTGGGTTGCTGCTAATTATTCTACTTAGCTAAATTTTTTGGGGTTAATTGGAATTTTCTACAGGCAACATGGTGAAATTAGAATCTGCTGACCAGGTTTGGACCCCTAATAGTGAAAACCAAACCATGTCCATGTTGAATGTTGATGGGCCAGATGTCTTCCTTGCTCCAGATTGGCCTGAGCTTGACCAAGCCATCATGACTGATGCTATTGCAGCCTTTCTCAGTAATGATTTAGCAACTTGTACACCAACTCAAGTATGGGGGTTTGGTTCTGGTGCATGGAATAACATGCCTTCTGTCTGTCAAATGTCTGATCTTCCTTGAGAAAACTGCCATGAGATGTATGAATTGAAACCTTTTATTGATGTGTTTAAAATTGTTAGTCAGGTCTTAGTGTGATTCATGATATTAAATGCATGGGTCAAGGATTCGTGTGGCTTTATAAATTCTTTCTATGGAGCATATATTGTAGAACTGCTTGAAATTCTTGGGTAAACATTTCAGTAGTTTGTAGAATGAATTACATTGCACTTGAAACACGGGATAGGATGATGGGATGTGGCTTCATGCATCATATTTAAATTTTCTTCAGTTCCTTTGCTTATAGCAGTTGATTTTTTTTTTTTTGAATTGGCTATAGCGGTTGATTGAACTGATATTTTATGATATGACTTTCTGGTTGGGGTGTACATGGGCTTGAGGTTTTTCCTTATCCTAGATCCGTCCTGGATGAAGTTAGGTCTCAAAAAACAACCTCAACCTTTGCCTGATGTTTTTGTCCAAAAAAAAAACCTTAGCCTGATGTGAGAAGGGTTTGTCTGGCACAAAATTCATTGGGGCGTGCTAGGTTGACACACTTGTCTCTCTGAGTCTCCAAATTTATGCAAACACGTACTTTAATTTTGAAAATTACACTGATTCTCTTTAAATTTATATCACATAAATTTAAGTTATTTTGGTAATAAATATATATTCTAAACCTTTTATCTGAATATATTCACCTGAAAATTAACTGCCAAGCAGGTCTGTGGGTTTTTTTTTTCATCGAAAGGCTATCACGAAGTCAGTAATCTAGATGTCCATCTTAGAACTATATATAAATTATCAATGACTCAATTGGTTTAGTGCTTTTAGTCAGAGTCAAATGGATAAAATTATATTTAAACATACAATTACATGTAAATTTCTTATTAATATGACTTGTTAATTGCTGACCAGGAGTGCCTGAGTATATAAAAACAAAAGATATAAAAAAGTAAAAAGTTGGAGTCAAGAGGGGAAGGAAGGGGAAGAAATTAAAGGAAGAGAAGCAAAAGTTAATAGTTAATTTCTTTTCCTTTTATTTGGATGTTTAAAATAAGCAAAGGGAATTTTATAAAAAAATGGGAAGAAAATAAAATTTTAATTATTACTTGTGAATACATTTTTTTTAATGAAATTTACTCTTTCTTAATAATTATTTTTATTAACATTCTAATGCTAATCATAAACTCGATAAGTATTAATATCAATTAGTTACGACTATATAGTCATTGTAACAATAATTTTTCTAAAATTCTTCAATTTAGAAGAATTAAAATAAAAAAAAGAAGAGATTAAGAAATATTAATCCAAAATTTCTTGTTCTCTAAAAATTAATTTCTCAAATAAGAAGAGTGATTTCGTGTAACATTTTTTTACTTCCCTTTCTTTTAAAGAATTTGCTGCTAATTCAATAAAAACAATAAGTGCACACTTTAAACAACTTATCACTAAATTATTAATTTTTTAAAAAATTCTTTCATATGTTATAATTTAATTGAAAATTTTAATAGTACACAGTTAAGAATTATATTTGAAATTTTTTCAGAAATAAAATAAATTTGACACAAACATTGACGTGCTATAAGAATTTAGAAAGAGTTCATACGTCAATGGTTTTATGCCGTTAGACTATTCTAGTAATTATCGAATTCGCTTCATGTTCTGCGTCGAATTTAGAATTAGGAGCTGAAGATAAAGAAATTGAAGAACAGTTGGTGGCTGCTTTGTCCTGAATGCCAAAAATTTTGCTTTTACCATTTATCTTTCTCTAATTTGTATAAAAGTTACTTCACCCAAACGTACAAATAAAAGAGGGAGCGCAAAGGAGTTTCGTTCTCTGGTTTAGTGTCGTTGCTTCGAACAGCAGATCCGAACGTTGCTTCGTGAAGCTTCCCTTCGCACAGCAAGCCACCACGACCACCATGAGCAGACCCAAGACTCAAACCACGAGAGCCCGCCGTCGATGGCATCGCTGTGCTTGAATGCCACTGCAACGTCTGCAGAGCTGAGACTTCTGAGAGAGCGAGGTGAGTGACGGACAAGAGGTGGTCGACGTAAGAAGCAGCGGAACGCCTGTGGTAGAGGAAGCGGATACCCTTCATCGGAATAAGAAGAGCAAGAATGAAGATCAGGACTTTTCTGATACCGTTTCTATCACGATCTCAATTTATGATACACAATTGACACGACATAAAGGATTGATCTTTAAAAGTTATAAAATAAATAATAAGAAGCTAACACACAATATCACCTCACACCATATTAAAAATAAACATTTTATTTATATACATAATCATCTTTCTACTAATTCATGTCATTTAATTTTTGTATGGAAAAATATTTGGTATATCAGCGGTGAATAATTTTTTTTTTACCAGCGGTGTCCAAATCACGACACGTGGCAAGAATAATGGTTTTTAAAATTATTTTTGCCATGTGTCATGATCTGTCCACCGCCGGTGTATCAAATACCAACTCTTTTTGTATATAGATAACTTTAACCAACATACATAGAGTATACAATAGAAATAAGATCTTACCCGTAATCATTAGAACACAGTCTAGATTACAAAAATAGACAAGATTATAAAAAAAAAATATTAAAGAGCTCTAAGAAATAATTGGACTCACCATTGAAACTGCTACCCTATTCAAGTTCGGATGAATGTGGGTTGAACTTTTTAATGCTATATGAAAACATAAAATATGAGGGGGCGAGTTTATACAACTCAATGAGCAAATATAACCAACTATAATTGAAACAGAACAGACCATATGCACGAGTTTTTATAAATAAAAATTATGTTAGAATATAACATTATCTAAATCAATGTATATAACAACAAACTAAAACTTTAAATAGACTAAATTTTATTAAGAGAAGTTATGAAATTTTAAAATTCAATATAATAAACAATAATTTTAAAATTATTGAATTTTAAAATTAGATAAAGAAATAGGAAGATAACTCATTATGAAAAAAGATGTTTAGAGGATGACTCAAAGTAGAACCATTATTATAATTTTTTTATACCCAAGCATAAAGTTTGGTAGGGGCAATTGCCATATACATGTTTTATCCCAAACACATAGTAATGGGACGGGTAAATCACCACATTCTCATCATTCATATCATAAGCTTGGGAAGAACTTCTCTCAACCCCCTAACCTTTTCATATGATGATTGTTCCAAAGACACATTTCAAACATAAATTCAAATCTAATTTCACCATATTTATGAAATAATGAGGTATCATTTATAACATAAATCATATAAAACAATTTGAGAAATGATACAATTATAAGATTCAATAAAGTGTAACATAACACCATATTTTTATTATAAACTCAGGAGGGATTATTAAAGACATGTTCTGCATGTCCTATAGTTTCTAAGAATATAAATCAATGTAAACATGAAATTCAATTTATGCTATTCACAATTAAAACTTTGTTTTAAAATGCATGGACATGAGAGGGATTTGAAAAGGTGTTATAGTAAACTATATTCACTCACACTTTAAGGATTCATGGAGGGTAATCCTTTTTCACTTCCAAAATCCAAGCTACTAAGCAATTTTTCAACTTGGTTAGGATTTTCTTCGAGACCTATGATACAACATCACATAATCATCATTCCTACATGGCACATAATTACCATGAGTCTAATATTTTATCACATATAAATCCATAATTCTTTCAAGACAAACATTTTAGTTCCTACATCAATTTGGCTAAGGGTCTATATTTCTCAATCTAACACCAACTTATAATTTTACATGTATTTCCAATTCCTTTAGTAGCTAACTTATAATCCAAAATTCAAGAATTTCTCTTATACTTACAAAATTCCTATCACATACATATACCAACTTAAAGCTTCCAAACTAATAGCTTCTCAAATGCATTTACTTAATCTAATCCAATTACTTAACCATTTCATGCATAGCATCAACTTAGAACAAAATACATATGGAATCATTTTCGCAGGTACTGTTCATGATACTGTTCGTTGAAGCAAAAATTCATTATCTAAGTACCCAAATGGTGTTATTTGCTTGTAAAAATTTGCATGAAAATAATACAACATGTCCTTAACATGATTATGTGCCCAGAAATTTCATAAACCAACAAAAGAATTGAAATTTTCAAGTTTTTACCTTCGTGCTACTGTACTTTTGCGCTGCTATTTTTGCTTAATTTCTAACAGCTCTTTGGGTCACGTTTTCAGCTGATTATAGAGGGGATTTGTTGCTTTCTATGGTATGATTAAGTGGGTAAATTTTCATGGATAGATGAGCTCTCATGAGAAAGAAGGAAGAGATTTATGGGTGAGGGAGGAGAAACTGCGTTTTTCCTAATGCTGCTGGTGTGCTTGTAGGAAGAACAAAGGAAGTGGAAAGAAAAAAAAATAAGGGAGGGGAAATCTAGTATTTTTCTTTAGGATAAGAAGGGGTAGTTTGGTAATTTTATAGATAATAAAAAGAAAAAAAAATAGAATATTACAGTTTTGACGCTGGCTAGGAATGAATGTTGGATGGGAACGCCAGCAGAAAGTTATAATAAGAATATACAAAAACTACTCCCTATTGTTGGAAAAGATATACGTGAAAATACTACTTTATTTAACACGGGAATATCATCTTTATGGATAACATGGGAGATAGGGAATTATTAGTCAAAAATATATATTTCTATGATAATATAGGTTGTGATTTATTACTAGATTAATATTTCATGTACTGTTGTACTGCCGGTGAAATCTAAATCTCCATCAACAGTGCACCATAATATTAAACCTTTCTTCTTTGTTGTTCTTTAGTTGCTACTCGTTTTTCTTTCTTTGCAATCATATTCATCGGTAAAGATTTAATATTAAGTGCCTGCCATTGTTTGTGAAATTAGAAACTTAACATAAAAGGCAAAAAAGGAAGAAAGAGGTGGGTTTGAAAAGTCAAATCCGCTCTTAAAAAAAAAGAGCTGCAGAGTTGAAAACACTATTGTGGGATGCCTTAACTTAGCTAATCATAAGAATAATTTTTATCGCAGTGCTTTCTTAATTATTTAATTTGTGCATATGGATTCAAGGGCCTGCGAGTATATCTTCTACCTAATGCACAGTTTACATGGGTTTGCTTCTCTACAGAAGCAGATTGAACTGATAATGCCTAGGGGTTTCCTTTCTTTTTTGTGTTTGTATATTTGACTAATTAGTTATGTTAGGGCACTCCACGATAACAAAGAAGAAGGCAATTGAAGAACAATGAAGAAGAAAGGAAAGCAAGTGGACACAAAACAAGGAGAAAGAAGGCACAATATTTTTTTTAACGTCGTTAATTTTTTTCTTTTTTAAAAATTAAGATGCACAAGTGTCATATTATGGTGCACTGCTTGTGGAGATTTAGACTTCACGAGCAATGCATGAACTATTAATAATTTATTATTAGGCATGAGTTTTCTTGCCAATTATTATCCATTAATTTTTTATTATAACAAAATAATTCTGACAACACTATGTAAACATAAAATTACCCTATATACAATACAAAATCCCCAAATACATACATATTTACCACAGAATCATGGGGGATGTATAATTAAAGAAATTAAGATAGCAAAAATGCAAGATCAAAGTAAAATAACAATAAACCCCAAGATACTTGATATTCTAGAAAAATGTTATTAAGATAATCCTAGAGCTTTCCAAGACACATAAAATTATATAGCTAAAATAGAACTTCTAGATAGTATACCAGTTAAACAAAAACCTATGTTATATGATAAAAGATGCTTGTAAGAATCTACAACATCTGCCATTACCAAGAGATGAGGATACCTTAATATTAGAAACATATGCCTCTGACCAATATTAGGGAGCAATGTTAAAAATAAAAAGAGAAAATCTTGAAGAAATAGCAAGATATAAATCAAGAAGCTTCAAAGATGCCAAAATAAAATATAATATTAATGAAAAAGAATTACTGGCCATACTAAGAGCTATAAGGACCTTAGAAATATGGTTAATCACTAAAAGGTTTATTCTAAGAACTGATAATACTCAAGTAAAGGCTTTTATATAGAATCAGCTTCCAACTACAATGATGCATATATGGAGAATAAGATGGCAAGCATTATTATCTTTTTGTGATTTTGATATTGAAATTATACAGGGATCAAACAATATTTTTGTAGATAATTTGAGCAAGAATACCAATGGAAGAAAAGATTAAGAAAGAAGTTATTGTCAAAATAAATAACCTTGATGAAATAATCACTAGATGCATATAGGTTATCCAAGGAGAATTATTAGTAATACAGCAAAATTAGTTGGAAATAAAGACCTTAGTGGAATCTCTTCCTAATCTTCATAAGGAAGGATCCTATAGAGAAGATATTATGACCTTAGATCAGAGTTTTCAAACTCTTGATCTAGAAGAAATCTTTGATAATAGTCTTGAGTCATAGCTTGAAAAGGTCTTGGGTATGAAGGAGACCCATGATAATATTAGGAATCTAGAGCCAAAATCCAAAATGGTTATGACAGATTAAAATAATGACAATAAAACGTTTGTTGAAATCACTAAGAGTTCAAAGATTACTATGCCTTTTAAGGATGAATATCTCAAGCTAGTACAATTTATCCATGAGGGAAATTTCTCTCTAGAAAGCCCCTTAAGATGAAAATATTGTTTTGATTATGTAGGAAAATATGCTCAAGTGATCTTTTTCCTAGCAAGAATGGAAGCCGCCTTGTTAAGATATTATATCATTATGGGTATCTTGATTTAATTTACTTAGATCTAAGTGATTTAAGTATGATTAATGAGTTACTCTAGGAAATTATAAAATTAGTGCAAACCTTTCACCAAGGTTGTAAACCAACAACATTATTTTTTCTTAAATTTATTATAATACCTCCAGAGAAGTAGGGACAACTGCTAAGATCTCTAATAAGAATAGGGACTAGCGGACCAACACTAACAATAAAGATAAAAAAGGAAGAATCTACTATAACCTCACTAATCACTAAAGAATAGAAAGTGAAATGGAGAGCTCATAAGGCCTTACTTTATGCAAAAATATTAAGAAAATATCTTGAAGAAAATCAGGCGTGGATTTACTACCTGACAGAAGAGTATGTTATCTTTAACATCAAGCCAAAAGCTATAGTAGCTACCAGCAAGAGATTATTGGAGAATCTTATCAACAAGATAATTAGAGGACAGATGGATGGAATCCCATCATTCAAAATGAGATTATGCTAGCTAGCATCTATAGACAATGAAATAAATCATAGATGCCATTATTGCCTGACAAGTAAAAGTAAAGATTCATCTAATTTTATCTCATTTGTATAATTATTGTAAAAAAGTATCTTGAGTTATGAAAAAGAGAGGATGAAAAGTTACCAGAGTTTGTAAAAGAAACTATAATTAGAGTATCAAAATTGTATATAAATATATCAGAAAGGGAAATAGGCAATCAATGTATGTTATCCTACTTTGCATAAGCATCCCTCTTATTCCCATGTATCTAAAAACTAGTTCTCTTAGGAGAACTTTTTTATCAATAAATTTATATTACAGTGCTTATCTTGTTCTTATTGAAAGTAAGGTTATATCCCTTATACCTTTCACTCTTCCTAAAGAAGATAGAGCTGTAAGAGTGAGTTTAAGAGGTTCCAAGAAACTCTTAAGGTCTTAAAGACTCAAGTTTAGATTAGCCCAAGAAAGGCAGCAGGCCATCAAGAAGGGCGTTGAATAGCCATAGGTTGCGGACTCACAAAATGTCACGGCTCCAAATGATGGAACACATGACCGGCACGACATAAGGGTTTCCCCCTAGCCGCAAGCCTAACACATAGCATGCACAAACATCCAGCATACAATCTAGAGTACATAATAAATATAACTGGCCACATATGCCACATCCAATATAAGAAAATACTGTATATATATATATATATATATATATATATATATATATATATATATATATATATATATATATATATATATATCTCATGAATCTAACATCTGTGATTCAACTTGGCCCATGGCCTCATAATATTCATGTGATTCAACTTGGCCCAAGGCCTCAGAATACCAACATCGTTGTAAAATATAAAACTATTTTCCAAAGAACACATCAAAATACACAAGAAGCGAGGATCCTGCCTGTATGTTCATGGAGATACACTAGACATAAACTAAACTAGACAAACAGTACAAAAGAGCCTTACCCAAACTGGGGCTCACCAACGCTATCTTCAGCCTCTTACGAAGCTGTAGCTAGATCAAAGTCTCTTTGACTATCTGTGGAGAGGAAACAGAAGAGGGGTGAGATCACCACATCTCAGTGAATGGATAAATCACACTATAACAGAAACAGGACAAACCAAGGACGAATGCTTTGCAATGAATTTAATAATTGAAATCAAAGTGTAAAGATAATAATAGAAACATTAAGCATTTAACCATAATTTATTGAAAGAAAAGCTAAACAGTTCAAATGTATGTTCAAAAGATAAAACATGATTAAATCAGTAACAGTAGAGCAAATCAATTATGCATGGTAAGTAATAAATGAAGTTATTTATGCAATAACAATGATGAATGAGAATGTTTAGAAACATTTAATTTTTAAGAAAAATGCACTAGTTTATTGGAGGTCTTTCCTAACAGATCTATCATCTCCCCCAAGCACACAGTAAGGGTAGGGTAATCACTGTAGGCGTAGACATAAGTCCACCCTAAATCCCCCAAGCACACAGCAAGGGTATGGTAATCACTGTAGGCGTAGACATAAGTCCACCCTAAATCCCTGTGTCTTAGGCAATCATATGCCCGTCACAGTATCCTAGGCCGAAGCCTCCGCATGACCATGGTGCACCAGGGCTAGCACTCCCTGCGGCTAGCTAACAGTGATCTAAAAGGGTCCCTCCAATAGAAAACATTTGAAATATGCTATTCAAAGAGTTTAAAGTAAAACATTTCAATAACTTTACAATAAAGCTATAATTCTCCATCTAGCTCTTTTCATGCATAAAATTCCATTCTAAAATATATCTCATCCATGAATTTCCATGGAGACCTTTATAATCATAAATTTTCCCTTTTAAACATAGATCGTCCGTGGACGTCACATAGATGCTTATCATGCATCAAATCATTTCATGGCTAACTTAGTTCATTTCTATGACTAAGTTCGCATTTCTATAAATCTAGCTCAAATGGAGAATTATCAGCCTAGATGCTTGCCCTGCATACCTAGAGTTCAACTAGGATTTAAATTTATAATTTCTAACATGGTTGGAACATATTGGTTTTCAAAGCAGTAAAACAATTTAGCATACATTCCAACTAGTTAAAATCATACGAGAGAGAGAGTTATAAACCGAATTCATAAAACATGCGCTATAGTATGAAAAACTCACTCACAGGTAAGGGCTCCAGATTGGACAGCCCTAAAATCCTAGTTCCTGATCTGCATTCAGTAAAACAGACCCCAAAATCGAGTCCAGAAGGTCCAAAAACCTTAAATGAGGTTGGTACTGTTCACTGTCGAAAAACACTATTCACCGCTACTATTCATCACCGGAAAACACTATTCACTGTCACAAAAATTTTACCGAATCAACAAAAAAATTTCATATCCTAATATTTATCTAGTTTTTGAATTCATCTACGGAGTCAGATTTCTAATTAGAAGTCCCGAAGTAAGGTTTTTCAGAACTTACCTTTTACCGCAATTTTCTACTTCAGATCTACGGCGATTCAACGGTTGATTTGAAAAACTGATCGGTCAAAACTGAAGTACTCTTCGTTGTGAATCCAATAACACTGTCAGTTTTGGTATCGGAAGCCCTTAAGCACTCCAAATCGAAAGATAAATTTTGAGATTACTATTCACTCACTATTCATTACTATGCATCTTTCCGTTTTTTTTTTCTTTTTCGATATTTCATTGCACCGGTTTCATTTTAACATACGGCTGCTCTTTTTTTTTTTTTAAATATAATAATAATTATTAAATAATTAATAATAAGATTTTCTTTTATAAAAATTCATATAAATTCCATTTTTCATCATAAAATATCCCAAAAATTCTTAAAAATTTCCATTCTCATAAATCTTTAGTTAAACTCTTAAATCATGATTTTTCTTAATAAAAATAATAATAAAATAAATTTTAAAACAAATATCTTAATTCATATTAAAAGAAAGAATATTTCTAAAAATACCATAAAAATTTAATAGAGGCCAATATAATTATTTTAAGCAATACAATACTTCTTTTACTTAAAAGTCCACTTACTTCTAACAAATCATAATCATTTCTACATAAATAAAATATATTTGCTTATAGCGCGCCAAAACATAAATTCTCATATTTTTTTTTTTTTTTGTAATTCTTTAATCCATGTAATAAATATACATATTTTCTACGGTTTTTATCTCTATTGTCAAAATTCTCTCTTTTATTCTAAATTTCCTTTAATTGGAATTTTCGTTAAATTTTACGGTTATTACATTCTTCCCCCCTTAAAGAAATTCGGTCCCCGAATTTCATCACCACAGTTGCAGATAAACACTAATCTCATTGTTCAAATAAATGCAAATATCTAACGCGTATATCCTCCTCTTTTTCCCAAGTAGTTTTCTCAGAAGAATAATTTTTCCATATCATTTTTACTGTAGGTATTTCTTTTGACCGTAACTTCTTTATTTGTCTGACCACTATTGCTACTGGTTATTCCTCATGGGTTAAATTTTTCTGTAACTGAATCTATGGACACTGTATAACATGTGTAGAATCCGGTAAATATTTTTGTAGTATAAACACATGAAAAACTGGATATCCACTGCAGGTGGTAAAACTAAACAATAAGCCACTGAACCGATCCTATCAAGAATTTCAAATGGTTTTTTTTATACCGAGGGTGTAACTTCCCTTTATTTTCAAATCTCATTACCTCTTTTATTGGTGAGTCATTAAAGAATATATGGTCACCAAATGAAAATTTCTAGTGCTCAACATTCATAGTCCTTGTAAACTTTTGACTTGTATTGAGTTTTCAGTATTCTTTTTCTAATCAATTTTACTTTATCAATGACATTTTATAATAAATATAACTCCACTGAGTCATTTAACAGAACATTTGTAACACCTCTTACATAAGGCTTAAATCTTCTAATATCATTTTATTATAGACAAATTCTGCTAAGAAATCTCCTACCAATCTCAACAAAACAAAAAAAAAATATACCTGTAGCATGCTCTCCAAACTAGCATCATCAATTTAATAATTCATATGCTATCTATTGCATGTTATTCCAAATTAGATTTCCAAAGTTTAACTTTTCTCAATTCACTCACATATTAAGAAACCTATGATGTTCATGTAAAACTTCAAATGATTGCCATTCTATATTGGCATGATAATTACTGCTATGAGCAAGTTCAACTAAAGACAATTAAGTTTTCCAAACTTTCACCACAATAATATAAAGATACTTAAAGCATAACTTCTAATGTATAAACACATTATTTAAATTTAGTATCAGTCATACTATAATCTAATAAAGATCTTTAGACTTCCTGACTAATTCTCTTGAGATAATATATTCTATTCGTACTTGCCAACATACCCACAAATGAAAATTTTCACTTGTATCTTCCTTTTACCATTATACTAGTACTATTTTTTTTTATCTCAGTATATCTTTATTACCTCGGGTAATCCATATTTACAATCTATGGCTTCTTCTGAAATCTCTTTTCTCAACAATTATCCATACGTGAATTTCCACTCTCAACATAATTTACATTCTAGATATTAGTCTCAATTTAGCAAGGTATAACTCATTAACACAAATATCTTAATCACTTACATTATTCTCAGAGATGATTCTCAAAATATTCTCCATGTTTCCAAATTAAAAATTTCGAGATTAGCTTAAATCTTACTTTCCATACTTTACTCCTTAAAAACTTCAACACCGTTAACTCCTTTGATTACATTCGTCAAAGCACCATTACATCATCATCCATCTATTCTTTTCAAAATCTCTATTACTTTAATCTACTAATAAGTTGAACACCATAATAACTGAGTTCCAAAGATTAGAAATTATCTTTCCTTGCAATGAGGGAAAACAACCTTGCATTTAATGCCAACCGTTAATGAGGGAGAATGCAGTGAAACAGACGAAAAGCACAATAGAGAATGGTGCCAAAATAGAAAGTCAAAAATTTGGACAAACATTGAAAAGCATTAAAATCGGTGGCCGTAATTCTTGAAAATCTGTAAACAAAATCTAGCTGCTATTTCGACGAAAATCGGTGGCCGCAATCGGTGGCCGCAAATTTTGAATATATGTGCCAAAATTTAATTCAAAGATATTGTTATTCGGCGGAAGCATATCATATGGAAAAGAAATATTTCCGAGCCTATAAAGTCTGTGAATAACAAGAGCACATAGTTAACTGGTAGGATGCAGTTGGTTGCTTCAAAATATATAATCAATCAACTGTAAATAACCGGTCCAAATTAAAATTTCTCAAAATAGCTAGTCAACTTATAAACCAATAGTCGACTGGTAAAAACATTGAGAAAATAAAATAAACCATTTGATTGTTCCTCTTCAACAATTAATTGGTTTGCATTTTCACTCTTTTTCTTTTTCTTCTTTTTTACAATGACGGCTATCACCTACAACCTTTCAAGACATCAATGCTTCATCAAAGACAACAAGAAAAAGACAGATTTCTAGTGATATCTTATCTTATGCTCTTTATATGCTTAATATGGGTCACAGTTATAACTACTGTACATATACATGCTTGCCGTTTTTTTTACCTTTAATTTAGCTAATATCCACCAATCACTCACATAGCTATTCTAATAATATCCGGCCTATTCGCATAGCTATTATAAATATGCCCTTTTCCGAGTTCCATAAATGCTTATATTAGTATCTTTATCTTCATACTCAAAGTTAAGGTGATAGAAATTATGGAGGGAACCGCATTCCGTTAGTTTCAAAATATCAGTGTCTTTTGTGGTTCCAGTCCTGGAAAAGATGGGGAATATGTGAAAGCAGCACAAAACCTGGGTAAGGTGCTGGCCAGAAGAAAAATTCATCTAGTCTATAGTGGAGGTAACTGTGGGTTAATGGGGTGTGTGGCTACAGCTGCACATGTAGGAGGATGCCAATTTCTAGGTATTATTCTTACAGCTCTAGCTGCATCTAGCAACATAGGGAAAACAATTGGGGGAAGAATATAGAGTAGCTTCTATGCATGAACGCATGGCTAGAATGATGAGCAATGCTGACGGCTTCATTGCCTTACCAGGTGGTTTTGGTACTTTAGAAGAGATTTTCCAAATAGTCTCTTGGGCACAACTGAATATGCATCACAAACCGATAGGTTTGTTAAATGTTAATCACTTCTTTGATGGTTTGTTGTCTTTTCTAGATCAAACTGTGGAACAGAAGTTTATCCCACACTTAGCACGACGAATTCTCATCTCGGCTTCAAATGCTGAGGAGTTGATTGATGCCTTACAAGTATATGTTCATGTACCTGATCCAACTATTGCTCAAATAGAATGGACGGCAGACAACCGCAGGAAGCGCAAATTGGATTTGGATCTGCATCTGTAACTGTAGTAGAACGTAGCCATTGCTGTTCCACTTTTATTTTCTTAGGGTCTATTTAGATACCATCCTGCTAGCCACATACCTTAAGAAAATACTATTACTAAGTCAAAATTCATATTTTGAGAACTTAGCATATAGCTGATACTCCCTTGAAGTTTGTAATACTATCTTTAAATATTGCTTATGATCCTCTGAACTCTTGAAATATTCTAATAAATATAATAACAACTTGATTTAGGGATGGCTTAATTACTTATTCATTAGCTCTATGAATGTAGCTGGGGCATTTGTCAATCCAAATGATATAACTATAAACTCATAGTGTCCATGCCAAATCCTGAAAGAATTTTTTTTTTAATATCCTCTTCTCTTATCCTTAATTGATGATATCTAAATATCAAATCAAATTAATTTTTTTTTTAAAAAATGTTGAGCACTTTCTAACTGATCAAATAGATCATCTATACGAGGTAATGAGTATTTATTCCACATTGTCACTTTATACAATTGTCTATAATCTATGCATAGTCATAGTGATCCATCTTTCTTTTTCACCAATAGAACTGGAGCACTCTAAGTAAAAGTTCTAGTGCTTTTAAATCCCTTGTTTAACATGTCTTGTAACTATTTCTTTTTCAGTTCTTTAAGTTCAGTGGGTGCCATTCTATATGGAAATATAGAAGCTGGCCAGGAAATAAATCAATACCAAATTCTATTTATTATTTTGGGGTAATCCTGGCAATTCTTCAGGAATTATATCAGAAAATTCTCTAATCACTGGAATTTGATTTACATTGATATACTTTATATCAGCATCTCTCACCACTGCCAACTATCCTTGGCACCTTTTTGTAATCACTTATGGACTGAGATTAGGTTACTGGGTATCTCACTAAGATTTCTTTGTATCAAGAGAGAAAATTCTCCAAGAATATTGAATTTAATCACCTTCTAGTGATATTTCAAAATGACATTACATAATGCCAACAAATTCATTCTCAATATCACATCACAATCTACCATGTCTAGACAATCGGGTATAACGGATGTCACATTCAGAAACCATCATACCAGAGTTTGACCCCTTCCGTACCTTGGTGGTATAGGATTTGCCTAAACTCAGCATTCCGCTGAGGTTTGCCCTACTACCCTTCAAGAGGACACGCGAAGAAACTCTGTATGGGTCTTTTCCCAAACACATAGCAAGGGAAAGCAAATAACATCTCATATAACTGGCATCTCGCTATAAAACAGAGATAGCCCAACCGTCACTTAACCATGCCAACATAGCATACTATAAACTGACTTACTTGAACAAAAGGACAACATCCTATCGAACCTCTTTAGCAGCACCGTGAGTATAAGCATGTCCGGATTCACACCCATACTCAAAGTCCTACCTAAAGGTCCGTTACTCCATGAACACAGGAAAACCTAATGCTCTGATACCATATTGTCACGGCTCCAAATGATGGAACACATGACTGGCACGGCATAAGGGTTTCCCCCTAGCCGCAAGCCTAACACATAGCATGCACAAACATCCAGCATACAATCCAGAGTACATAATAAATATAACTGGCCACATATGCCACATCCAATATAAGAAAATACTGTATATATGTATATATATATATATATATATATATATATATATATATATATATATATCTCATGAATCCAACATCTGTGATTCAACTTGGCCCATGTCCTCATAATATTCATGTGATTCAACTTGGCCCAAGGCCTCAGAATACCAACATCGTTGTAAAATATAAAACTATTTTTCAAAGAACACATCAAAATACGCAAGAAGCGAGGATCCTGCCTGTATGTTCATGGAGATACACTCGACATAAACTAAACTAGACAAACAGTACAAAAGAGCCTTGCCCAAACTGGGGCTCACCAACGCTATCTTCAGCCTCTTACGAAGCTGTAGCTGGATCAAAGTCTCTTTGACTATCTGTGGGGAGGAAACAGAAGAGGGGTGAGATCACCACATCTCAGTGAATGGATAAATCACACTATAACAGAAACAGGACAAACCAAGGACGAATGTTTCGCAATGAATTTAATAATTGAAATCAAAGTGTAAAGATAATAATAGAAACATTAAGCATTTAACCATAATTTATTGAAAGAAAAGCTAAACAGTTCAAATGTATGTTCAAAAGATAAAACATGATTAAATCAGTAACAGTAGAGCAAATCAATTATGCATGGTAAGTAATAAATGAAGTTATTTATGCAATAACAATGATGAATGAGAATGTTTAGAAACATTTAATTTTTAAGAAAAATGCACTAGTTTATTGGAGGTCTTTCCTAACAGATCTATCATCTCCCCCAAGCACACAGCAAGGGTAGGGTAATCACTGTAGGCGTAGACATAAGTCCACCCTAAATCCCCCAAGCACACAGCAAGGGTATGGTAATCACTGTAGGCGTAGACATAAGTCCAGCCTAAATCCCTATGTCTTAGGCAATCATATGCCCGTCACAGTATCCTAGGCCGAAGCCTCCGCATGACCATGGTGCACCAGGGCTAGCACTCCCTGCGGCTAGCTAACAGTGATATAAAAGGGTCCCTCCAATAGAAAACATTTGAAATATGCTATTCAAAGAGTTTAAAGTAAAACATTTCAATAACTTTACAATAAAGCTATAATTCTCCATCTAGCTCTTTTCATGCATAAAATTCCGTTCTAAAATATATCTCATCCATGAATTCCCATGGAGACCTTTATAATCATAAATTTTCCCTTTTAAACATAGATCGTCCGTGGACGTCACATAGATGCTCATCATGCATCAAATCATTTCATGGCTAACTTAGTTCATTTCTATGACTAAGTTCGCATTTCTATAAATCTAACTCAAATGGAGAATTATCAGCCTAGATGCTTGCCCTACATACCTAAAGTTCAACTAGGATTTAAATTTATAATTTCTAACATGGTTGGAACATATTGGTTTTCAAAGCAGTAAAACAATTTAGCATACATTCCAACTAGATAAAATCATACGAGAGAGAGAGTTATAAACCGAATTCATAAAACATGCGATATAATATGAAAAACCCACTCACAGGTAAGGGCTCCAGATTGGACAGCCCTAAAATCCTAGTTCCTGGTCTGCATTCGGTAAAACAGACCCCAAAATCGAGTCCGGAAGGTCCAAAAACCTTAAATGAGCTTGGTTACTGTTCACCGCCAGAAAATACTATTCACTACTACTATTCATCGCCGAAAAACACTATTCACTGTCACAAAAATTTTACCGAATCAACAAAACAATTTCATATCCTAATATTTATCTAGTTTCTGAATCCATCTACGGAGTCAGATTTCTAATTAGAAGTCCTGAAGTAAGGTTTTTCAGAACTTACCTTTTACCGAAATTTTCTACTTCAGATCTACGGCGATTCAACTGTTGATTTGAAAAACTGATCGGTCAAAATTGAAGTACTCTTCGTCGTAAATCCAATAACACTGTCAGTTTTGGTATCGGAAGCTCTTAAGCACTCCAAATCGAAAGATAAATTTTGAGATTATTATTCACTCTCTATTTATTACTATGCATCTTTTCGTTTTTTTTTTCTTTTTCGATATTTCATTGCACCGGTTTCATTTTAACATACAGCTGCTCTTTTTTTTTAAAAAAAAAAAATATAAAAATAATTATTAAATAATTAATAATAGGATTTTCTTTTATAAAAATTCATATAAATTCCATTTTTCATCATAAAATATCCCAAAAATTCTTAAAAATTTCCATTCTCATAAATCTTTAGTTAAACTCTTAAATCATGATTTTTCTTAATAAAAATAATAATAAAATAAATTTTAAAACAAATATCTTAATTCATATTAAAAGAAAGAATATTTCTAAAAATACCATAAAAATTTAATAGAGGCCAGTATAATTATTTTAAGTAATACAATACTTCTTTTACTTAAAAGTCCACTTACTTCTAACAAATCATAATTATTTCTACATAAATAAAAATATATTTGCTTATAGCGCGCCAAAACATAAATTCTCATATTTCTTTTTTTTTTTTGTAATTCTTTAATCCATGTAATAAATATACATATTTTCTACGGTTTTTATCTCTATTGTCAAAATTCTCTCTTTTATTCTAAATTTCCTTTAATTGGAATTTTCGTTAAATTTTACGGTTATTACACAAAAGCTACATGAATAATTGTCCCTCGAGATTATTCACCAGCACATACTTTGCGGAAGCTGCAGTGGGTTGAAATAAAGTAACCCTTATATCTGAGTTAAGAAGGAGTAAATAATTGAATCCATATGAAGTTTTTGGTAAAAGGTTCATAGGAGAATTAAATGAAAATGGATTCTAGATTAATAGGAACAATTGATGTTAGAAATTTAAATGAAAGAGGGAAACAAATATATAAAAATTTAAACAAAGTTATAGATCTAGTAATAGAAATTGTAAAAACTTCTCATAACAACTTTATGTTAAATATCTGGAAAGAAAGATAAATAATCAAGTTCAAGAATATATGAAAATAGGAGAAATGTTAGGATATGATCCTATTCTTTTACCAGTAGCAAGAGAAAGAATTAAAAGGAGAGTAAAATTACTTTTTATACTCAAAGAAGGATATAGGAAAGAAATGAATAATATTTTAAGAAGACTAATTGAAGTATTAAATAATATTCAACCATGAATAAATGAATAGAGAAAACAAACTCGAATCTATGGAACAAATAATAGAACAATTAGAAAGAATTAATATAATCTTTTATCTAAACTAATAGAAACTGTAAAAGAAGTAAGAGAAGAAACTTTTCATAACAACTTTATGTTAAATATTCTGGAAAGAAAGATAAATGATCAAGTTCAAAAATATATGAAAATAGGAGAAAAGTTAGGATATGATCCTATTCTTTTACCAGTAGCAGGAGAAAGAATTAACATGAGAATAAAATTACTTTTTATACTCAAAGAAAGATATAGAAAAGAAATGAATAATATTTTAAGAAGATTAATTGAAGTATTAAATAATATTCAACCACGAATAAATGAATAGAGAAAACAAACTCAAATCTATGAAACAAATAATAGAACAATTAGTAATATGATATTTGATCTAAATAAATCATAAGATAAAGATATTATAAAAGAAGCCTTTATGCTTAAAATAAATGAAAATGAAAATTGGATGAGAAATATGGAAGAACTTATAAAAGTCCCTTTTGAAGAATCCAATGGATTAGAATCCAAAGAAGAATATAATCCTATTAGAGCTGAAAGAATAATTAGGAATAGAAATAATTTAATTGAAATCCTAGAATATGAAATAAGAAAATTGAAAGAAATAATTGTTTTAAGAATTTTAAAAGTTCATTATGAAACAATCCAGCTTTAATTTAATTGACATGATCTATTTGTTATTGGTATAAGAGCCTATAGGAATATAAAGAAAAATAATGAATTGGAAAAAACTTTGACCAAATATAGCAGAAGCTAAAGAAAGGGTAAAATTATTAAAAAAGGAAAAAGAAAATATTGAAAAGGAAATTAATAGTTTAGAATTTAGAAAGCTATATGAAACTAATACAACTAAAAATAGTCTAGAAAAAATCAATAAAAATTTAAGTTTATTAGAAGAAGAATTAAAACTAATCATGAGAATTATAAAAATAGAAAATCTAGAAATACAATTTACTCTTTAGGATAGAAGAGATTATAAGAAAGAAGAGGTGGAAAAAACAATTATTCAACAACAAATACTGGTATATACAAGTAGGATAAGTAAATTCTATAATATGAAAGAATTAAACAGACAAATAGAAAAAGAAAACCTATTGAAAGAAATAAAAGAATATGAAAAACAAAGGGAAATAGAGGATTTAAGAAGAAAGGTAGAACAATTACGAAAAAGAAAGAGAGATAGAAGAAGAATTACGACAATATTTAATAGAAAAAGAAAAAGAAAAAATAGGTGAAGAAACAAAAATGTTATAATTACATGATGAAGAAATTAATAATTCGGAAGATGAAGATAAGGCTATAAAAGAAATATTGAAAAATTTTGATAATATGCAAATAGAACCTATAAAAGTAAATAGACAAATGAAGGCATTAGATAGTGGAAAGGAGAATGATTAGTAATACAACAAAAGTAGTTGAAAATAAAGACCTTAGTGGAATCTCTTTTTGATCTTCATAAGGAAGGATCCTATATAGAAGATATTATAACCATAGATTAGAGTTGTCAAACTCTTGATCTAAATCCATGGTGTTAAGAAAATGATTGACTATGAGGGCATCCATTTTATTTGTTTTCATTGAGCTAAAGTAATCTAAGCTATGTTTCAAGATGACGGAGGAGACAACACCAGCAAGATAAACAGAGAGAATATGAATGAAGGAACTGTAAACGAGTAAGCAATACAGCTAGAGATAGAGAAAAGAGCAGCTAGAGTAAAATGGCATATGGTTTTTATGAGAAATTATGTGGTGAAATAGGATAGTTTAAGGTTAAGGTAAAATGGTAATTTTCAAAGGTTTTAGGGGTAAAAGTGGAATTTTTGAAAGTTTTAGGGGCAAAATGGTAAATGACCAAGTAACCCTCTAGAAAAATCACAAGGCATCAGATTTTGGGAGTGGTAAGCAAGAACTACAATAAACTTCATTGCCAACCTGATAACCCTAGAGAGCATTGCAAAACCATAACCTTATAGAGTGGTAAGCAGTTGGATGAACCAGAAGGAAGATGAGAGAAAAGAAGAAGAAGAACCCCAAGTTAAATCTGAAGATGCAAAAAAAGAAGAATTCAAGGGGGAGAAAGAGAAGGAAGATGAGCCTAAGTATGTAGCTCTTGAACCTTACAAGCCACCAATTCTTTTTTCCTAGAGATTGGCCAAAGATATATTAGAGAAGTAATATGGAAAATTCTAAGATATGCTGAAGAAGCTATACATTAATATCCCTTTCTTAGAAGTCATTTCTCATATGCTAAATTTTTGAAAGAGATCATATTAAATAAAAGAAAATTTAAGGGATTTTTGGCATGATGAAAGTGTGAAGGTAGGGTCCAAAAAGTCTTCATTTTGAGTACTTAGCCTTCGAGGCACCAAAAAAGTCCTTAGTATGAGTACTTAATTGCCTATAACTTAATAAGATAGAGCATAGAATGCACTCACTACAAAAAAACTGAAGAAAAAGGATGAAGTAAAGACTTCTTGAAAAGAAAAAGTGGTGAAAAATAAATAAATAGATAAATAAAAATATGAAAAAAAAACAAAAGAGCAAAGACAGCCCGAAACACGGTTAGGCCATGCTATCAAACACGGCTAAGCCATGCCCTGTAATACAAGCCCTATGATATGCTACTTCCACCCATTTCTTCCCATGCTACTCTATTCCCCCTCCCGAATCCTAACCTCCGAGCACACCATCACACCACTCTCAACCCTAACCGACAGTCTCTACTCTCCCCCTACAGAAATCCTTCCTCACTTGACCTTTGAAATTTCTTCCCAACCCCCTTGAGCAACCTTATTTCTCACAACTTCCACCGCACCCTAACCTATGAAACCCTTAACAACAGCTTTTCTTTTCCTCTCCATCGAAATAACCTCCATTGCACACCCACCAAAATCCCTCTTCCCATAACCTTTGAAACTTATTTTTAACCCCTTTGATCTCCTCAGATAAAAGCTCCAGCTTGGTCTTTCTTTGCTGCCTCTATCTCATGCTCTCATTGAGGTACTTTCTCTCCTTTTATTTTTTATTTACTTCATTAGATTTTTTGGTTTAGTTCACTTGAATTAGGAATTTGCTTTGAATTTTCTAGTTTTTGCATTTGATTTTAGTTTATTTAGATTGCT
Organism: Gleditsia sinensis; assembly: GCA_037074535.1. Taxonomy (NCBI): domain Eukaryota; kingdom Viridiplantae; phylum Streptophyta; class Magnoliopsida; order Fabales; family Fabaceae; genus Gleditsia; species Gleditsia sinensis. Next base: position 64,028,727 of record CM073466.1, read on the forward strand.
AGATTACTTTGGTTATTCCCCAAAATTTGCCTAGGACTAGGACTAAATTTGTCATTTGCCTGGTTTACAATGTTCTGACATTGCTATAATAGTGTAGTTAATTATTTTGGTTTTTTTTATTTGAATGCATTGCTATCATGATTTACATTGTTATGAACTATATGATATAGTGCTATTGGGCTGTGCTGTTGAAATTATAATTGTTCATCCAGTCTTGTTTGAAATTTATTGTATATCATTGTTGATAGCCCCAAAAAGAGCAAGAACTGACCAGAGTTCCTCCTTTCAATCCTAACAACCTCGTAGAGGACTAGACCTTAGACCAAACCAATTTTCTCATCAAATAAATGAATATGGTATCATGTTCGGTGATGATAATCAACAGATAAGATACAATACACTAGTAAGACGGGGAATGCTGAGTATCTGATATCTTGAAAAGGAATGTTTGAATCGGTTTAGCTTGCTCAATAATGTACGCTAACTGGTTGATTGAATTGGTTGGTCAACATTTATGAGGTTGCGTTACCCAACCTACGCTAGAATAACCTTAGAAAATTTTAGCTTTATTAATGTGGTTTTGTTCTAAGGTCCTGGCGTCGATTATGGCCGCATTAATTTTAGATTATTTGACCATGGCTACAGTTATTATTAGTTCAATTTAATAAGTTATTCAGACTGCCTCTTGGGGGTCATAGAGTGGTTCCCCAAATTTTTAATGCAAATCAATTTTGGAATACAATTTCATTAGGGGGAAATATAAGCCATTAGTTTCAAAAGTATCGGAAGCTTGTAACCCCTACTTTAGATACTTACATCGCCTGATGGAATGCACTATTTTTGGTAGGGCTGAGAGTGATGGAATTGCAAATCAATGAAAATTATATTTCCTTTAGGCTATGATAAATGCTAGCTAGGTTGATATAGGGGCATTCATAGTCCAAGAGATGACAAAAGTGAGTAATACAATGAATGGTAAGGTTGTAATAAAGGGATTGGTGACCCCAAGAGCTAAAGGGTTAGGCTTAGACTAACATTTACAAGATTTGCAACCAACAGCTAGCAATAAGTAGATTGATTTAGAATCCTGTTTAAACATGAAATTAATTACAAAGAAAAATGTCAACCATTAGTTGCATTTTCGAAGGTATAACCTATTCTGCCTACCTAGCCCAAATAGAACGGCAATCACCATTCAAAACAACTGGATATACCCATTAGAAGAGGGCACTAATGATGATTTTTCTAAATAAAAAAAAGATGAACAACCCTCTGAACCCTAGCCATTCTCACCATCCCCACAACTCCTATTCCATCCTTCTATTTCTGCAAGTCTTTCAATTACGTAAACCATTAATCAAAACTTCTTCTTACAAAAATTAGCTGAATAGAGGAGGAGCAACTCTACCAAAGGACCACCTTGCACGCCATAAATAAATTAATCCAAAACATGTAGACCAAAATGGATTCAATGGAAAGTATAGTGGGTTCCATGTATCAAATGATGTAAACTTGGTACAATTGGCACTTGACCCAGCACCCACTACTAACACCATCATAGCTTGTGTCTTCATTGTTAGTGACATTGGAGACAATGTTAAATTTAAGCATGGGGGATTAGTTACTTTTACGTCTTGGCTTGCTTGTATATATTTTTTCTATGAGTCTTTGTTAGTCATGTTTGCATTTTATCTTTACTTTTTTTGTTTTTTCTCTTATTATCTTTTTCCTTGTCTTTATTGGTTTGTATTTCTTATCTTGCTTAGTCACAAAATTAGTAATTTTTTAATAATGTAATATAGGTTGATTCCTATCTCATGAAAATGTGGTGTATGATGGCATGTGAAATAAATATTTGTTTTCTAGTTTATCTCTTCTAGCATTGAACTCCAAATTCTTTAAAAACACCCTACCTATTGTATTATGAGTTGTATGCCCCTTTTTTTATTTTTGGCATGATGAAAGTGTGAAGGTAGGGAGAGGTGAAGAATGAGGGAATATAAAACACAAAAAGTCTTCACTTTGAGTACTTAGCCTTGAAGGCACCAAAAAGAGCTTTAATATGAGTGCTTAATTGCCTATACGCTAGTGAGATAGAGTATAAAATGCACTCACTAAAAAAAAAGGAAGAAAAAAGACTTCTTGAAAAGAAAAAGTGATGAAAAATAAAAATGAATTTTTTTTTTTGAAATAAGGGTAAGACAAAATATGGATATTTAAAAGATGAGGTGTCCTACTTGAATGTCTTAAGAATCAATTTGGTACATAGAGTTTGTAGTAACAATAGAAGGGGGTGTATAATAAGAGAACTCGAGTTTAGTATTAGAAAGATAGAGAACAACTAATAAATGCTTGTTCATTTATTTGTTAACATCACATTGATTGGATGAAGGATTAGCTATGTCATATTTTCCTATTTTTTGGATTTAGAGTTTATCTTCTCTTTTTCTACTTGTATGTTTTGTCCTTTGCTTGAGGAAAAGAAAAATTTTAAGCATGGGAGAGTTGATAGATGAGAAAATTATATCTTAATGTGCTAGCTTGTGTCCCTTAACTTGCTATGTTCGTTCTATTTTATTTTGTTATTTTGGATATTGCTTGGCTATATTCTCTTTTTGTAGGTGAGAAAGAGGGCCCAAGAACTAAGGTAAAAATGAATATTTGAAGAGTTTTCTAGACTAGGAGTAGGCCAAGGAGGAACCACGCAAAGAACGAATTTCAGAAGATCAAGAAAATACCAATCAGCCTCAAGCATGACCTAACTGTATCTTGTGTCTCAAATGCTCCAGCCCCTTAAAATATTCATGAGGTTTGAAAACTGTATTTTTATATGTTTTAGTGCAGCCAAGATGGAGGGGCAATGATATTTTGAGTTTCTTTTGTCCTTGAGACATTCCAAAGCTAGGTTTTAATTAGACTTTCAGTTTCATTGTATTGTAGGCTAGATTTTACATTGGATTAAAGGCTCTATCTTATTGGATTCATCTCCATTGATTCATAATCGGTTTTATCTCTCTATCCATATCTCTATTTCTTTGTTGAACAATTTGTATTGGAGAACTATGATTTTTTTACTGAAATTGAGTTTGATTTTTATTTCAATTATGTTTGAGTAGACTTTATTCTAGGATTGGGAAAACCCACTTATAAATTAATATTGTTGAATCACTGAATTTCCATTGTGATTATTTATTGGTAATTAGATTATCTATTATGCATGACGTTTCTTTGAAGAAATGCTTGGCCACTATTTTGTCTTAATTTTCGGTAGATAATTGATGAACTAAAAGAAAGTTATTGTCAAAACTTAATATTGATGAAATGTTTGGCCACCATTTTTCCTTTTAAACTACAGTGATCAAAAATTTGTTCGATATATGATTCAACAGTAGATTTAGACAAGTAATATACTAGTGTGCACCCTAACAATTAAATAAAGAAATCATGAGATAAGGAATAGAAAAACAACTAATACTCAACTGAAATCGAACAATTAAACATTTAATCAATTCTCACAATACATAATTCTTAAGGTTTCAATCTTCCTAAATCACCTAAAGATGTTTAGCCATGTAAGGCCATAGGGAAATGAACTAAAAACTAAAAGAAATGTGAGAAAATAAAAGCTAGAATGATTGATATCCCTTTTGCTTCTAATAAAGCTATTTATAAACAAAAAACTAAGTTTCCATACTTGCATCACGACTCTAGCGTTTGTTCATCACGATGCTGCCATTTCTGATAATGCAATGAATCAGGATTAGGGTCCCTGCATCACAACATTAACTATCCACCGTTGTGATGATGTTGTTTCTAAAATCCCCTACTTTAAGGTTTCTGGCTCACATCATGACAGAAAGAACACCACATCGTGTCAAAAAATCTTCTACAAATTTAGACTCTGCCTTGCAATTTAGCATCGCGAGAGGACAACTTCTGCCTTATTTTTCAGTTTTTTGTCCTTTTTTCCTTCTTTTCTTCATCAATTATTCTCCCATTTATTCCTGTAAGACAATTACACAAAATTAACCATATTTCTTATTTCTATTCCTCTTAATATTGATCAAAATATCAAATTATAGTATCTAATTAATGCATCAATATTTTCTTATCACCTTTAGAGAGGAGTTAAATAAGGTACTTGCTTAAGAAGAAATCTTTTGGCACAAAATATCTAAAGGGGATTGGATTAAGTTTGCTAATCATAATACTAAATAGTATAGCACCAAAGACATCATTCGTAGAAGGAAAAATAAAACTAACGTGATTATAGATGCTTCAGGTTATGGATCATAAAGATAGGACTATGAAGTTAGTTATCTCCTTTTCCAAGAAATTATTTATTGAAGATAATAGTCAAAGGGAGTGGCATACTACACATTTTAATTAACGGTACATTGATAGTAACTATTTGGAAAACTTAGTGACTTATTTATCTAATGATGAGATAAAGAAGGTAATTTCTAACATTGGGGGGCTTAAGGCAATAGGAGAAAATGGCCTTTAAGATGGCCACACAGTGGCTTTTTATCACAAAAATTAGGACATTATAGGACATAGTGTATGCAAATTCATTCAAAGTATTTGACTCAACCAAAAGCTAATTAAAGAGGTAAACAATACCCTCTTAGTTTTAATACCTAAAATTGAGAAGCCTGAATTTATTAACCAAATGAGGCCAATTTCTCTTTGCAATGTAATTTACAAAGGAGTCACTAAAGTTCTTGTCAACCATTTAAAACCTATTTTGAAGAATTTGATTTTTTTTCATATTTGGCTAGTTTTTTTCCATATAGGAATATTCAAAATAATATTATTATTGCAAGAGAATTAGCTCACTCAGATAACATAATGAAAGGAGAAAAGGGGTTCATATCCATCAAACTTAATTTAGATAAGGTTTATAACTTGCTTATCTAGAGTTTTGTGGAAAAGGTCTTGCAAGAAATTGGGTGTAGAGATGCATTTTCACGAATTGTTATGGAATGAATTTCCACCCTTTCTATTATTGTGTTATAGAATGGAGTGAAAATTGATACCTTTCAGCCATCTAGTGGTATATGTTAAGGTGACTCTCTATCTCTTTATTTGTTCGTCTTATGTATAGATAAACGATCTCACATCATTACAGATGTAATCAATTGTAAATTTTGGTGGCTAATTAAAATAGGGAGAAATGGTCCTCTTATCTTATATTTGATGTTCGCAGATGATCTTTTACTTTTTGTTGAAGCTAATATAAAGCAACTTGAAGGTATTTAGTATTGCCTTACTATTTTTGCTTCTATGTTTGGCCAAAAAGTTAGTATTAAGAAGACATGCATTTACTTCTCTAGAAACATGCATGCTGCCAATAAAGAAGAAATTATAAATATAAGTGGGTTCAAAATAGCTAAAATTTTGGGAAGATACTTGGGGTCTTTTGTTGTAAATGGCCATTAAACTTATTAGACTTACCGATACATTATGGATAAAATTCAAAATAGATTGAATGGATGGAAGAGACAATGTTTATTCCTAGCCAAAAGATTAATGTTAGTGGAGTCAATAACTTTGGCTATGCCTATTTTCCATACTCAACACAACAATATTCGAAAAGGAATTTACAAGAAAATTGAGAAAATTTAACACAACTTTATATAAGGCCTAGAGGATAATAAGAAGTATTGGCATCTTATGGCTACGAGAGACCTTTGTCTTCTAAGGAAGTTATGAGGCACATGATTGAAAAAATTATATGTAATGAATGATACTCTACTCTGCAAAGTTGGATAAGGAGTGATAACTATGAGTGATAGTCTTTGGGCTTAGGTCCTTACAAGCAAATATGGAAGGACAAGAAACCTCATGTAGGGCTGTTGTGTTAAAATTTTAGATTCCACTATCTGAAAAAATATAGTTAGACTATGGCCAGTGATTATTCATAACTACCATCGAAGTTTAGGAGATGATTACTCAATTTACTTTTGGAAGGATAGATGGCTTGAATGAGAGGGAGTCCTAGTTGACCACAGATCGGTATCCTTACCTAATAATGGCCTAGCATGTAAGCATGTTAATGAATGGGGGATGTTAGACCTTGATAGGTTAAAGCATTTACTAAACACTATCATCCTACCAATCTTGCATGCCATTCTTCCTAAAAGTAAAAAGGATGGAAATAACTCCATTAGATGGAGCCTTGCGCTAAAAAGTTCATTTTCAATAAGAAGCATGTACTTATTGTTGTGTAACTTTAATCTATAACTTAAAGAGCAAATCTAAGAGCTTATCTAGAAGTGGGTTGGACTAAGATGAATTCAAGTTTTTTAATAGCAGGCTACAAGGGATAGAATACTCACCAAAGAGAAACATGATAAATGGATTAACAACAACACCTATTGTTATTTATTTTTGTTGGCCGTAAAAGATATAATGCATGTGCTTAAAGACTGTAGTAGGCTTTGAGGGTGTGAGCTAAGTTCCTAAACCTAGGAAAAAGCATGGATTTCATTCCCTAAGATGCAAGGAATGGGTTAAGAGGAATCTCACAAAAGATTTTGGCATGGAAGGGTAATGAAATTGGAATATAACCTTTGGAGTCATTTGTTAATGGCTATAGAAATGGAGGAACATAGAGCTGTTCAATGAAGATGACTAAAAGCCTCCATGTCCTGAACTAATCATGCATCAAATAGTAAAGGAGATTTCCAAAGTATTTGGTGGAGATACAGACAAAAGAATGCTGAAAGAAAAAACTATGGGCATCTGTTGAAACTTTCCACCACTGAGATAGGTTAAACTTAATATTGACAGATCTGTGAAAGGAAGGCTAGGCATAGTTGGGTGTAGTGAACTCCTTTGACATAGCAACAGTAGTTGGATAAAAGGTTTTACAAAAATATCTTCATAAATACAACTCAATTATGATTGAACTATGGTAATTCTTACAGGTCTTGAAATAACATGGAATGAAGGTTACAATAAGGTGATAGTGGAAAGTGACTCCCAAACTTTGCTTTGGTTGGTTAACAATCCCTTCACATATCAAGATTGTAGATTAAAGCTTCTATAGCGAATTATCAAGAGAATTAATCAAAGATTATGCATCTCCTTCCTCTATAGCTATAAGGAAGGTAATCAATGTGTAGATTGGCTAGCTAACTATAGTATTCACTACTATTATAGTGTCCAGTATTTGATTGAGTCTCCCAATGATCTTAATTTCTTACTACTTAGAGCGACATAGTGGGTGCCACCACTCCTAGAGTAATCTTTTAGTATTTTCTTCTTTTTCCTTTTTAGGTTTTTCCCCTTTGATGTACCAAAGAAAAATGAGGGAGAGAAAAGAAAAGAAAAGAAAAGGGCATCCATTTCACTACTAATATGGTTATCAAGGTCGTTGATAATTTGCCTCTAACTTTTGAATACAAAAAGTTAAGATTATGTTAAAATAATTATATTTAGATAATAGTATTAACTTAATAAATATAAGTCTCACATTAAAATTTATATAAATTAAATTAAGTATAAAATAAAGATTAACTAATATAAATAAAATATTTGAATAGAATAATAAATAAGGGAACGTACTTATGTATTGTTACAATACATCATTCAAGTAGGATGACTTTAACTTAACTCTTCACGTATTTGTATTTGTTTGTCTTTTACTAAAATTATATTTTATATATTCTGTTTTTTTTCTACTTATATAAAAACCATGTGTTTCCAAAACTTGTCTCTATGAATCTAACTTCATATTTATTTTCTCTTTCGATTTATCAACTAATACTATATCATCTGCAAAAACTATACATCAAGGCCCCAATTTTTGGATATGTTCAGTAACTGCATTCAAAATCAAGTTAAAAAGATATGAAATCAGAGATGAACATTGATGTAGTCCTATAGTTGTGGAAAAATTCTTTGTATCCCTATTATGTGTTCTCATGTAAGTCATAATTATATCGTACATATCTTTGATTGCTCGAATAAAAGCAATATGTATTCTTTTTTTCTCTAAAATTTTTCATAAAACCTCTCTTAGTACTCTATCATACACCTTTTTCAAATCGATAAAAATTATATGTAAATCTTTTTTATTTTTTTGATATCTCTCTATCAATCTCTACAATAAGTAAATTGCTTCTATGGTTGACCTTCCTGGCATAAAAGCAAATTAATTTTTTATTTGAATCTCTTGTCTTAATCTTAGCTCAATAACCTTCTCCCATAACTTCATAGTATGGCTTATGAACTTAATCCCCTTATAGTTGCCATAGTTCTATATGTCCGGCTTATTTTTATAGATAAGGATTACAGTACTCTTCCTTCATTCATCCAACATTTTTTTAGATCTCATTATCTCTTTAAACAACTTAGTGAGCAAACTTATGCCTTTCTTGCCTAGACCTTTCCACACCTCAATAGGTATATTATCAAGTCTTACTACTTTGCCATTATCCATTATCTTCAAAACTTTTTCTACTTTAAACTCTTGAATTCTACGATAAATATATAATTTTGGTTATCTTCTACAATATTTAATCTATTAGAGTAACATGAAAACTCATGTCCTTCATTAAAAAGCCCTTGAAAGTAATTCTTCCATCGTGCTTAGATATCTTACTCCCTTACCAAGACATTACCTTCTTAATCTTTAATACATTTTACTTGGTCTAGGTTTTTTGCCTTTCTTTCTCTACCTTTTGCAAGCATGAAATTTTTCTGTCACGTATTTAGTTCCTAAGGATTGATATAGCATTGCAAAAACTCTAGATTTCGCTTCACTTACAGCTTTTTTTACATCTTTCTTAGCAACTTTATATTGCTTCCCATTTTCATTATCTTTACATAAATTCTGCGCTTTATAACACTTCTTTTTAACCGTAATCATATCTTGCACCTCTAGATCCCACTACCAAGATTCTTGACCCTTTGGTCCAACACCTCTTAATTCTCTAAGTATTTCTTTTGCTATTTTCCTAATCCCTTTGGCCAATCATTAGCACTTTCTTGTACTTCTCAAATTTGAGTAAAATGGTCTACTTGAATGGCACAAATTATCATAAGTAGCAAGGAAAAATGAAATATCTTTATTTGTTAAAAGTTTCACTTATCATTATTCCTTACTCATAAGCTTGGACCTAAATTTGATGAAGAATGGGAATTTAAGCATTTGTAGATATGTGGCTTTATTCAACTATAGGTAAAAGATAATGTTTTGAATCATATTTTAAATGAGGCACGTGCCAAAACTTTGTGAGATAAGATTGACACCTTGTATACTTCCAGGATATGAACCAATAAATTGTTTTTGATCAAGCAGGTTATGCATTTGAGATACAAGGAAGGAAGCTCTATGTTCGATGGCTTCAATGAATTTCAATGGTGCTTTTACCAGTATTGTAGTATGGGTGTAAAATTTGATTATGAAATTTTTGGACTTTGGTTGCTTAATATTCTACCTAATTCTTAGGGAAAATTTGTGTGCCATTTGCTAATTCTGCTCACAATGGTGTTGTAACCATGGAATATGTGAAGAGTGATGTTTTGAATAAAGAAGTACGACAAAGGACTCAAGGTGCATCGGTATCACAATATGAAATCTTGGTTACTAAAAATATAGGGAGAAGCAACAACATGAGTTAAGGATAGAATGGTAAAGGTAAAAGCTAGAGTAAATCAAAGTCAAAATACAAGAATATTAAATGCCACCATAACGATAAAATGAGGCATATCATGAAATATTGTTTTAAATTGAAAAAAGAGAACAAGTCCAACAACAACCATAAACAAGATAAGAAAGACAATGATAGTGATAATTGTGTGGCCACTACTACTACAGATGATGTTGTTATTATATATAAGAAAATACAATTAACTTTTCTAGTCATAAGACAAGTTGGGTAGTTGATAGTGGTGTATCTTCTCATGTTACATCAAAGAAGGAATTCTTCACATCTTATACTCCAAGTGATTTTGGAGAGTAATGATGGCTTGTCAAAGGTAGCTGGTGTCGGTGCTACTTGCTTAGAGACCAAGAATGGGACATGGCTAGTTCTTAAAGATGATAAGCACACTCTAGATATTTGTTTGAATATTATGTTAGTAAGAAAGCTTGATGATTATGGGTACTATAACATATTTAGTGATGGATAGTGAAAACTCACCAATGGTTCTCTAGTTGTGGCTCGAGGAGAAAAGTGCTTAGTTTTATACTTGATTCAAGCTTTAATTTTACTGATTTTATTAATGTAATTCAAAGCGACAATTCATCAGTGTTATGGCATAAAAGACTTAGTTACATAAGTGATAAGGGACTTAATTGTCAAAGAAGAATCTTTTTTAGGTTTGCAAGGTGCCAAATTTAAAAAGTGTGTTCACTGCTTAGCTAGGAAACAAAAAAGAATATCCTTTTAGAGCCATCATTCTTTTAGAAAATATGATTTGCTTGATTTGGTACACTTCGGTGTGTGAGGTTTGATGAAGGTAAAGTTATACCGTGGTGTGCTTTGTTACTTTTATTGATGATCATTCAAGAAAACTTTGGGGTTATGGCTTGAAGACCAAAGATTAGGTACTAAATATTTTAAAAGAATTTCAAGCCTCTGTTAGGAGAGAAACAAGGAAGAAATTGAAATACATTTGGACTACTAATAATGGTGAATAATGTGGACCATTTAATGTGTATTGCAGATAACATAGAATTAGACATTAGAAGACACCCCCAAATACTTCTCTATTGAATGGTCTTGCAAAAAAGATGAAATGACTTTGATGGAGAGAGTTAGATGTTTACTTTTGAAAGCAAGGTTGTTTGGTTATTTTTGGGGTGAGATTTTATATACTATTGTACATGTTAATAACTTATCTCCTAATATTTCATTGTAGGTTAATGTTCTTGATAGGTTTGGGTATAGCAAGGATGTTTCTTAGGACTACTTGCATATGTTTGGTTGTAAAGCACATGTGCCTAAAGATGAGAGATTCTAGTTAAATGTTAAGACAAGATAATAAATCTTCATTAACATTGGTTGAGATGAATTTTGTTATAGTTTTATGGTATGGTTAAAAAGAAACTTGTTAAAAGCCATGATATAGTGTTCATGGAGGACCAACCATCAAAGATATTGGAAACGTTGAGAAGTCAAAGTCTCAAAGTAATAGTGAAATAATTGATCTAGATCTAGCTCTTGTGTCACATATGCCTAATGTAGCTGAAAGTGGCAATTATAGTGATTTTCTAGATGATATTCAAGATGATCAAGTTAAGGGTGGCCAAGATGTTATAGATGGGATGGCTTCTCCTGTAGATGAGGATGTTGGTAATCAACATGAAATTCCTATTGAACAAGTTATAACTTAATAACACAAGAATTTAATTTCATTTAAGTGCAAGTGTACACTGTCATTGTAAAGTAACAAAATATGTGAGGATGGATTGATGCTATTAATAATTGCACTGTTAATCTTAATCCTAAGTGAATGATGCAAAAATAGATTAATTAAGAAATTGAAAAATAAAAGAAACAAAAACTGAAATTAAAAAAAAAAGCAAAAGAAAATTAGAAACAAACAAGTGTTTGGGATTTTAAGGATTCCGATTTCACCATAATTAATCCAATTTGAATTTATCTATCTTATTAACCTAGAAATTATAATCCTAATTGCCATCCAATATACCCTAAATTATCTAATAGCTTCTCCTAAGGTCCAACAAAAATAATTTTAGAAGCTAACCTATTATTTTCTCATGTGAATTAAAACAAAGATTCCTTAATATATATGGCTCTCAATTAAGACTGTATAAACCATGTAAATATATTCCGATCTCACATGCAATCTATGGTTAACTACACAATGAACTATACATATAAATTACCTCTTAGTTTCATTATGATTAACAAACAATCTAATAGGTGATCAAGCAAACATAAGTATTAAGAACAATGTAGAAAACTCAATTTAAGAAAAATAATCAATTAATTAAATCTAATAGAAAATACAAAGATTCATAATTAGGTTACATCATAGCTCTAGAAAATAAACTAATTCATGAAATAAAACATAGAAACAAAGAAGAAGGAAGAAGAAAATTCAAGTTGGAGATAGAATTGAGGCTACCACCAAGAGTGAGATTGAGCTCTTCTCTTCCTCTCTCAATTTGTAGCCCAAGAGTTCTTTTAAAGATGTAATAGGTATATGAATCCAATTCAAGTCTTGGGTCTTGGGTCAGGGTCTTGGGTCAGGGTATTCTACTGCTATCATTCTGGTGTCACAATGCTATGATGCCACCATTGTGATGTTGGAGCTTCTAGATTCCAAGTAAAACTTGAATACTTTGGTGTTGTAAAGGTGGAGGTTCTATCCAAATTTTGCAATTATTGCTCATTTTCTTTCTTTTTCTCCAAATTTTCCTTAATTCTTAATCTTCTTTCTACCTTCAAAATAAACACATAATTAAACATAATTCTAAACTAATTTACTCAAAAAATAACAAAATTTAAGTTAAATATACTTAATTTATGGTTATAAAATCCACTCATCATAATTCTACTTAGAAAGTCTAGTAGAGACTTAAGGCCATTTACTCAATACCTACTTAATAAGTACATACTCTTAACTAATGGGGGAGAGCTTGAATGCTATAAAGAGGATATGGAAAGTGAACCAAAGTAAGAATGCATTTTAGCTATGAAAAATGAAATGAAATCATTTCTTGATAACCATAATTTTGAGTTGGTCAAGTTTCTTGAAGACAAGAAAACTTTGAAAAATTACATGATTTATAGTGTGAAGCATAAAGAGAATACTTCACAGCCACAATACAAATCTATATTAGTTTTCAAGGGTTTTAGTAAAAAAAGGAAGTTGACTTTGGGGAAATCTTCTCACCAATTGTGAAAATGTCTATAATTCTTGTTATTTTGGGATTGGTAGCTATTCTTAATTTAGAGATTACGTAGATAGATGTTAGAATTGCTTTTTTTTTTTTCATGACAATTTGGAGGAGGAGGTTTAAAAGAGAACTATGTTAACAAGTTAAAGAAGAGCTTGTATGGCTTGAAACAAGCTCCTATGTAATGGTACACAAAACTTGAGTATGTTATGTTTCAATAGGGCTATAGGAAGACTACTTTTGGTTACTGTGTTTTAGTGTAAAAATTATCTGATAATGACTTTATTATTTTATTACTCTAAGTTAATGACATGCTTATTGTGGGTCAAAATTATTCCAAGATTGACAAGTTAAAGGAGGACCTAATAAATCTTTTGCAATGGAAGACTTAAAACCTGCAAAACAAATTCTTGGTATAAGGATCTCCCATGACAAAAAAAAACCAAAAAGTTGTGAATTTCTTAAGAGAAGTACACTGAAAAGATATTTCAATAATTTCATATAAATAAGGCTAAAATGATTAGTACACACTCGATTGCCAGTTTGAAAATTTTCTCCACTTAAATTTGGAGAAGATTTGTTGTGGGTCCCTCCTTAAGTGGAGTAGCCATCCACTTTGACCACTGGCCATTTAGCTATTTAAAATAAAAAGAAAAAGAAATTGATTGGTTAAACCTGTTGGCAAATTTTAACTTAGCTTTCTTTGGAAGCCTTGTAGTTTAAAAAGAGAAATGTGTCTTTTTGTTAGAGACTTTAGGGCTACCAACTAAGAAGAGAAGAGTGGAGTTTTTCTCTCAAATTTTCAACTAGAGCATTTGCATAGGAGAAGCATTTTTTAGCATCTTTAAAAGACAAATCAGATGGTGGTTTATGCTATGATTCTGATGAAATTTTAGTATGCTACTTTGAGCCTTTATTTTTATAGTCTAATTGTGCTTTTCCCTTCTCTACTTGGCTAGATTGTTATACACATTTTGAGTGAGTTTTATGTTTTAGTAATTCATTGATTCTATTGTTGTTGTTAATTAGTGAGTGTGGTGAACTCTAGTGTGACTAGAAGGTTGTTGTTTTACTTATTGATCTTATCTGGATTATTTTCTAAACTTGATCCAATGAATTTTCATCATTCACCTTGAGGAATTTTTCATGTTAAAATTATGTGTTCTCTTGCGCTATTTATTTTTGTACATTATTGGATGGATTTATATTTGAAATATTTGGTATATTATTTTCTCTTCACAAATTCGCTCAAACAAAAAAAGTGCTATACACTTTTTGGCCCTACCGGCCCTACTACCACTGCGGTCTTTCCCAACACAAGTATAATATAATATTGTGGCCATAGTTGAGTGGGGGAAAAGATAAAAACTATAAAAATAAAAAGTTAGCACCCTTTGTTTATTATTAAATATCTCTGTTGAAGAATTTGAAATACACAATGTAGAATCTCAAATTTGAGCCTTTTCAACACTTCAAATTTTAGGATTTCATATTCAAATTGGAATGTGTGAATAAGATATACAGAATTAAAAACCTAAACCACAAAACATTATATTCTCCAATGTCTATGCATTAACGAACTACAAAAAAGAAGAAGAAGCAAACTCTTAAATATAGCCCTCGTTCAATCTCCAAGTTTCCTTCAACTTAATCCTTTAGATTCTAGAAGATTAAAAAAAATTACTAGAGTTTATTAACAAAATAAATGAAATAGGTGTATTAAAAAAAAATTCATGCTGCATACATACCATGAGAATTGACAAAGTCATTCAATAGTCAACATCCTTAATACTCATCCTCTTTAATCGGTTTGCATAAGCCAAAATCTAGTAGTTTAGGAGCGACAAAATAAGACAAGAAAAAATCTAATTAGTTCTAAAATTTAAAATTAATAAAATCTAATAAATTTATAACATAAAAGCAACAATATTATCCAGCACCACATTTTCAGTAACCTCTGTAGCTCTTCATTATCATTTGACAATGGGCTAGACCAAAATCAATTTTGTGCACAAAAGGCCTCAATTGTCTTTGGAGTCAAGGAACTTCCATACTGACCAAGCACACAACCCCAAGTGCTGAGAGTAAATTTAGAGTGAACAGTAGACATGATGATGACCAACACATCCTTGACAATCTATCTATGAATAGGGTATTTAGTGGAGTTCACTTTTTACTATTTATTATTAAAAAAAATTAATTTAAAAACAAAAAATATTTGTATCTCACAAAGATAACAAAGATAGATTATTCGCTGTAAAAACAAAAAATTGATATTAAAAAATAGAGATAAAATTTAAAGACAAAAAAATTTTATCTCTATTTTTTTTAATTTCATCTATATTTTTGAAAATAATTTCTTATTTATTTTTAGAAATGTATTTAAAGACAAATTTTTTTTAATATTTCGTCTTTAATTTTATATTTAATTTTTTAAATATTATTGTTATAGACGAAAAAAAAAAAAAAAGAAAATTAGAGACAAAAAATTTTCAACTCAAAATCTGTCTTTGACTTTGAAATTAACATTTTAGTTATTGTTAGAGATGAAAAAATTTCATCTCTAATTTTCTATCTCTAAAAATAATATTTAAAAAATTAAAGACAAAAAAATTTCATCTTTAATTTTTTTTCTCTATTTTTTTAAATATTTAAATTATTATTAGAAACAAAATTTAGAGACAAAAAAAATTTTGTATTTAATTTTTTTTCTCTAAATCTGTCTCTTTTTTTCAAAATAATATTTAAATTATTTTTAGAGATAGAATTTAAAATAAATTTTTTTATCTCTAAAATTTGTCTTTAATTTTACCTCTAATTTTTGTTGAATATTTTGTTTCTAATTCCATTTCTATTTTTCAAAACAATATTCAAATTATTTTTAAAGATGAACAAATTTTGTCCATAAATTTTTTATTTCTAATTCTGTCTCTATTTTTGAAACATAAATTAAATCATCGTTAAAAAAATTTGAGTATGGTTTGATTTGTAAAAATAAGCTAACGAAATAGAAATTCAGATTCTCTTAAATCAATTTATTGTGTTTAATTGGTAAATTTGACTCTAATTTTAATTCTTACGAAATATAGATTATTTCTTATATAGGAGATAATTTTATCTCAAAAATAATAATAAAAAAAATGGAATAAAAAAAAACAGTACAATATCCTTCACTGTCTGTCCTTTATATTTTCATCAATGTTCCAATTTATTGATAAATAAAAAAAATTAAAATATCTTTCACCATTGGTTGAGGTTGAGTTATGAGACCTGTTGCCTATTATTTAGAAGCTTGTTAGAGAGTATAAAAACGTGACAGTCAGGATTTACCTAGTTGAGATTGTTTCATACTCAAAATATTGTTAAAAAATATGAGTTTTAGGTTGTTGATTTATTTATTTCATGTTTTTAGAAATTTCTTTTATATTTTCACATTTAATGTTGATAAGTATTTTGTCTTACATTATTTCTATTTAAGTCTATATTACCAAGACTTTGAATTAATAAAAATATCTCAAAGTTACTATATAGTTTTAAAATTTTTCACATTTACTTTTAATTTTATATTTTTTTAAATTGATGAATAAATATATTTTATTAATATTATGAGTAAAATGATTTTATAGTTTTAAAATGTAAGTAAACATTTATGAAAAAAATGCATGTCTTCTCAAAAATTATATGTGTGCTTAATTTTGAATATAATATATATATATACGGCGACGATGAGTTTATAGGAATGTGCATGAATTTGGAAAATAAAGTTTTGATTCTTATGGCCACAATACTGTTTTAATTTTGAAAGGTTCATAATTTTTTAGTAGGTAGTATTATATATTATTTTATTATTATTGACTTTTGAATGATATTAATTTTTTTAAAATATTAATACATTAAAATATATTTTAATTAGTCATTTGACATTTATTAACTAAAAATTAATTTTAAAAAGATACACTTACATTTTTTTAAATTTAAATTAAATAATTTTTAATAATAAAATTATTAATAAAATTTATGCTTTATGCATTTTTTAAAAACATTATAATTAATTATAAATAATTTAATTTAATGTAATACATATAATTAAAAGGTCAAATTAATATTTTTAAAAATTTAAAAAAAGAAAAAATAGTGTAATTTAAAAAAAAACTTTGAAATAATATCAATATAAATTTAAAAAGAAATAAAGAAAACGTGAATATTTTTTTAAATTTAAAAAAAGAGAACATAATCTATTAAAAAAATAGCATTGAGATAAAGAAAACGTAAATGTATTATCTTTTGTTTTCTTAACACATTTTTTAACATCAATGTATTAACTGAAAAAAAAAAATGCTAACTGGTATGCTCTTTTAATATGGGCATAAAGAAAACATTAAAGGGCCATTTTTTTTAATCCTTTTTCCCCCCTTGGAAAAAATGCCCATATTTAAAAAATCTAAAAAAATTCCCCCCACTTTATTTTTTTTGTCCGCGCACACTTTCCCTTCCAAGCGGCAGCTTCTCCTTTCGTCCCCGTCTAGCAGCTTCTCCTCCCTGTGGCAGTTTCTTCAACAATCCAACTCCAATGAGCTTAGATCAAGTGGATGGTTATATAGTAATTAGATTGAGGATGATAAGGTAACAAAAATTGTGAGAAAATAGTATCAACGGCGACCTCCTGCAGTAGAAAACCGAAGCACTGTTCACAGGTTCAATCCATCAAAATTTTTCGCGTTTTGTGATTTTTTTTTAGAAGCTTTTGACCATAGATTCTTGTTTAGAAGGTAGGATAATATCTTTAAAATGATTTTTATGTTCATATAACATGATTTTTTAGCTGAAATCCAAGGATTTTGCTTGAGTGAACAGTGCACGCGAATTTTTTTTCCAACCTAGAGAGGCATGCCTGCATCTTCATGTGCACATTATCAGCTTTAACTTAGTTGTAGGCGGTGAATGATGTCTTTACATAGTCTGTTATCATTTTAATACCTTCATGTGCGGTTTATAGTTGTTTGCTTTCTTGAATGTTGAAGCTAGTTCTGATAAAGTGACTTTACGCACCTTTTTTTGTTTATTCTTGAATATTTGGTTATTTGAGTTACATTGCAGAGAAAAAGTGTATCTTGTCCTTGGAGCTTAGGCCCACTTGAAATAATTTTGCAAAACTTTTGGTTAAAGTGTGTGAACTGAGAAGGCTAGTGCTAATTTTTCTTTATACTGCATCTGACTTGGAGTCTCAGTCTCAATCACCTCATAGTTGTGTACTAAGTTACGTGTATTTTGTAAAAAGAAAAAATTGATAGCATTTGCAAATTATCTTTTCCTTAAAGGATGCTTATCATCTTTGCAACCTCTTTTTTATGTTGAAGATTGACTGATGAATGTCCAAGGTAAATTTTGAAGAC
Organism: Gleditsia sinensis; assembly: GCA_037074535.1. Lineage (NCBI taxonomy): Eukaryota > Viridiplantae > Streptophyta > Magnoliopsida > Fabales > Fabaceae > Gleditsia > Gleditsia sinensis. The sequence goes on from CM073466.1 coordinate 64,047,003, forward strand.
ATCAAATAATAAGATGAATAATTTTTTGTTGTCATGTGTGTACTTTCAATTTTAAGCCTTTACATTGATAGAGGATTAAACTTTTATTTCACTCTTTATTTGCTTTCAGCATTGTGAAGAAGTTAGAGTTTATCAAGACGCTAGCATCATCAATTTGGTGGGTCTTTGGATTTTATTGGATTGTTGTGGGTGGTTAACCATTGTTGCAAGAGTGTCCTCGTCTCTACTGGTAAGAACCTTCATTTAGAATTTTTTTTCTCTGTTTTCTTTTGGAAAAGGGGGGCCCTGGCGCCCGGGGGGTTCAAGTAATTATAAATGCCAATACAACATATTCTTAGTACCTAAGATGTGTACCCTAAATTCTGTTATTCATTAAATTATAATATTTTGTTAAGAGTCCTTAAGAATGTGAATTCAAGTTATTATTTGAACATGTAATAGTGTAATATGTTAAGAGAGTAGACAGCTCTTCTCGTCTAATTAGTTATGTAGGGCTTCTTGTTTTTTTTTTCTGTTTTTTTTTTAATTTACATTTTCTGCCAATACAACATATTCTAAATACTTAAGATGTGTACCCTAAATTCTGTTATTCATTAAATTGTAATATTTTGTCAAAGAGTCCTTAAGAATGTGAATTCAAGTCATTATTTGAACATATAATAGTGTAATATGTTAAGAGATTGGATAGCTCTTTCACTCTAATTAGTTATAAAGGGATTCTTGTTTTTATTTTTCTGTTTTTTTTTAATTTACATTTTCTGATTTGAGAATATCTTATCTCCCAACAGTTTGTACCTTCTATTTCTAATACAACTTCTTTTATTAAAAAAAGAAAGAATAGGGAAACAGAGAGAAAGGGAGCTCTTTATTTTTAAATTTTATGTGTCTAACTCATAAAATATTTTTTGGTACAAAATGAGTAATTATTAAAATTATTTTTAATGTAAATTTTATTTATCTTCTTTAATATTATTGAAAATTACCTTTGTAGCTCTTCTAATTCCAATTTTTGAATTTTTTTTAAATTTATAAAATTTACACTCACAATTTTTTATTTTAAATAGACTATACAAACTTCTCATGTTTTAAATTTTTATAATTACTATTTTAATTTTTTAGTGATTTATATTGTATTAAATTAATTAATTTGTGTATTTTGAAAAAAAGTGTATAAAATATAAAATTTATTAAAAATTTTATTAATAAAAATATTTATGTAAATTACAATTAGAAAAAATATGAGTGTAGGTTTAAAATCTCAAGAATATAAATATAATTACTCATATTTTTGAATGATGATAGAATTTACTTATTTATTTATTTATATATAAGAAGAGTAAAACCAAAAATTGTCATTATTTGAACATGTAATAGTATAATATGTTAACATAGTGGACAACTCTTTCCCTCTAATAAGTGTAGGTTTTAGTTATTTGCAGTGATTAGCAGTAGGTTCCTCTTCTAAGGTCTTGTTTGGTAGGAAGAATCAAGGTGAAGGAATGGGAATGGAATGGAATGGAGATTCTATTTTTTGGTTTGGTTGCTGAAAATAATGAAAAATGTGAGTCCCACGGAATGTTGATTACCTCGTACAAGGTAATCTGAATTACTTCCTAAAACAGGTGGAAAGTGAACAGTGCGAGAGAAAAGAAAACAAAAAGATTAAAATACCCTTCATTATTTTATTTATATATAAAATTTTCTATAATTAAAAATATATATATTTAAATTAAAATTTTCAATATTGTTTAACAAAATTTAATTCAAAATTTTATATTAATAATAATTTATTTTATTTTTTATTTATAATATTTAAAATAATTTTTTAAGTTAAAATAATATTATTATAATAATTTTATTTTTTATTGGTATTTTTATTTTTTTGACAGTTTTTATTCCATTTAATTTCATTGTCCTATCAAACGTAATTTTAATCACAACATTCCATTTGATTCCATTCTATTATATTTTATTCTCAATTTCCATTCCCATTTCTTCTGTTGTCATCAACCAAATGAGACATAAGTCTTTGGCTCTTACTGAAGTCTCAAAAGGATAAATTACTGTTATGAATGCAAAAATTAAGGTTCTATCTGTTCGGTTTCAACAAAGTGAAGATGAAAATTTGATATTAAAGCAAAAAATTGAAGAATGGAATTAGATGTTCAAGCATCTCATGATAAATAATAATATAAGAATGTCATCCCTTGCACTGCACCTGGAGAAGGAGATGATGATAACAATGAATAAATTAGTGATACTATTGATAGATCAAAATATTAAGATGACATTTTATATTTTATATTATTCATGGATGACTTTGTGTTATGTATTAATATAATTGATACATTTCTGATACAAAATGGTTTGATTCTTCTTGAGATTTATATTTTAAATATTATATAATCATTTACATGATAATTATTGGTTTGAGATAAATATAAAAAGATTAGTGAAATTGAATAAAGAAATTAATTTCGTCTATAATAGTTAGAGACAGAAATTAATTTCGTCTTTGATTTCAGAGACAAAAATTTGTTCTGTATCTAAATATTAGAGACGGAAAAAATTCTATCTCTATAGAGATGGAATCTATTAACTAAAGTAGTAAATTCTAAAGATGGAAATTTTAATATTTAGAGACAAAAAAATTCCGTCTGTAATTAGAGACGAAATTTAAATTCTGTCTCTAAATGCTTAGCGACGACAAAAATTAGAGGCGGATTAAATTTCGTCTCTAACCATGTTAGATACAAAAAAATTTCTATTTAGAGACGAAATTTTTTTCGTCTCTGATTCTATTTTTTCTAGTAGTGATTTGAGAACTTGGTTGTCATCTTCTTTCCTCCCTTCATCAAGTAATGATCAACCTGTGACTTATTCTCCATGTATACTATTATCTCCATTCGTATTGTTACTACAATATTTAGCAACCAAGAAAGGGGGGGGGTTGAATTGAATGAAGGAAATTTGAATACTTTTTGACCCAATTAAAATTTCTTCAAAAAAGCAGGTACATAACCTTGATTCAAATAAAATTTGGGCATGTTCATTTATAATTTAAGTTCCTTGAATAAAGACAAACTTTGCTAATACTTTAAATTAAGGCTTCTTTATAGATCTTGCAGAAAGTATATCACTTGCTTGTTTGTGTAAATTAGAAGCTTGTGAGTAAAATACAAGTTTTGGAATATTATAACTTAGCTTCTGTCTGCAAGGTTAAAACAAATCCTAAAGAAATAACAAGTTTTAAAGCCCGTTAAATCATAGCAAGTGCTTTCTCTTTTAAAACTAGTGTTCTTGCATACTCGTTTAAAACATAAGTTCTTTTATCAAAGAACAAGTTTTAAAATGCTTTAAAGCTTAATTTTCGCATGCTCGTTTGAAATCAATAACATAGGTTCTACTTAAAACATATTTGCATAGATGAGATGCAAGTTTTAAAACACTTCAAGATTGAACATATGTTTGATCATTTAACAAAGAAAAGTTTTTGAATAAAATACAATTTTTAAAAGAAATCCAAAACTGAGAATTCTTTTTGCTCATAAGAGTCAACCAAAATTTCACAAAAATGATCAACCAAATTTATGAACTAAAATGCTGGAAAATAAAGAGTGGGGGCAACAGAAAAATTGACAGCCTGATTTATAGAGGTTTGGATCCAAAATTCATATTCTACGTCCTTTCCTTAAGCACAAAACAAGAGAGTTTTTATATCTAAGGGTAATCACCATACAGTAGGAAGGCAGCTTAGCCTTTACTAACCCAACGTAGGGAAAGCTTCACCAAGCTTTTACAATCCCATAACCATTGAGTTTTTCTTCACTAAGAACCCAGCCAAACTCTTTGAAACAGGGAGACATGTTGGCCTTTACAATCTTAACCCGAGGCAACCTTCTGCAACTAGGTTATTCTCTCAAGAACCTAGAAGAACTCTAACCATTGTGTTTCAAAAAGAACTTAGCACAACAGCAAGTGAAAGGAACTTCATACTCACAAAGAGCTTCACACAACAACTCCTGCAGAGTAGAATTACCCATTGATAGCTCACATCACAAAAATGAGAAGAGAATGTAATTTAGCTAGTGGTCACTCTAATATTTTTCTTGCATCAATCTTCTATAGAGGTTGGTTTGTAGATATAAAAATATAGTTTTTAAGTGCATTAAATCTCCTGACCAACCTCTAGACACTCTTCTTTGACAGCTGTTATGGTTCCTGAAATTATGGAATTGTATTTCAAATTTTCTACCGGTGGAAGCTTGCTTCTTTAAACTTCTCTGTATACGGCAAACTTAAGGGTACAGATGGCAACTGTAATTCTCTGCTTTACTGAGATCTTTTTTCACCAAAATATCTTCTTGTCACATTGCTCATCTTCTTAACTGGTTTTATGTTAAATAAAGCAAGGGTAGCCTCTCAAAAAGTAGCTTGTGAGAGTAGGCAGATATAGTAAATTTAGGAAAAAGAAAGATGCAATTTGTAAGATTTACATATGAATTTTTAAGTCTCACTTATTTATTAAATATTAATTTTATCATAATATCTATCTCTTAAATTTATCTTGTAAATTTTTTTGAGAATTTTAGAAGATCCCAATCCATTGTTGCTACTATTATTTGCACCACCATTATCATTGCTATTATTTGCTAATTGTGTTTTTCTCCTTCATCATTACAAAACTCAAGGTTGAGTTTTTTTTTTCCACTAGGAGAGAATAATGGAATATGAGAGGATATATTATTAATTTTATTATATAACTATATTATTATAATTTGGACATTGAGGTTTGTAACTGAGTAATTCGAGTAATTTGAAATTTAATTAGGGATTTAAATAAAGGCTACTGAGCTTAGAGTTTTATTAGCACATAACATAGTACACTAGCCAAGTTAGAAAACCTAGTATCATGCCTAGAAATATGGCTATAATTAATTATTATTATTACCCTTAATTATTGATATTAGTAAATATGATATTTTGAGTTATTTTAAATAGTTCATTCTATATTTTCTTCTGGTTCTACACCACATAAGTAACAAACATAAGTTTTGAGGAAAATGCGAAGGAATAAGATAGAGCTAGCATTGTTTATTACAAGGAGCAGACAGAGTGGTTAGTAATACACTTTTACTTTTGGTGCATAAGTATCCATCTAACTGCTGTTTCTTGTATCCAGAGGATCATAGAGTAGTAGCATAAGAAAATCTACTTTGGTCTTTTCATATTTCTCTCTCCTCATTATTTGCTAAATCATCAAAAGTGGATTCAAGCTGCTCTACTTACATGCTTAAGCTTGATACACTTGAATAAGTGCTCCCTAATGGAGGAGATGGTGGGAGTCTTAAACTCGTATGACGCATGTTGCTACTAGTTGGAGTAGATCCTTCATAGAAGCTTCCATCCTCGCCATCACCTGGTGATCCAGAAGAACCCTGCATGCTGCCTTCTAATTTAGGAGAGTCTGGCATGTCCTCATAGGATGAATCTGACCTTGAGGGGGAACAGTCTCTCAGTACAACACTGCATGTGCTGCCTTCAGCTATGTGAGTTAAGGCATTTACCACCTGAAGTGATATTAAACTACTAATTATGACAATAGATAGGATCTTGACTAATATGGAAAAATGTTGAGCAAGACAGAGATCATGCATGGTTTATTTTTCAGGTAACTCAAATTGCTAGCATTTGGTATAAGGATATCCTAACCTTCCATGGACATGAAAGCTCGTATATAAAAATTTTGAGCATAAGATATACATAAAAAAAAAAAGAATTTTCTTTTAAAACTTTCATATTTATTATACTTAAACATCTTAAAAATAGATTTTTAACTGTGAAAAACAACAAAATTTATGTACCAAACACCATATGCATTTATTTGGAAGAAAAGAGAACTTTTATTTTTTTGAGTTTGGCCAACACAAAAAGACTTTTTTAATTGGCAGCAGAATCTAGTGTTCTGATGTGAGAGAGAAGCAAGCAATTGAAGCTTTTTTCATAAAGCAGAATCAAACCCAAGAATTAATATTTTCTTCGACAAAAACATCCTCACTCAAATAAAAAATTACAAACTTTATCCCAAACATCAATGAAATTTCTAAAAAAATCATATAGAAAAATGTTGTAGCCATGCCAACCTAACCCACATAACCCAGTGGCTTAGCAAAGCATGATTTATAGAACAGAGAGCATGTGCTGCATGTTGATAATACCTTTGTGTTACACTCCAACTAACTGACCTAAGAAACTTGTGTTGCAGCCCAACCCACACAACTCAAAATGGCTGAGAAACTTTTTGGTCGAGAAGAGGAAGAAAAATAAAAGATTTTTTTTTTTTTACAGAAAGTAAAAAAGCATTTTTCTTTTCTTTTACAATGTGTTTAGCCAATACAAAAAGATTTACTTTTAATTTGCAGTAAAATTTATTTTTCTCCTGTGAGAGAAAGTAAGGAATGAAAACTTTCTATTGTAAAGCAGAATCAGAAGCAAAAATTCATATATTTTGATTAAAAAAATAATTTAAAACATGTTGCAGCATCTTTCTTCAGGTTATTTAAGTAACTGGCCCTTTATAGTATATATTATTACTGATTCACTTCTTTGCTCAACATAGTCAATGTGGAGATCATATGTTATTAATGACTAGATGGATATGTTTAATTTCAAATTTCATTTAGGTGGCATTTAATACATAGGTATTCTAATTGTTCATATATTTAGAAATTTATATATAAAAAATTTGAGTATGAGATATTTAAAAAGTCAATATTTTTATATTATTTAGGTTAAATACAACACATAAATTTTAAATTTTTCATATTTATTATATCTAAATTTCTTACAAACAAATTTTCAAGTCCTCAAGAAACTAACATTCTAAGAAACAATAACATATTATAATTTTTTATTCCATTGCTTAAAATTGGAGTAAATTTCTGTGTATAAAGAAACTCAGGGACGCAGACTTACTGTATCCATAACCAGTCTCTTGCGAGGATCCCTGCTGAGACACTTTTCTGCTAGACGAATCATCCAAAAGAGCTGATGGCAATCGTGGCTATCCATCATTCTTTCATCAATTAGATCTGGATAGTTCCTTTCTTTCAATAGTGGTCTAGCCTGCAAAACAATTTAAGAAGTTAATACAGAAAGGAATTTGCAAAGTGCAATAAGAGAATGAAATGTGAGCTGAAATTCAAGGAGTTCTTTTGTTCTTTCCTTGGTTGGCTTTTAGAACTTCTAGTTTTTTTAATTTTTATATCAAACGTTTTTATTTGATTAAACCATATTTTCTAAAAATCACTATTTCCTTTTCACTTTTTCTCCAGACTAAATGACATATGGCTTGCTCTTAAAAGTTGAAAGAAGAAAAAGAATTCAATAACAAAGTATCTAGTGCATGAAATATTGGCCTTCAATTAATAGCTTTAACTTTTGAGTGAAGGGTTACTTAATATATGGTGTTAAAGCCTCTATGATCAAGTTATAGAAGTTTTATTTTTGCTGCCTTCAATCAACATAAAATATAACAAACTTGCTTTGTGTGATGGGTGATGAGCATGTTAGATATCATAATAAAATTATTTATAAATTTTCATTTAATAGCATAAACTTTTGAATTCAGGTAGTTACGAATATCAACAAAAACTACAAGACTGTCCATGAAACCTTATTACAAACGGAAGAGTTGAAGAAGAGAACACTCCAGGGTTAGTATAAGATATCAAAGAAACAAAGTCTTCAATATCAAGTTGGATTTCAAAGTATCAGTTAAAATCCAACTGAAAAGAAATAGGCCGTTTGGTGACAGATAGCACAAAATGTATGCTATATTTATTAAAAATTAGTATTTGTATTGTTACCCATCCAACAAGACTTTTATCTCGAAGTCTTTTGTCTGTGATCCTCATTCCAGTAATTAGCTGAAGAAGAACCACCCCAAAAGAATACACATCTGTCTTGGTTGACGCTTTACCAGATTCTGCATATTCTGGTGCCAAATACCCGATAGTTCCAGCAATATCTGTTGAGTATACTGAGTCTCCATAATAAGGTCTTGCCAGACCAAAATCTCCCAGCTGGAAAATACATCAGAGAATTGATACTGAACTTTGATGATGATGAATTAAAGAAACGATTAGTGACAAGCAAATAATATGATTTTACTTGTTTTGTAGTTCATATTAGGTTCCTAGTGATATATAATTTCTATTATATTGTCTCTACTAACCCTTTATTATGATACAAACCTGGGTAGTGGTTTAGATTAGCATTATAAAAAAACTAGGAGAAGCATCATGATGACATTGAATGATTTCTCCATAACTAGCATATAATAGATATGCTTATAAGATCAGTGACTCTGTAGTATTCTAAAAAGCTCAGGTACTAAATATGATCACAGGATAGGATATAGTACAAACATCATGACACAACACAATATATAATGTCTAAGTGTAATTTTAAGTGTGTCAAATACGTATTGAACAAGATATGTCTCATGTTCTAAATATTAGTGCTTCATAGATGGTATCTCATTTACTATACTAAAACTGTGTTCTTTATTACCAGTGTTTCATAATCATGTGTGACAAGGATGTTATTTGGTCTCATATCCCTGTGTATGGTATTGTTCTCATGCAAGTACAGCAAACCTTTGCCTGCTCCCAAAGCTACTTTGATCCTGTCTGGCCAACTAAGAGGTTTACGAGAATGTGCTGCATCATTGTAGCCATAGTTAGTCTCTCCTACCTGTAATTCACATATCAGGGCAAACCTGAAGTCAATTTTTCATAGTATTTGCTGAGTTTTGTCTTACGTGATAAATGCTGGTCTAGGGAACCATTGCAAACATATTCATAAACAAGAAGCCTTTCATTTCCTTCTGAGCATGATCCCAGCAGCATAACCACATTCTCATGTCTTGCTTTGCTGAGCAAGTTAACTTCAGACTTGAATTCCTTCTCCCCTTGGAGACTTGCACATCTATGTTGCTTAACTGCAATCTTTAGTCCATGCAGCTTCCCTCTGTAGACAGCACCAAACCCACCTTCTGAAAGAAAGTTCTTCTGGGAAAATCCCTGTGTGGCTGTTTGGAGCTCTGCATATGTGAAGTCCCTTTTCGATCCAAAATTCGGTCTTCTGTTATCGCAGAGAGAGCATATAGAATTTTTAAATTGTTCAACTATTTGATTTGCTCCAAGGTTGTGGCTATGATTCTCTTGTTCAACTAACATTTCTGTATGACATGTCTCTTGAGTATCAGGAGAGGATAATAGACAAAACCCTCTTGCCATATCTAGTTCTCTATTTGCAGAATTTTGTCTGCCTTGAGATTGAAGTTGAGCATTCTTAGCCGTGGTAGCGCTAGACCTCGAGGTAGTGGAATTCCAAGGGCAGGAAAATGAATTTCCTGTGAACTGTATGGCTAATGAGGATCCAGAACCTGTTCCACACACTATTGCATTAGTCGAACGTACTCTATAGTGCTCCCAAAATGCTTTGACAGGTGTTGGTTACACTTTATAAGCCCAATAAAGTTGTTTTGCTTTTTGCCAGAGGACGAAGCTAGAGATTTATAATGTGACATTTCTTCAAACGTTTGCAACAAAACACAGTTTATTGAAATCTGTTTTTAGAATTGGAAGGTAACTGATGATGAAGGAATTTAGTAAACGGGAAAAATTCTGAAAGCAACAATGCTGAAAACAGAGAAACTTTTTTCGGATAAATTAAGATTTAAGATATGTTACTAAATGTATCTTTGTGATGAGCATATAAAATCCATGTTAGAGTCATTGTAACTAAATATATCAAAAAATGCTCGGATTTTGCTTTCTTGGGTTTTCCTGCAGGTGGTACAAGTAACCTTTAAACTGTGAGATGTCAACAATGAAGTTGTGAGTGCCCAGAAAGTTAACACAGCTAAACTTCTTACGATTATCTCTCCTTAATAAAATTTATTCCTAGAAATTGCTCTACTCATCAATGCATCATATTAACTCTAGAGAATATTGAAGATTTTCTGTGATTATCTCTTGGTTTTTCACTTTTAGTTTACCCCAATTGGCTTTTGGGTGAATTGGTCACATTGAAATAAATGAACTATAAATCTATTGCTGATCGGAAAAGAAAAAAGAAAAAAGAAAAAGCCATGATGACAGTGTTTGTGATAAATAACATGATGACAAGTAGGACAAGAGGAATAAGTAATTTGAAAAAGAGAAAAATTATATTTTCGTCTCTAACAGATACATGATATAATCCTTCAGAAATTAAAATTTTAAATTTAATTTTTTTTAACATATGAAAGTGCTTGTAATGTCATATCTAAGTTAAGTCATCGTTTAAAATTTGATGTCAAATTTAAATCATTATTGAAATTATAGTTTTTTACAATATTTATCAGATTTGAAATATGAATTGGTGGTACTAATTCAACATTAACTTAACATTCATGTGACATTTAAAGGCATAATTTCTATTAATTTAATTGAAAAATAAAAAAAATTTGTCTGAGTATCATGAAAGTGTTAAGTCAATATTAATTAAGTGATAATTCATATGTCAAGTCAAATAAAAGTGGTAGAAAATTACAATTTTAGTAGTAAATTAAATTTGACATCAAATTTTAAATAGTGACTTAACTGAGAAGTGATATTGTCAACACTTTTATAGATAAATAATTAAATTGAGAAAACTAATATTTGAGATATTAAGTTGAAAATTTATCTATCTTTTATAGACAAAAATATGATTTTTCTCTTTATAAAATAAGAATATCAAGATAGGCACATTGGTTCGTTTCCTTACATTTAACACAAAATGCTTTGCCTTTTCCAGAATGCTCTATTTCCATTTGTCCTCTGAAGTGCTCAATGGAGTTATCACGTTTCATCAATAAGATACCACAAGAGAGCCTCTCCATGAAATGTTTCTTGTATTTCTTCATTTTTCTGTGCATTAACTTAAATCAGATGCATAGCCATGGAACTCATTGAGACAAAAGGGCAAATAGGGTAACAACATTAGCATGTTTAGGAAAGTCAATAAAGTTAGAGAATAAGAGAAAAATTAGAAAATAAAATGTAGTCTCTTGAGAGAGGCCTACTTTAGACTTTGGTATTTATAGGAAGAATTATAAATAAGACATTAATTACATATATAAATAACTTATAAATATAGTTCTATTTATTTTCCAAATCAAAGGATACTTCTAATCATACGTTAATACACATTAACTCATATAATCTATCTGTATTAACTCCTCATTATTCTTCAAATCAAATGATACTCTTAATCACATATTAATACACATTAACTCATATAATCTATCTATATTAATTTTAACACTCTCTCCAAGTTAGAATATATAGGTTAAATGCACTAAACTTGTTACAAATATAATTTGTGCATGAACTTCTTAAGGATTTAATAAAAATGGCAGCTAATTGACCATTAGAATTGACAAAGATTATAGTAAGTGTCCTCAACAAAATTTGCTCTCTCATGAAATAGCAATCATCTTCTACATGCTTGGTTCATTTATGGAATATGGGATTAGAGGCAATATATAATGCAGCTTAATTATCACAAATGAGTATCATCTTATCAAGTTCTCCCAACTGTAACTCTTGAAACAATTGCTTGATATATACCAACTCATATGTAACTAGGGTCATAACATGATATTTAGTCCCTACATTAGATTTTGTCACTACTTTTTGTTTCTTGTTTTTTCAAGCAATAAGGTTTCCTTCAACAAACACACAATAACCTGTGGTGGATTGTCAATTTGAAGGAGATTCTACCCAATTGGCATCAACATATCCAATTATTTATGTATGTTGATGATTTTCATACAATAATTTTTTATCGAAAGCATTCTTGATATATCTTGGAATGTAAATAACTGCATCCTAATGATTTATATGTAGAAATTGTAAGAATTGACTTATTATTACACTCACAACAAAGAAAATATCTGGCCAGATAATCATGAGATAGTTCAACTTTTTCATAAACCTTTGGTATCTATTAAGATCAAGTAAAGACTCCCTTTATCCAGGTAGAAGTTTAACATTTGGGTCCATGGGACTTTCGACCGATTTAGAGTCTAGTATACCTGTCTTTTCAAGAAGATCCAAGACACACTTTCTTTGAGAGATTGCAATATCAGTACTGGATTATGCCACTTTAATTCCTAAGAAATATTTTAACTTCCCCAATTCCTTAGTCTAGAAATACTTGAGGAAATGCTGCTTGTGCTTAGAAATTACTTCTTAATCATTCTTTGTAATAATAATATCATCTACATAAAAAATTAGATAAATGTAGTGATTGGAAGACTGATGTATATGAAAAATTGATTGGTCGACCTCACTATGAGTTATCCCAAATTGCTAAACCACAGAGCTTAATTGTTTAAACCAAGCTTGGGGGATTATTTTAAAATCATAGATTGATTGCCATAACCTACATATTAATCTAGACTCTCCTTGGGCAACCAAGTTAAGCATCTGTTCCATATGTACTTCTTCCTCAAAATCACTATTAAAGAAAATATTTTTTATATCAAGTTGATAGAGAGGCTAATACCGCATAACGACAATTGATAACATAAGTAGAATGGGACCAATTTTGGCAACTAGAGAAAATGTATCACCATAATCTGACCCAAAAATTTGTGTAACCTTTGGTAACTAGACGAAATTTAAGTTGATCAATAGTACCATTAAGTCTAATTTTAACTGTATAAATCTAACGACATCCAAAGTAAACTTGTCAAGAGGCAGATATGTTAATTCCCAAGTGCCACTTGATTGTAATACATTTATTTCATCAACCATTGTCTGTCTCCACCTTAAGTGAGAAAGAGCCTCCTGAGTTATGCCAGGATTAGAAGTAGAAGAAAAAAACAAGACAAAGGCATAATAGGGAGATGATAAACAATGATAACTTAAAAAATTATAGACAAGATAAGGACTACATTAAGAACAAATACATTTCTAAACAATAATAAAAAAACTATCAGTAGGAGACATGCTTGGAGGAGGATTAGATGTAAGAGCCAGGTATGAATCAGCACGAACATCCATAGAGTTTGTATAAGGAGCGATGCTAAAAGGACAATAATGATAGACTTGAAAAGGTGGCACCAAGTGTGAAGTGAAGTCAACTAGTGTCTCGGCCATAGAACAATTGAAGGATCAAGATAAAGGGCAAGAAGAGAATCAAAGATAGTAAACTAATCAACAGAAGCAGATGATGAGTAATAAGGAGACTGCTTGAAAAAGTAACATCGGTTAACACAAAGAACTGACGAGTCGTAGAAAAGTAACACCTATATCCTTTTTGGAGTCTAGAATATCTTAAGGAAGTGCATTTAAAGGATCTAGCTGAAAGGTTATCACGATCTTGAGTAAGATTATAAAAAAATAGACACACCAAAAAACACGAGGAATGAGATGATACACTAGTTGACTTAAAAATATGAAGGAATGAGGAAAATAATTTTTAAGCATTGAGGAAAGCAAGTGATTGATTAAGTAATATACTTACAGCATCACTCCAGAAAGAACGAGGAACATGATGATAAAGCAACAATGTACGGGCTACTTCAATTAAGTGGCAATTTTTACATTCAACCATGCCATTTTGTTGTGATGTATGAGCATAAAAAAAATTGGTGAAGTATATCTTGTAAGGTTATAAAATTTTGAAAAGATATAGAAAAATATTTACATGCATTATCACTTTACAAAATTTTTATAGGTTTATCAAATTGAGTACAAATCTTAGTGCAAAATTTTTTATGTATAGAGTAATTAAGACCATCCTCTCATTAACAGCAACTTGTGTAACGAGAGTAATCATCAATAAAAGTAACGAGATATTTAAAATCAAGAGTAGAACGAGTATGACTAAGTCCCCAAATATAAGTATGAACTAGAGAAGGAGACTCAATTTTATGTTGACTCCATTTAAGAAAAAGCACACAAGAATATTTACCCAACTGACATGACTCACAATTTAAAAATTGTAAAGACAAAAGAGTTGGCACTAGTTTTTGAAGGTTAGCACTAGGATGGCCCAAACTATGGTGAGGCATAATTGGAGAGTCAGAGATAATGCAAACAATTAGAGATGTTTGGATAGTAAAATTATATAACCAGTGCAATTCACGCTTGGTTCATTTTGCCAGTACTCCAATATTATATAAGCACAAAAGAATAATCAAAGGTCAATGAGCAATTAAGTGTTTGGATGAGTTTACTTACAAGAATGAGATTAAAAGGACAAGATCAGAATCAAAGAGTAGAGAAAGAATGGGTGGAACTTAACTAATTTTTTTTGTAATAACTTTAGAACTATTAGCAAAGATAACAATAGGAAGAGAAGAAAATGAAATATCAAGTTTAGAAAAAAGATGAGGATTATCAAAAATATAATTCGAAGCATCAGAGTCTAAAATTTAAGTTTCAAGAGATAAGACTATGTAAGACAGGAAATATTATGTATTCAAGCAACGGAAGCAATATGACTAGAAGCAGGAGAGAGAATACCCAAATTTTGGTCTCTGGGAACAATAGAGAATGCATTCATTGTGTTTAGGTGAACAACACAGCTCAACAAGAGATCAGTTCAGAAAGAAACACCACAAACGTGAGTCAATCTAACTCAAACGTTGATTGGGCACCTGAAATAATGGTTAACTTGGAGAAAAACAGACTGAGAAGCTAGTCAGCAAAGAACAATGGTCAACTTGGAAGAAGCCACCACGAATAGCAGTCGGGCACGTTCCTAGGTAATGGGCAGCACCTTCTAGCCAAAAACAAACGAACGACGCGCTCTAGGTTGCTAGAAACAAACTGCATAGTGCAGGATAGTGCGTGAGATGCTAAAAAGTTGTCTTAACCAGCCAAAAATAGTGGCTGGATGTTGGCTAGTAGTAGGGATTGGCCAAAGCACTAGTCTGTGATGGTCTAGTGCCTTCGTTTTGTCAGCAACTGTCTTTGGCAGTGGCTGCAACAGAACATTAGCTTCTTTTTTTAAAAAAAAAAAAATAGTCAAATAGAGAATTCATAGAGAATAAGAGAAAATATATATATATATATATATATATATATATATATATATATATATATAGTCTCTTGAGAGACGCTTACACTAGATCTTATATTAATAGGAATGATTACAAACAAAAAACTAATTATAAATATAAATAACCCATAAATACAACTTTAATTATTTTCTAAATCAAAGGATGTTTTTTATCACACGTTAATACACATTAATTTATATAATCTATTTATATTAATTTTAACATTAATGAAAGCCTCAATTTACATATTAGAGTAAAACTAACTTAATAAGTAAATATATTTATACAAGATGAACTAATAATTGTCTAAGAAATATCATTTCTCCTTATGAACTAGGGGAATACTGTTGAGCTTAAGCAAGAAAACTCCAACAACAATGGCTTCCAGAAATATTTGTACCTTAAAGAAGAAGGTTTCTAACTAAACACACACAACAAAGTTGGAATACATAACGTGAAATTTCCACACGGTCAGCTGCTTTGTGAAATTTTAGATGTTGCAATAAACACTTAAAATTTACCTCAATTGTGGACTCTAAGGGCCGAAGGGGTTAGTGTCACAATAACACCAGTAAGAATACCCTTGGTTCTAAAAAAAAAACTTCAATTATGTCAAAATCAGTTATACTAGAATTTCAAGCTGTTGAAGAAAATTATGTGAATTGTTTTGATTTAAATCTCCTAACAACTCATGCAATTTTTATATCTCGAGAGCATAAAAAACTAGAAACAGTTTATTGCCCCAAAAAAAACACTAATTTGATTTGATAAGCACAATCTTATAGAGAAGTGGACAATTGCTCATGAAAACGAAAAAAATGGGGCTTTTCTTCTTACTCAACTAGAATAATTTAGGTTAGATAGGCTAACCTATCAAGTATCACCAATGTTGCCCTCAAACTGGTGGCAGCATTTACAGCAACTTCTGGAAAAGGGCCTGCGAGAACTTCTATGCGGAATTCAATCTGAAATTTCATGCATAAAAATGATTTCTCTAGACATTTTACCAGAAGCTAGACAGCAAAAACTAGTAAATGGGATTTTCTCATGTTTCTACTATTGAATCTATGAGAAAATTGTCAAACTTTCAATATCAAATGTATATTACTGGTACTAAATCAACTTTCAATATGGTTTTCTTGCCATCATTTTTACATTCATGGAAAGGCTACGGCGTTACAGAAGTACCATCCTTATAAAGGGCCACTAATTCTACATGGATTGCTCTTCTAACTGTAAGTTATAGTCTAACCTTATCTGTTTCACACTGCTCAGTGATTTTCATGATCTCTGCATTGTTATGGTACTCTTCCTTCCTCTTCGCAACTTCTTTCTCGACAATTTTCTGGTCTGTCTCAAAAAATCCCAGCAAAGAGGGGAAGGAAAAGTCATTAGCCATATCAAAATGTGATAAATTTAATCTCAAAAAAATTGATATATCAAGAAGAATAATAAAAGATAAGGATAACAACTGGCAGGGCGGGGAGGGCTTCCTTGCTCCCCGGCCGGCCTTCCCATTCCCAACCCCATTTCTCATAATGTCAAACAAATTAATTTTCCTCTTCCTCAATTTGAAGGCAGTGTTTGGTTCAATGGAGGTGAGAGAAGGAGAAGAAAAATAATTTTTTTTTTTTGTTTAATTTAGTTTAAGGAGAAGAGAGCAAAGAGAAAATAATTTTTTTTATTTGGTTTATAAAAAAATATGAGAAAAAATAAAATAAAATAATTTTTATATCCTTTTAATTTTAGACAAATATGCAAAAAAAAGAAAAAGAGGAAGAGATAATTTGAGTACTAAGAAAATTTGATGAGGATATTTTTGTCTTTTCACTGTTTTACAATTTTTTTTATCTCTAAATCCTTCTATTTTCTGAAGTGAAGAAAATGAGAGGAGAGAAGTAATTTTGCCGCTTCACTTTCTTTACTCTCGTCTTCAAATTATTGAAATAAATAAGATAATTTTAAAAAAATCCTCCTCTTTCCTCCCTTCCATTTCCCTCAATTTTTTTGCTCCCCTGCATTTTTTTTACTAAGAAGTTTTGCAAAAATTATATAAAAATTCAATTTTTAGATCTTAAAAATATATAAACAAATGTTTATACATGAAAAAGAATTTTTAATATTTATACTTTAGGATTAACTCCGTTAAAAATATTTAATAAAAAATATTAATTTAAACACATATACTCTTTAACCTATTAAATTGTTCGTTCAAATAATTAACTTAGTAAAAAAATTTATTATTACCTCGAACTGAAAGCATTTAGTCATTTCACTGTTAGTGTTGAGTGTTGAGTTTTAACTAAGCTAGTCTAAGTTGAAGGGTTAAACGCCGTCATTTGAAGTGAATTTTTTTTTAATTGAATTAACTATTTAAATAAATAATTAATAAGATTAAAATATTATGTGTGCCCAAGTAAGCATTTTTAATTATTTTTTTTACAAAGATAGTTTTAGAAACTAAATCAAATTTCACTACAAATTAAAGAGATTAAAATAAGACTTTATCTTATATTTTTTGTTGTGAAAATTAAGAGTATTCCGGACATGCATTGTTATGAGATTAATTCCCTTCGAAGATTAGAGCAATTACAATTTTTAATCTTTTCCACAATGAGGTCTCTAAAGATTGGAACCCTTGATCTCCTACTAAATTTATAAATTGTTTACCACTATAACCAACAAGTTGTTGGTACATAACATTATATATTAAAAAATAAATTATATTTACCTCATGAAATTTTTAAAACCTCACCACCTTTGGTTTTAACTTATACGTACATCTTTGCTCAGTTAGTAAAATTGTTAATGAAACTTGTACTATTTATATTTTTTCTTTTCAAAACTCATAAATAGTTTATTTAAAATTGATATAAATAATTAAAATGTCAAATTGATGCTTAAGAAAATGAGGTTAATATAATTTTTTTTAGAACTTAAGAAAATATTGCTGTAGTTTTACAAACTGAAAAAGTTTTCTTATTTCAATTTGAAATTAAAAAACCAAGAATATAATTTTCATAGAAAAGGAAGAAGATTGAAGGGGTAGATACTTACGCAGTTTCCCAGGAGCAATGAAGGTAAACATGGGAGAGCTGCGAACATGGCGAAGAATTGCAAGAAGTGTAATCTCATCTCTAGTTCCAAGTGACAAGCCCTGCAGAGCCCATTTTATTGCCATTGTGTTAGCATCTCTTGACGCAAGCTGGATCACCACAATCCTCTCGGGTTCTTCAGACATTATGATCTATCTGGGTTTAGAACTCGCTTCAAATTTAAATTTCCAACAGAATATTGTGCTAGATAGCTCTTTGTTTCCGTAGTTTGCTGCAAAATTTTCAAATATTTAATCAAAGATGAGAAGAACCCAGAAATCAAAAGAAAAAAAATTGTAGAATCCAACGCTTATGGAATTTGGCTGAAATTGAGAGACAAAATGGGGCTAGAGAAACAAAACAGGTATAAACTTTCAAAATCAGTAAGTTATCAGTGCATCATATTTGGCTCTCGAATATCCAGTCAGGGTGCAGGGATTATGTTATTTATGTGGGAGGAGCGCCAGAAAGGATTTTATTCATCAATTTAAGTACTTCGTTTTTTGTGTGGTATTTTCTACGTCATGAAATTTTGTTTATCTCCGCCAAGTTTACATGAAAAATTACAGCTACCTTATTTGTGGCACAATGACAAGACATGATTTTGAATTTGCAAAAAATATTAGTGAATGCGGATGACTTCAGTAATTTAAACAAAATTAATAATATATTTAAAAAATGTAAAAATATTTGTGTTAAGATTAAAAAAAAGAGAAATTTTCTCTTTATTTATAATAATATATTTTATTATCATACAGTGTACTAGAATATTTTAAAATTTAGAACTACTTTGAATTGACCAAAAGAGTAGTTTATAGTTAATTGATTCAATTATAGTTAAATGGATGATTAAATATATATAACAAGTTCTTTTAATTTGTATAATAAAAGCAATATCTTAAAAATTAAATATATAAATTAATTAAATAAACTATTTAAGATAAAGGTAATCAAAAAATTGTACTGGTATGTATGTGTGTGTGTGTACACACACACACACACTTAAAATTATCACTAATATTAAAAAATTAATAAAAAGGCATTATTTTGAGTTAAAAATTCTAATAAAATAGTTAAAACGTATCATTTTAATAAGAAAAAAAATATAAAAGTATAAAAATAAACGGTTCTCCATTAAAAAAAATTACACTGTTCTAATAGTGTTTTTGTCCAGTTTTGACCACTTCTTTTTTGTTTTGTTTGATAATTTAAAAAATTAAACTAAATTAATCTCTCTATCAATTTTTTTTATTCTACCAGTTGATCCAATTTATTTTTTTTAACACTGGTACTTGGATTATTATCCAAATCTCTTGCAATTATAAATCTTATATATTTAGAAAAAAATTTATGGCAACCTTTTTTGAGTTATTTCCTAAAATACAAACATGAAATTTATGTTTCAAGATTAAACTCAAACAAGGAATCACAAAAGCTTCTAGGTTATAACTCTGTTCTACTTATTTAATCAATGATGAAACCAAATGATCGATGTGATCACTATATTAATTACACACAAACACACACATGGTACAATGTTTACAATTCGATATTAGAAATTGAGCTAATATTTGTTGGCTTATTTTATTTCTTTTTTGTTTGGTGTTGTCTTGAAATGATCTCCTATGATAATAGAATTAATTTGCTTAATTCAAATATATAGTGCATTTAGTTCATCCCCTCACACCAATTATATCAAAGATGAAACCCAGATTATAGATGAAAAATTACATATAAAAACTCATTAATTATGTACATTTAATTTAATTACTAATTTTGATCTGTGTGTAGGTATCTGCTTTCATTTATATTATTTTTTCTTTAATAAAACTCGAAAATGATATGGAAGATTTTTATATTAGACCACTATAATGCTTTTGTAATTTGATAACAGTTCAATAAAAGTAACTATAAAGAACTTAAGGGGTTGTTTTAATTAATAGTTAAAGATATCTGTTCCGTGTTTGAATTATTCGAATTCAAATATTAAAATCAGCACTTAAAAAAATTAATTTTTTAAAATACACCAAACTAATACAGGAGTTTTGATTGACATTTAAGTTGGCTTGAGATATCCTTATTGCATGCTAAAAAAATAGTAACTATAAGTTTTATTTTGAATAAATTAATAATTTAATTTTTTATAATTATAAATTAATTTAAATTTAATCTATAAATTCTTCTGAATATACAAATTAATTTTTGAACATATCAAAATTATTACATATTAATATTTTTATTAAATATTGAAAGATTAACGTACAACAATTTTAATATTTTAAAAAATTAAAGAATGATTGACATAATTTTTTTTTTGATAATTTAAGAATTAACTTATAAAATTTAATAAATTTAAAATTTGAATTATCAATTTATTCATTTTGTTTTTAAGTGCAGAAATTTATATAACTGGATAGGTTGGTTGCATCATGGATGATCCAATTAGGGAGGTCAGGACACAGGGCACAGGGCACATTATTATATCATTGTCTCTCTAATCGGGCCCCACGATAATTAGAAACTTCCCAAATCCGGCTAGGCAGCCAATATTCTATCTAATCCGCAGGGAGATTTTTTTTTTTTTTTTTAATATTCTATCTAATCCGTAGGGAGAGTTTTTGTTTTTGTTTTTAGTGACACCGGTATTTTTATATTTTTTAAATATAAAAATAATTTTATTTAATGTATTGAAATTATCCACTTTTATAATATTTTCAGTGAGTTTAGATTTCAGATATTATAATAAAATTTTATTATTAAATTTAAACTTACTTACAAATTGAATTACAAATTTATAAATATTCTTGAGAAGAATAAAAATGACCTGCATGATGCCCTGGATATGAAGTTCCAATTCATTTATCTTGATAATATAAACCAAATATGAAATTGGTGAATGCATGATGCCGTTATTTGTGTCAGGTTCATTTTCCTTGATTATATCCACTTTCATCGATAAATGAGTACGTTCATCCACTGAATCTTTCCACTATTAAGGTAGAGGTTCATTTCTTTCACCACACAACAAATAAGGATTAGAAAATGGTCAAAAATTAGCCTAAAGGGCGGTGTGGAACGCAGTATTTTTTTGTTTTTTAATTAACGACAGGTAGTAACAAACAAACATGTAGACCAAAACTGATAATAAATAAATAAGTAAAATGAATCGATCTACAATTAAGTTGAGTATTCATATTTCTTGATTATATCAAAATATTTAAAAATAAAAATTATTTTATGCATTAATCCACTGCGCCAAACTATCTCTTTTTTTATTCCTGAAATAATATATATATATATATATATATATATATATATATATATATATATATTATTTAAATAATAATAAATAAATTTAAAGTTAGTAGTTAAATTTTTTTATGATATTAAGAGATCGATATAATTTTAATATTTGAAGTAAAATTAATTTTATATACATATATATATACACACACAAAAATAAAAATAAAAAACTAATGAAACTCTAGAGGAGGAACCTTTATTAATTGCAGTCAAATATACAACAGGTACGTATAATTTGCATTGAATTATAATTTATATAAGTGTCACAACTGTGAAATCATTTGATGATGATGGATTATATTTTCACAAAAAAACAACATCATTAAAAGGGAATTCAAGACATATATATGTAAAAGATCTTAAATTCAATCTTTGAATTGACAAAATATATATATAATATTACAAAATGTACCGTTGGAAAATATTTTAGTAATATTTGAGAATAAAAATATAAATTTAATTTTAGTAATATTTTTAAATGATTGTTAGTTATATTAAATATTAATATTAGAGTGAAATACTTGGATCTCTTCTAAATTTTGTATTAAATACACCTATCCCATTCTTTTATTTTCAAAAATATATTCAATTTTTTTTATATTTTAAAAATATTTTTATTTAGTTCTTTTTAACTTGATAAACATTAGAGACCGGTCAAAAGCAAGATGCAACAGTCAAACTACTTAAAATATTATTAATTTATTGTATATAATAACTTTAAATATTACTCGTGTTTGTTTAAAGACGTTGAATATGAATTTGTATATATTTTTTAAATTTAAAAACAATTTGTTAAAATTTTAAATATTTTTAATCAAAGGTCTTTTATAATTTTAGACACTTGAAAGTCAAATTTGTAATATTTTGATTCGCTTTTAAAGTCTTACTAAATGATTATTATATGCCTGCTCTTAAAAAAGATAAAATGATATTATATTTTTAACATATAACAAAATTTATGTATATTTTTAAAATAAAAAAATGTATTTTATGTTAAACTTAAAGAAAATCAAATATTTTATTCTTATAAATAATTATGATATTTGATGTTGCATGCGACTTGCACTTGATGTTAATTTGACCCCAAAAAAATGCAGTCAAATGTACAAGAATTATCTGGGCCAAAAAAAATTTATACAACAACTAACCATAGTTTGTATTGAATTAGTCACTCTTTAGCCGTGTTTAATTTTTTGTTTATTTTGGAACTGTTTTTTCTTAAATGGAGTTTTCTAGAAAATCGTTGTAACATTTGGCCCAAAAAAAAGTGTAGTAATATAAAAACATAAAACGTTTGACTAAATTATTTTACAAGTGCTTTCGTTAATATTATTAGTGTTTGACCCATCTTTGAAAAAAAAAAAAATTTATTGTCATATTACAAAAATGTCAATGTTTAAAAATATTTCTGTAGTTAATACTGCTTAGATAAAATATTGATGTCTGATCTCCATTTTGTTTAATTAAATTAAATTTTTAATATTTTATGTAATTGAAATATGAGAAATAAATTCACAATTAATGCAAATTTTTTATTCAAAATAAAATAAAAAATGGTTTAATGATAGGATATTTAAATAATGTGTAAAGATCTCAAATTTAATTTTTGAATTGACATATAAAAATGTTTATCTATAATATTACAAAAGGTACCGTACATTGGAAAATATTTTGGTAATATTTGATAATAAAAATCATATACTTATATTTAGTAATTTTTTTAAGATCCTTGTTCTAGTATTTCTAAAATATAAAAAATTCTTAAAAAAAATAAATTATAAAAAAGTTCACTTATGAAATATTAACATTATTATTTTTTTGGATTACTGTAAAATTATTTTGAATAATTAAAATTTTTATAATAAATTTGTTGCACCAATCTAATTAATAGATATTTAATTTACAAAATATTTTATTATAATTCTACTGAGTTATATTATAAAATTATTTTTTAAAATAATTTTGAAATACTTTTTTTTTCCAGTAATTTTTAAAATACCTGTAACACATGATAATTTTAGCAAATATCATCGGACATAAAGTGAAAACATGATATAGTCATGGAGGAGTAGGGGACCGTAAACTTATGCCCATTGAATTTTCCCTGGACAAAACTTACACAAAAATGATTAATTTATTAATATTTTTATGAGATTTTTTAATAATAAAGTAAGGATAAAATAAATAAAGAGTATTAATTAGACTCAATTGTATTTTATTCATATTTGGTAAAAAAAAATTATACTTTTTAAATATAAGATTAATATCGTTCAAAGTATTGAAACTATTTTTTTTATAAATAATTTTCATTGACTCAAAATTTTAATATTGTAAAATTCTTGCAATCATTGAATTCAAATTTGTTTACATATCCTATTTGATTGTTGACTAATATTAGAGTTAAAATATTTTAAGAGAATATTTAGTTTAATTGGTATTTGTTAAGAGCTTAACATGACTTTTTAATTTATAGTTGTTAAAGTGATACTCAAATTTGAGCAGCTAAAATTTGTAGGTACCAATTATGTGTGTGTGTGTGTGTGTGTGTGTGTGTGTGTGATATATATATATATATATATATATTGGAATTCTCTATTCAGGACTTTTTCAAATTTTATTATCATATTTGCAAATTAGAAGTAATTAGAAAACCATATGCAACTCTCTCTCTCTCTCTCTCTCTCTCTCTCGTATTCAAACACCATTGGTTTGAGCGATGATCTTCTCTCCTCGTTCTTTCGTTTATTCTCCCTTTTTCTTTAAGTTTTTTGTCTCTTCAAAGTACGAGTTTTCTTCTCCATTGATAAAATATTTGAAGAGTTATGAATTTATTCATAAATTTTCTACAATATTAATGAATAAAAAAAAGAATTGTAGAAGTAACTTTCAAAAAAAGTTGAGACCCATGTAACATTTCTTAATATGTCATCTATTCAATGATTGGCTTTTGAGGTGGAGTTATATATTTATTCTTTAGTTTTTGTTTTTATTTTTAACTAATTAGTCACTTTTTTACTTTTTTCTGTGAGGTTAATTGTATTCTTTAGGATTTATTGAAATATTTTTTTGTGTTGGTTGTGATACTCTATCATTAAGTCATTTTGTTCTTGCATTTTCAAATTTCCCTAAAAGTGAAACAAGCTTGTTTAATGATCCTCATGTTAGCAAATTTTAGCCCTATAGTTCTATATCATAAATTTTGATGATGATAAATATATTACAACTATATTAGTCAATATGCTTATTTGACTATCATATGCTATGCATAATTATAATTATTAATATGTAATATCTTATATCATACTTTATACACTAACTATGAAATATATTTATTTGTAATATATATATATATATATATATATTTAATAATAATAATAAGTTTTGTAAGATGTTATATATCTTATAAATTGAAGATATACTTTTAAGAATTTCATATACATGATGAAATTATTTATATAATAAAATATCATTGAATCATACATATTGTTCTTATAATGGTAAATTGGACCAATTATCTTATTTGCAAGTTAAATATCTTTTGGTAGGATGATTTAAAGCAATAAGAGTTAGTATTAAAATCAAGAAATATGAAATATCAATATCATGCAAGAAATATGCCTCAAGAATTGAAAAAAGAAAAGGATTAAAATAATAGAATTGTGGTTCCATCAACAAAAGCAAAAGAAAGCAACTTTTCAAGTTAAGAAACCTCAAAGTCTCAAGGTAAATGAATATTTGGATAACCTAGATTTAGAATTATGTATGAAAGGATTTAAAAATTCTTGAGTTCAGAAAATCTATCTTAAAATATATTTTAAAGATATCAAGAATTAAAAGATAGTGAGGTATAAAATTTTATTAAAATTGTTTTAATTTTTAGGTACTGTTTTATCTATATCTCATAAAATACAGTCAATTTTGGACTAAAGATAGACCCATCGAAAACTATACTTAAAGAGCATTTCAATTATAGGTCATACATTCAAAATAATATTAAAATAAAAAAGTTATGACAATTTAAATTTAAGTCTCTGAAATAGTTGCATAACAGTTGAAATTCATCAAAAGCTTGTTAGCTATTGGAAAACAGAAAACCACTTTAGAAGACAAGTGTCTGTGTTGAACGTACAAAAAGATAAATTTAATATTTTTAATAGCTATTTTTATACCAATTAATTTGTAAATAATTTTTGACAGTTATATTTATAAAAAAAATTATAAATACAAGGTTTTATTAAGCTTTTAGACACCAAATAACAACTTGAAATATTTTATTAATCTATCTTGAGTTTATTTGATTTTAACTTCTTATATTACTCTTTAACTGTATATTTACTCTTGTGAGAGATCTCAAAATTTAAAAAAAGTATCATTTGAAGTTTGATATATATTGAAAAAATTCTTTTAAGAAAGAGAGATATCTTGTTGCTAACTTTTAGAGTTCTAAAAGTGTGATGGATCACAACTGTCTGTTGTAAATTTATGGGTGTAGTAAAATATTTTAAGTTGCACAGTTTAAAGATTGGATGCAGGCTTAAATTGATTTTGAACTAGAATAAATTATAAAGTTTGACCATCTTTTTTGTTTAACTTTTTACATTTCAAACTATTATATTATTGATGTTGTGTTTTGTGATTATTTGCATAAATTAATATATATATTGATCAATTGCATGAGCTTTAATATTATACAGAAAGTGCTTTGTTTATCTTGTATAAATTCATTAAAATAATACACTCAATAATTTAGGTATTCTCCCGTACTTGAAATTGTTACTATTCTCCATCTTTGGTCAATATAACTTTTGTTATAAATGTTCTGGAATGAAATTTTAAAATTTATCTATATTTTATTAAAATACTCAATTCTTCACTCCAGTGTTAATTGCCTTGTTTAACATAGACCATTTTTTGCCATCTTCACAACCAACACACATAATATTCCTAAAACTTAATTCTCTTTTCAAATTCTTAGATTCACCAACTAAGAGCTTCGAAAATTTATATTTTTAAGTTTTTAAAGAATTATACAAAATAAAATTTTAAAAATAATATACAATTTAATAAATTGATATTTAATAAATAATCTAAATTTACTCTGTGTTAAAAGCTTTAACTCCCAATGCCAGCTTGTGTAGCAATGATCAAGGTCATCTGAAGCAAACTAATCTATTGAATAGTCTCTACGTCTTTTGCATATAGGGCCAATGCTTTGCATCGATGATCGTCATGAGTGAAAATATACAATCTCTGAATTCGTCATTTCTCTCTCTCTTCCTATTTCTCCTTTCTACATCGTTCTTTACCCCTCCTTCCAAGTATTCGGTGTTATGATCCAAAAAGACAGGCTTTCAAGCATAATCATAAAACCAGTAAATTAAAAAGAAATTTGGTATGAACCAGATTCTGATAGATGCAAAATTGCCTAACAAAGTCACAACTCCCATGCCACTAAAGCAGTCAGAGCAGTCTAAGAAATAAAGGAAAAATAAGAAATAACTGAAAATAATATTGGGTCATAACAATACTTAAACGACCTTTGACTTCCGAGTTCCGAAAATGTGGATCCCCATCATCCAGTATCTGGTAGTGAAAGAAGTCAATTTATTGTACCCAAAACATAGACAATGCTAACTCGTGGTAAAGCCTCCTGATCCTTCTCTACAAGCAAGCCGTCACCATGATTATCAACTTCTCCACTATGGCCATTTTTATCGTTACCCTCTGTTTTTTGTAGCGCCAAAAAATTGGAATTCTTCTGCTTCTCAACATTTTCCAGTGCAATCTCAACCATTGTTTATTTTTTGGGTGCAATAAATTGGCTTCTTTCACTTCTAGATACTGGATGATAAGGATCCAAATTTTCAGACCCTCGAGGCCAACGGTCTTTTAAGGGGCGAGTACCGTTATGACCCAATATTATTTTCAGTTATTTCTTTTATTTTTCCTTTATTTCTTAGACTGCTGTAACTGCTTTGGGTGGCATGGGACTTGTGACTTTGTTAGGCAATAGGCTATATAAGTGATATCGGGGAGAGAGTTGGATGTCAGTTAATTTGTATCTCTTAAAAATCCGGTTAATACCAAATTCCTCTTTGAGTCACTGGTTTTATGATTCTGTTTGAACACCTATCTTTTTGGATCATAACATTCTGGTTGTGAATTATTAAGAACCTGGTCAATGATCACATTTGCAGGAGGCTTGTTTTTGGTTTTCTTTCCCGAGTGCCACCTTTCGCCCCATTTTGCAATCCCTTGGCAGCGAATCTGAAGGTATTTTGGAATGAAATATACTCTTTGGAATAATTTTTTGGATTTTCGAAGTGGAGGAATACGTCATCTTCTTGAAAATTTAGCCTGATTGATATGTTAGTAAGGTTTTTCTTGCAGGTAGCTTGATAGAACCACATTTTTTTTCTTTTTTTCTCTGTCACTTCATAATACTTGATCTTGCACCTATTTCCTTTATTACTGAAAAAGAAATCTCAGGTGAATTTCTGTGAGTGTGCAATGGTATCAATTTTATTTTTTATTACTTTGTGAAAGGATAGTTTACACAGTATTGCTTTACATATCATATTATTTGTTGCATGACCATTGTATATATTTTGACCACACAAAGCATGTAGGCACAAGAACTTCCGCTCTAAAACTTGCCCTGGACAACACTAGGGACAATTTTGAAGATAGGCTTAAAAATAAGATAGACAAAAATAATGTAGACTGAATGCAGGAAGAACTTTTCGGTGCTGGCCAACCAATTAATTGTAAGATAAAGGGCAGTTACTTGTCAACCAACCCTTTATAAGACATACTAAAGATTATCAAAGTACTTTTGAGTCTAGTGTTTGTATTCCTAGTACACCTGTAGTTACTTCTTATGATAGTCTTATTGGTAGCTAGGATGAGAGAACTTTGCATGAACTCTTACATAGACCCTCCACCTAGGACACAGGACCTTGAAGACCTTAGGGATTTTCAAGAATCTATTAGGCACCACTAGGTTCAATATGACAGGGATTTCGTTTAAGTTATTATGGAAAGGTACCTAGGCACTCTAGGATGACTTAAGAGATATCAATTGAAGGGTCATATTAGACAGCCTTGATTTTAATGGCTAGTGGGATCCTAGTGCTTTTTAAGATTGGCTAGCTAACATTTAACATACTTTGATTTGACTACCATCCATGATATCCAACATATTCGCTTTGCCAAAATGAAACTTGTAGTATTTGGGAAGAGGTATTGGCAGGTAGTGTACCTTGAGCGGTTAGGTCAACCTCCCATAGAGATGTGGGCAGAGATGAAATTGAAATTGAAGGAAAAATACTTTCTTTTTGCTCATTGCACTATTACCTTGTTCGCTAGCAGCACCTTCTTGAGTCAGATTCCACGTGGGTCTTCCATCACTAAGCAGGAGTTCCTGGAGCTTGAGGTCGCCATTCTCATTCTCCACTCCAAAGGGTTCTTTTTAGCTAAGGAGAATTGATGACGATCCGAATAAATAATGGAAGACGTACTTTAGTAGGAGTAGACTTTGAAATGTAGATTAAGCCTTAGATTAAGGTTTAAGTTATGAATCGATTTTATTTCTATTTCCTTTACTAATTTAAGCATGTGTTTTTAAATGTCTTGTGGGTTCCTATGTAGTCCCTTTGCTGTAGTTTTCCCAGTCAGCTTATGATTTTATAATAATGTCACTAATTCTTTCTCTCTATTTCTCTCCTTCCCTCTTGTTACTACATCACTAGCCAACAATTTAAACCCAAATATTGCATTCCCAGCACACAACCAAGCAATATAAGCGAGATAAAATAATAGAAGGAATACCAAATAAATAGATAGTCCAGGATAAGTTTCAATTATTGAAGAATTTTTACAATTATATAAGAATTTATATGGTTGAGGTAACTTTTGCTGACTCTTGCCATAGTATGACTCTACAGTTTGACAAATCAAATTCCTTGGATTTGTTAGTTTCCAGTTAACATAATCGCTGTAGTAGAAATTATGATCTAACATGCTTGACTAAGCCTCTCATCAGTGTCTTATTCACTACTATCTATGGAAGCATGAAGTTAATCTCGTGGCAGAAGCTACCAATGCAGAGTCTGCTACAGATTTATAATAATCTTTTTATAATTTTTCAAAGCGTTCTTATTTGATCTTTACGTAGCATAATTCAGATATGCAAGTGCAATCCCCTTGTCATGTTTGATCTTAACAAACTTGAAATTTTAGAAGAAACGTTGAATAATTTAGACACTTGGCTGGCATTAACCACTACAAAAACTACATATCTGACCATTATTTTTAAGGAAAAATCCAATGCAGTTTCTTTCAATGTAAGAAATTTTCAATTTCATTCATAATCATAACCACATTTTATAAAAGAAATCTAATATTTATTATAGCTGAATAACCACTTTAATACACTAATTAAAGTGGAAAACTTATTTGTTAAAAGGAACCCAACTGAAGTTCCCTCTATTGTTTTCTATTTAATACTGAGGATTGGCCTTGCTCTGCTGAAACTGTAGTTCTCAGCAAACTCAACCCAACTATAGTTCTCTTCTCCTTGCTACTCGATCATCTCATTAGAGTAACCCACTATTGTTTTCTGACATTCCTCTATTCTTTTATTTTAATCTTCAATAATTTCAGGAGTTGATTCTTCATACACCACAAATGTGTTTGATCTACTTGAAGAGGTTCTCTCAATTGGAGGGGATGGTGGGAGTCTTACAGTCATCTGACTCATTATACTCATGCTATTACTTGATGTAGAACTTGTGCTTAGACTTTCTAACTCACCTTCTAATTCAAAGGATTCCTGCATCTCACCTTCTTCATCAGAGTCTGATGTGCTATAGAATGAGTCAAATCTTGCTGGGGAAGAGTCCCTCAAAATGTTACCGCATGTGTTGCCATCCATTATGCGAGTTATAGCATTAACCACCTGTAGTAACATAAGAAAAAATTCAACACAATATTTGGCTATGAAGACACTTCAATTAATGAGTCATAAAACACTCTTATTAGACACATCTTTACAATTCAAATTACAAATAGATACTTCAGATTTTATTGTGTCATAATATTTATGTCTATTAGTTTCTGTGTTTCTTAGTATTTGGTCTTACTATATAAAGAAAGTTTAATGTAAAAATATCAGGTAATAATGAAAAGCTAAATTATGCTTTATACTCTAGATAGTTGCCTGCCTTATAGCTGTGTAACCATTTTTTGTCAGTAGCTATATTAGATGATTTTCAGCTAGTTCTGAAATCTCTAGTAAGTGCATATGGATAGCTTAAGATATAGTTTATAAGAAAATTGTTTGTCATCATATAACTTCCAACTTCTCTTCATTGTGTATAATTCTTCTCCGCCGAATATAATTTGATGGATCTAAGTTGCAGAATGATTAAAACCTAAAGCCAATGTCTTCACTTCATAACACTACCCCTCATGTAGTAAAGATCGAACTCCTGACCACTTGATTATAGAGGCTTTAATACCACGTTAAGGACCACTTCGATTTAAAGGCTTAAGCTGTTAAGTGCCTGTGGATAATATCATCTTTCACAAGTATAATGCAAAGATTTTCATTGGAAATGATAAGGGGGGAGGGGAGGTTTATTATATTGCTTTGACATTGTTGGAGTACTTTATTGTGTGAAAAGAGTTAAGACTGATGCTGACTTACCGCAATCATATTTAATCTCTTATGAGGATCTCTGCTTAGACACTTTTCTGCTATTCGGACCATCCAAAATAGTTGATGGAAATCATCAAAATTCATGATCCTTTCATCAAATAAATCTGGATAATTCCTTTCTTTTAATAATGGTCTTGCCTGCAAGAAAAATGATTGAGTCCTTAGGAACCTGAGATAAAATAAGGATATGTAGGGTACAATCCTGGTCTTTCTTTTCTTCTTTCACTATACAGAGTGGAAGAGATCAAAATGGGCCATAAGAATTTTTTTTTTAAGTATGTTCATATCATAGATTACATCCCTCTGAAAATTAAATGAAGAAGATGAAGATTAGTAACTCTAAACCTGATGCAGCCCTCCAGAACAGCAGAAAATAACAAAGGGAGAACTTTGAGATTATCGAATCCAAAAGGGATGTATACACTTGAATTTGGATTTGAATTAGCAAATTATCCTATAAGATTAGACTAAGAGAAAGTAGTTTAAATACTAACAGAGAAATTAAGAAAAATAAGAATTATAGCAATAAAGAAATGGAGAAAAGAGGTAAACAAGCAGAATAAAAATCTTGATGAGCTAAGGTTGAACTGAAAAATATAAGATACATGTACTAAGATTTCATGGTATTTAGGTTGTTACCCATCCTACAAGACTTCTCCCTCCAAGTCGTTTGTCTGTCGTCCTCATTCCAGTTATTAGCTGTAGTAGAATCACCCCAAAAGAATATACATCTGCCTTGGCTGACACTTTGCCATATTCTGCATATTCTGGTGCCAAATAGCCCAAAGTTCCAACCACCTCAGTTGAGTGTATCGAGTCTTTGTGTTGAGTTCTTGCCAAACCAAAGTCTCCCAGCTAATAAATCCATTAGGAAAAAGAAGAAAATGTTCAGTGAAGTTTGATGAAGTTTGGCTTCTTTTTAGAATGAACTTCATGAGCTTATAGAGTGATCAAACACCATGGCTTTAATTTGGCATTTCATTTGCATTAGTAATAACTAATAACAGTGATGCCAACAATGTAACATATCTCATTTGTTCCATTATTATGCAAAAAATGAAACCTGGGTATTGGTTTAAACTAGTATTAAAAAAATTCCTGGATGCATCATTGTATATGCCTTATTTTAATTAGCATCATATAGATACATACATATATTATGTTCAGTGGGTGAATTGTATCTCAGTTAATAAATTCAAAAGTTTCATGTATGCTTTATTACCAGTGGTTGATGATCATGTGTGATAAGAATATTGTTTGGTCTCATATCTCTGTGTATGATGTTATTCTCATGCAAGTAGAGTAAGCCTTTAGCAGCTCCATGGGCAACTTTGATCCTATCTTCCCAACTAAGAGGCATCCGAGAGTGTTCTGCAACAATTTAGAATGATGTGGCTCTAATGAGCTATATCAAGAAAATATACGCATGGAAATAAACTCAAAGGCTGTTATCTTACGTGATAGATGTTGGTCCAGTGAACCATTGCAGACGAATTCATAGACAAGAAGCCTATTACTTCCTTCTGAGCAAGACCCCAGAAGCATGACCACATTCTCATGTATTGCTTTGCTAAGTACATTGACTTCAGACTTAAATTCTTTCTCTCCTTGGAGATTTGCATTTTTATGTTGCTTGACAGCAATTGTAATTCCATTCAGCTCTCCTTTGTAGACAGATCCAAATCCACCTTCCGACAGAAAGTTCTTTAGGGAAAACCCCTGTGTGGCTGTGTACAGCTCTGCGTGACTGAAGTCTCTCTTCCATCCAATTTTTGGTCGTTTTTTCTTGCACACAGAACAAAGTGGGCCTGTAAATTCTTCCACCATCTCAGATGCTTCATTATCGCTTCTCTGCTGCTCATGTTGGTCAGACACGTGAAATATCCCTGTTGTTTCTTGTTCTATATTTGGAACATTTGCTTGCTCTTGGTATTTTGAAAAATGTAACATTGCTCCTGAAATGCTAGAACTTGAGGCTTCAGTATTCCAATTACTTGAAGCTCCAGTTACTGTGAATTGCTGACTTGATGATGACCTAGGCCCTGATTTGTGTAACATTGGTTATCCTCAATATATCTTTAACCATCGTAATGCATCGATAGGACCTTATTACCATAAATATTTGACTAAAACTCTCAAGGCCAGAGGAAGATTTGTGTTGTTTTTTCAATAAGAGGACGCACCTAAAGATTTAATTTATGATTAAATCCTCGAAGTTCAAAATAAAAGTTGACTTATCCCTGAATCTTCATATCTTCGGGTTAGTGATGTTTGGTGAATTTTGAATGGACAAATACGTTGCATTTCAGCTAAAATTTTATTTTTAAGAAATGCAGCTATCGCAAATAGGAGTTCTTTGCAATTTGTTGATGGTGTTTAAGAGTATTACTGGGAAAATACATTATCTATCTAGGATGTCATGGAGGTACTAATAGGCGTATACTTTTAAAATTAGGCAGTAACTTTGTTGCATTTGATGCAAATTAGAACTCTTTGGTAGGATTAGAATTATTGATATTGATTAGCCGCATCATATTTGAACTTTTAGATAAGGAGAAAACTAAGATGCAGTTTCTTTGGTGCTTGTTATAAAGTTCTTGATATGTGGATATATTTTTTTCAACTCAGCAATACATCCTTGACTCCTTCAAAGAAGCTCCTCCACATTTCAGAGTGTTATTAAAGAACCTTTAAGAACCTGATAACAAACACCTAAAAAACTGCATGTAAGTTTTGTTCTTTAGATAAAGCAGGTTGTTGGTTTTGCTGGTTATCTTTTGATTCCTTTCAATAAGTAGCAGCTCCAAAAAAGCGCAGTAGCCCAAGGTACAATCCATAGAGAAACTAATAAAATTTTAGTTCTTTCTCTTATGTTTATGTTTATGTGTAAGTATTGAATGCGGTGTGGCAAATGTTATGCCAACAAAATACTTACTCTCAGGAGAATGTTCTTCCTCTAGGCTACCAGGTAACATTTCCTTAGACCTTACTTGAGCTTTCCTAGCAGTAAGTGATTCGGTGTTTGTTGTTACTGTTGGATCTTTCAACTTTTGAATGGAATTGTCACTTCTTACTCTGTACAAGCCACATGGTAGCCGGTCCATGAAATTCTTCATATCTTTGTTCATCTGTCTGCATCGACGGTAAAATGGCTATATAGCATTAGCACAGTGTATGTCAGCAGAAAATATTCTTAAACTAACTAGCATATGGTATCATACAGTAAGGCTATGTTTGGGAGGAGAGTGGAGTGGAGAAGATAGAGGGAGAGTTTCCACTTCATTGTTTGGATCTTTAATGAGAAAAAGAATGATAGTCCCCTTCTCATTGATTGGAAGTTTTAATGGTTAATTAGAGACTTTAAATGAGCTGCCGTACAGCTTGAGTTTTCTTCATTATGATCACTTCAATTATACTAAGTCTTCCCTATCAGGGGAGAGACTGTTAGATCCATTGGACCCTTTTATTCAATTTTATTGGTGTACTTGTATGCTTACCTCTCTACAAGTATCAAAGCCGAAGAACAAAACCCAATAAGAAAGTAAACAAAGAACAAAATCTAATATTGGAGGTAACTTTATTTTCTTCTGCTAAATGTGGGAATTTTATGTGTTCTTTGTATTCTTTTTCAGAACTGGCAGGAATTTATTGGAAGTAGAAAATTGTCTTCGGTTCTACTTGCAAGTTGTAGATTAAGAAGAAAGATGTGGAAGTTATGAACCAACCTATCAAGTATCAACCATGTCACCCCTGAACTTTTGGCAGCACTAGAAGCAACCTCTGGGGAAGAGCCTGGAACCACTTCTATGTGGAATACAATCTGAGAAATATCATTGCCAAGAAGAATTTCATCAGCCTTTTTAATCAAGGCTAGTAAATTTTCTTTTCTTAAATTATAGATCTATTTAGTGACTTTGAGAAAAATATTATAACCAAATGTTTTAGAAATAAGACCGGTTATTAAATCGGAAAAGGGAATTGTGGTATATATATATATATATATATATATATATATATATATATATATATATATATATATTCAACAAAGAAAATTTGAATTATGATTAAGTGTTAGAATAAAAATTATTTTAGCCTTATTATAATTTTTGAATGATAACATTGATGTTATTCTAAATTATAAAATATTATTTTAAGATTAATATATTATATTTAAAATAAGAGTTAACTAGCATCTAATAACTAATAAACACATTAGTGTAAGGGTTGCACACTCTTAAGAAAGTGGCATGGTTGGGGTTTGAATTCCACCTATTCCATTTTTCCAAATTATGAGGTTGAATCAGATTGAACCTCCGATTTAGTGAAAAACTAATTAGTTTTTTTGGTTATTTGGCCGATTCAGCCAGTTCAAAGCCACCTCGTTTTGTAGGGGTCAACTGGATTGGAGGACTAGCCAGTTCATCAATGTTTTGGTTGAATTTATCAGTCAAATTCAGTTCTAATAACATTGGTTAGAACTACATATGTATAAAATTATATTCATCATGTTAAATGTTAATACATTATCATTTTCATGAGTTGCAAGATGTGATTCTATAGTTTTCTTCCCCCTAGTCATACGCTTTGTGAAATCCCTTTGCAAGCTAAATACCCATTTAAAGTACTAAGAGTAAATTACAATTTATCTCCCGTAGTTGGTCTAAATTAAAATAAAATTACTCTCTAATGGTCTAAAGTATGTTATTCAATTAGTTGCTAGTTAAACACCCTGGGGTGAATTTTGTCCCAATTTTAACATAAATAGATACACAAATGTTACTACAATAATACTTTTATAATTTTTTGAAGTTACTGTTGGAACTAAGATAACATTTGCAACTTAAAATTGTAAGTTTAGTCTTAGTATTACTATAAAAATATTACAAAATTGTTAAATTTATAAATGATATAAAAGGAATAAAAAAGATTTAAATATAATTTTTATTGATTTGAAAAATGCGTATGATATAGTGCTAAAAGATATTTTATAGAAAAGAGTACATATTGTTTATATTTGAGTAATAAAAAATATGTACGGCAAGATTACAACGTGTGTGAAAACACAAAATGGGGATACAATTTTTTTTTTCATAACTATTGGACTACATCAATATTCATTTATGAGTCGATATCTTTTTAACTTGATTTTAAATACAATTACTAAAGA
The DNA here is from genome assembly GCA_037074535.1 of Gleditsia sinensis. NCBI lineage: Eukaryota > Viridiplantae > Streptophyta > Magnoliopsida > Fabales > Fabaceae > Gleditsia > Gleditsia sinensis. The sequence goes on from CM073466.1 coordinate 64,083,398, forward strand.
TATCTAAGAATTGAGATCTCAATATATTATTTTTATAGATATGATAGTCATAATTAGTGAATTGAAAGAGAAAATAAATATTATGTTAGAATAGATAAATTTTGAAAATACATAACTTTCGTATAGGTAAAAATAAATAAAAAATAAAAAATGTAATTTTAGTACAATACAAACAAGTATGAATTTTGAAATAAAATTTGAAGATCATCTTATAAAACAAGTCATAAATTTTAAATATTTTGGTATACAAAATAACAAAGAAATAAAGAAAGACATAAACTATAGGTTCAAATGGGATTAGATGAAATAGAAAAAGGTTTCGATTGTTATTTGTGATTAAAAAACTACCGCTTAGAATTAAAGAAAAATTCTACCGTATAGTTATAAGAGCTATAATATTGTATAATACTGAATATTGGATAGTTAAAAAATATAGTGATAAACTCTATGTCATAGAGATGATAATGTTGCATTAAATGTATGAATATATTAGAAAAAATATGATTAAAAATGGTAGAATCTCATTTAAGGTGGATTGACTTTATGTGAAAGAGATCTACAGAAACTTTATTGAGAAGAGTAGATCAGATGGAGAGTAGTTTGATATTTAAAAATAGAAGGAGGTAAAAAAAAATAATAAATAAAATCATTAAAAAATTAACAATTAATAATCTCTTTATTAATTTTATTTATAATATATTACTGTGGCGTCGTTTTATTTATAAAATCGACTCCATTTAATAAAAAAATATTTTGTTGTTGTTGTTGTTGTTAAATTTATAAATAAAATAGATTTTCAACAATAAGGTTACTCATTGTTTTAACATTGATGTAATTAATTTTATTAAAATTTGTATGAAAAATACTATATGATAGTTAAACAATATTATAATAACAAAGTACAAGAAAATTAAATGATACGTTTTAGTAAGCATAGGGAGACAAATTGATTGTGTCATATTACATGGGTCAAATAGCAATTTACCGGAGTATTAATGATGGTAGTGTGCTTCAGTCATCTTCAAGTACTCTAACTCCGTTTTATTGAAATATTATGCCATTTAGTGTATGGGCATTATAATTTTTATATACTTCAACAGTTATATATAAAAAATTTGAGTATGATATATATAAAAAATTCATTTTTCCTATATTAGTTAAGCCATATAAAATATATGTTTTAAAATTTTAATATTTATGTTATTCAAACATCTTTCAAATAAATTTTCAACTAACTTGAGAAACTAAAATTTTCATGTACAATACTGCCGTTGGCCAAAAAAAAAAAAAAAAATAGGATAACACTGACCTTTCTTGTTTCACAGTACTGAGAGAGTTTCATGATATGTTGATTATTACGATAGTCTTCCTTTTTCCTGGCTAATTCCTTCTCAACAATTTTGTTGGTTGTTGCAATAAATGCACTGTTATCCAAACTGATCTTGTATCCCACTGCAAAGCAAAAGGAAAAGAAGGAAAAAAGAAAAGAAAAAGGATTCAGAACAGATAAAGTCAGGAATATCAGTGTAATACTCAAATTAATTTGATATATCTTTCCTGTATATCTTGTGATATACTTCTTTAATTCTCTATTTTTATTAGACTTAGGATATGTTTGGGAGTTGAGAGGAGAAAGGAAGTGAAAAAATTCGAAGAATATGAAAGGCAAGAGGAGGGAAAATAATGGTTAAATGATAATTTCCCTTCTCTTTGTTTAAATTCTCAAATTGAATGAACTTAGAAAACATGAAATGTGGAGGATATTTATTATATAGGGCAACAGATCTCTTCCCTTCCAGATAAAGAATTTTCAATCAAGGGGAAGATCTAACTCGAATATTTCCTTTTCTTCCATTATTCTCAATCCCAACATACCCTTGAAGGAAGTGAAAAGGAAAATGAATCCTTACATCGCTTTCTTCCTATAAAAGAAAACTTACTGGGACTACTAAACCGATCAAGAATTGCTATAATAGTAAGCTCATCTCCAGGCTGAAGAGACATCTCCTTCAGGGCCTTTTTTATTCCTTTTACACTAACATCTCTTGATGCATCCCGGATCACCACTACCCTCTGAGGCCCTGCAGTCATCTTCTATGACCTGGTTTGAGCTGTTTCTCTCTGATTTTTCAACAAGATTTTGTCTCACTAAGGACAAAAGGTAGTAGTAACCAAGTGATTTTTTGTGGGGCTGTACATTGCCTAGATTCCTATTTTATATTGATCTTACTAGCTGTGAACAGAAGCAGAAGCAAATAACCAGTAGCAAATATCAAATTTTATGCCTATTAACATAGGCAGGTATAAGGATTTAATATCATGGAACAGTAATAACTAGCTTGTTAGTGAAAAAAAAAAATCTAAAGCAACCTAGAAGAGCATATCTATATTATATCTTAGAGATAAATGATGGAGAATTTTGAAACAAAACAAAATTTCAAGTCTTAGTCTTCAAAACAGTTATCTCTCTGACATCCAGTAATACTTATAAAGTAAATGAAGGTTCAAGTTATGGAGAATAAAGGGTATGATCCGTTAGAGCATCAAGGGAGATAGCATATTCGGATATCCACTGTGACAGCCCTGAGACTTTCTTCAATGGAAGCAAGATGACTTAATTATTCCTTTTCTGTGAAAATTATATTAAGTTTCTCATTTGCTTGTAGCTTTCATGCATTGAAGAATTTCTTGTCGTGATGTTGCTGCTGGCCCTCAGAAGAGTAACAATTTAGCGATTGTTCCTAGGACTACGTACAAGAAGTTCAACCTTGTTGGCAAGAGATCTGTTTATTTAATGTGTTTGATTCTGTGTCTGGAGTGGTAGCTGATAATAGAGAGTTTGCATGTATAATAGCTGGACAAGGTTTATGAGACTTTAAAAAAGAGGATAATTGTACTGGAGATGAGGTCATCACCACGTCCTGTTCAATGTCTTCTGCATTAGCAAGGATGATACCAATCCGGCCCTATAAAAAATTTGTTTTTGATTTGTTCTTTTTCTGGGTAAGAAAAAAGGGTATTAAGAATAGGTTAGCAGATTTCAACATAAAATATTACTGGATTATCTATCAAAGGGGAATTCGAATGTTACAAATCACTTTGTTCTAATTAATTCAATTGAAAGTTGGATAGGAACATCGGTTTCGATTTTCTCCTCCCTTATACAATTTGGGATAAATTACAATGAAATACGTTTGTCTTCTCTTTTATTTTAAAAATAATAATTTATCTTTTAAATTTTAAAATTATGAAATAGAAATATTTCTGTTACTAACTTTCTATTAATATAGTTAGTTTTATATTTTCAATGTAAATCACATCTATTTCTTTCAAATTTAGAAGTATTTTTTCATCTTTATTGTCTTTCTTAAGAAGAAAAGTCTCGCATGATTACACATAGTAATTTATCTATTTCAACATAAAAATTATTAAAAATATTAATCTATATGATTTGTTTTCTGAAAAGAGCACATTGAGATGCCTTATGCAATATGCCTATATGTATGGTAATTTCCATTTGGCCAATGTTTGTTTAGCCTAAGCTTAAGGTAGATAAATCCAAATAAAATTGAACTAATCTACTTTGTAGTTAAATATATGTATGAATGTATATACGCAAATGCAAATAATTATAAACAATATATTGTATGATATTAGGAAATTAACAAATTGAACTAACTTGTAATTTTCTATGTTATGCGATTTTTTGGTTTGATATTCATTAAGTATCTTAGATTCATTTGAATATCAAAGTAGAAAATCACATAACATAAAAAATCCTAAATTAATTTATTTTCTTTATATTTTAAAACAACAAGAGCAAAAAAGTATTTTTCAAGTTTGGAGATAAAGAATTTGATGCACAAAAATCTAACATTAGCTATATTGACCAAAAATTAACAATATGGGGTGTTTTTGTATTATGATTTCAAAATTTAGAGGATAACTTTTTATTTTTAAAACAAAGAGAGAAATAAGTATAATTTAGTCCAACTTTAAGAGATATCAATATAATTTAATTTAAAATTTACAAAATTTATTTTCAAAAATATTAATAAAAAATTGAATGTCAATTGGATCACTACACTATTATTTTCTTTTTTATTATTATAAAAAGAAAAATTTTCATTCAAATGTAAATTTTAGTGCCACTAACAATAATAATTGTAGAGATATTGGATTAAATAACAAATGAATATTTATCCTTTTCTTATTGGACTAAAAAATGAATAAAAGTTCTATTTATTTTTTGAACTGCATACTTAAGATGTAAAATCGTCCTTATTATTATCAATATTGTAATGAGATATATCAAATTCAAAATTTTTTACAATATCATAATATTCTTAAATCAAATAGAAAAAATATAAATAGCCTAATTAAATGGAGACACAAACACTAATTTTAATTGAAGTGAGACAAAACGATAAATCAAAATATTAGAAAAATTTCAAATTGATCCGTATTAAAATAAGACAGATCAAAAAATATTTTTCAAATCTCTCGTAAAAGATAAACCCAAAGAATTCATTTACACACAAAAAGAGAGAGAAAGAGAGAGAGAGAGAGAGAGAGAGAGAGAGAGAGAGAGAGAGAGAGAGAGAGCGAGAAGAAGGCGACAGAGTGTCAACCGGCGGCGGCATCAAAAGATGTAGCTAATTTGTGAAAATAGCTGTCAACCCTTCTGAATGAAATATAGAGAATCCAGCTCATCAACCTTATTTTCATAATTGGAGTTTCAATACTTTAGACAAGTCACTCGCACACTCAAAATGTTTTATTTAAGGAAGAAGTAAACTTAATTATAGATATTATAAGAGGTCCACAATATCATCGACGATTTTTGTAATGAAATAATAGATTAATTCCATAGCAAAGCGATTAGTATTTGTACCTAATGACTGTGACAAAAGAAAAAAAACATACAATATTAATTGAATTAAACATATTTCTTTGTTTTTGGGTAAATTTAAACATGTTTCTAAATTGTCTTATGTTGGTAATTTGTTCTGATAAATACAGTATTAAGGTGAAAAAGCCACATAAATAAGATGGTTTTGTCCCTCATACCTACAAAAAGAAAATAACGAGATTCATCAGTCTGCCAAAACAAGATACAAAATGCTTCACTACATTACTCTAATTAAATCCCACAAGTACTCACCCTTACTTAATAACAATGGTTTTGATTTACAGGTATAATATTTTCACAATTCAAAAATCATAATAGCATTATAATATTTGATTTTATTGATTCTAATAATTAGTAGTTAGTTTAGCAGCTTGTGAACTTGAAACTTCAATCATATTTCTTTTCTCAATTTTATTTTATTTTGTGTTATCCTTAATATTCAACCACTGATGTATGATTGTTCATACAAGTGTCTCCACACCCTTTACGTATATAACTAATTTTGTTTGAAAATTGAAACTATCCTTCTTTGCATGTACTTTTCTGCAAGTTCAAATTCTATATATAATGTCATTACATATTCATAAATTGTATTTTTTTTAGTTAATTATTTTCTAATATCTCCATAGACACCTACATAACGATATTAGATTTATTTTTCTTGATGATTCTTCAAATATTTTCAAAATGGTATCTTATAATGATATTAAACGAAAATAATGAATCTAAGGAGATGCCACTACGAAATACGACTTGAATGAGATTATTTTTTGCTAAAGGAAAAGCCTTTGAAAGAAGCATTTTCTCTTTTAAATCTTTCCACTCTCCTCGTTAATCCCAATTAGGATTATATTAACTAATACCAACTAGCTTTATAGTGTATATCAGAGTGAACGGCTCTCGTTTCTACACCAGATTTTATACAATGTACATAAGAATATACAACAGCGAGGTAAAACGGTATGATATTCCTTTAGATTTTGGTGAAATTCAGAATAGCATGATGCATTGAAAAAGTGTAGAATTGAAAGAAAACACAAAAATCTAAACTCTAAATTATTTCTGAAAATACTTTGAATCAATAAAAAGTCTCAATAACATAGGTTTAAATAGAAAAAAATCTAAAAATAATCCTAATCCAAATCAAATAAAATCTCAATTTTAACTTAATCCACTTTGAATTGGAAAATAGAAAAAAAGTGAAAAAAAAACAAAAATATAAAAAGCCCAAAACTAGCATTTTTTAGGGTTTTGGGGAGGGGGTGAAACAACCTTAACTAGGTGAATCACAAGTGGGATGATGTAAAGTTCTAAACGAGTTTCAAATCGACTGGTCATAGGCCCCGTAACTCCACTTGAACTGAAAGTTATGTCCAATTTAATTAAACATGGCATTTTGTAACTCCTTTATTCTTTTGTACCTTACTATGCTTGGTCCACTCTATGAAGTCATTAGAAACCCAGTCCACGTCAGTCTTTTTCACTTGAGAAAAACTCGTCCTTGAGTAAACTAAATCATCTAGGTACAAAGGAGTCTTAAAAGAGTAATAATAGAAAAAAACCGTCACATTAAATGTTTTAGAAATTCTTAAGGCATCTAGCAAGCCCATCACATAAGCATTATCATTAATTCTCTGTAGAATCTGATATGGCCCATATTTCTTAAGCTATAATTTTATGTGCCTATTGGAAACTTCTCCTTCCTAAAAAAATCATTACCTAATCATCAACTTGAAAAATCTGCTGCTTGTGATGTTAATATACAGTCTTCTTGTATTTTGTATTAGGTTGCTCCAATTTAAACTTCACCTCCTCTTGAACATCTTGCCACTGACTAACTAGGTTGGCTACAATTTCATTAGCTTTGGGCAATTTAACCAAGTCAACAGCAGGCTAGGGCGCCTTGGTGTAGACCATAGAGAATGGTGTCCTATATACCCAAAGCATGATAGACAACATTATTGTATGCAAATTCTGCTTAAGCTAATGCACAGTCCCACTGTTTTAGCCTATCACCACAAATACTCTTGATAAGATTCCCTAGAGTTCGGTTGACTACCTCAATTTATCCATCTGTTTGAGGATGAGCTGTGCTATTAAAATTTAGTAAGGAATCAAACATCTTCCATAAAGTCCTCTAGAAGTGGCTAAGGAAGAAATGGTTTTAGGAATTCCATGCAATTGAACTACCTTCCTGAAGAATAGTTTGGCCACATTGATGGATCTATAGTTTTCTTGCAATGCATAAAATGTGTCATCTTGAAAAACTTGTAAACCACACTACAAAGACATAATCCATACGTCCTGAGTAATCCAAGCACAAAATCCATGGACAAGTCCTCCTAAATGTTCTCTAGAATGGCTAGTGGTGTGTAAAAACCTGTATGTTGATATTGCCCCTTAGTCATCTAACAAATATAACACTACTGGACAAGGTGCATCACATCCCTGTGCATATTGTTATTGTTTCAATTAAAAATCACAAACACACGAATCTATTGTAGTATAGATTTAGTTGTATGCAATATCGATCCCAAGAGGATTGCCAATTGAAAAAAAAACTATAATTTATACTTAAAATAAATATGTTTAACTTAATTGACAAGATTTTGTTTTGTGATAAGAACATTAAATTAAGTGTACAAGAAACTAATGTACTTAAATTAAATTAAAATATATTCAAAGTAAAAATGCATGATAAGGTTAGAGGATTTACTCTTGGTATAAATAAAGATAAATTTAACTCTTTTGTAACTCAATTGGAATCTTCACATGAATGAGATTCCAATTGGAAGATATGTTAATTTGAGTTCACTTTTGTTTATATGTGAATTATATTTACCTCATTTTTATTGTATTACTAATAATTAAGACATTCTTATAAAATAGATTCAAATATATATTGTGTCAATCATCATCTTGTCTACAATATATCAAGATTCACATTTTATAAGATGATAAATATAAAGATGCAAAAGGTAACTTGTAAATGGATTCAAGTATACATTGTGCCAATGATTATATTGTTTACAATAAATCAAGATTGGTTCAAATATTTATTGTACCGAAAACTATCTACAATGTATTAAGATCTACACCTTACAAGATTTAAAAATAAAAGAATGTAAAAATTAATAATAATAACAAGAGATAGATGGAAAAGCCAACCATAAACAAGAACAACATGAAGTAGGCAAAAAAATCAGCTATCATGAAATAACAATAAAAGATAGGCGGCAAAATCAGCCATTAAAAAATAACATAAGAAAATAAATGAGAAGGTAAATACAACATCAAATATAAACATTGAATTAAGAATTAGATAAATTGTTATTCTTTCACCAAGAATTTAACTTTTTTACCTTAACATAAGGAGATTAGTTCTTTATAATCAAAGTAAGAAAGCAATATTGAAGATGAACAAGAATAATTATATTATTAAAAAAAAGTAAGGATAACAATATGTCTAATGATAGAAGAACATTACAAGCACTAGAACTAAACAATTTCTTCCTCTTTCATCTCTCCTCCTCCAAGCTTTCAAAATCTCTCTATTTATAAATACAATTAGGGGGTAATTGTCAATAATGGTGAATAGAAAGTTGCACTAATAGTGACAATTTTGAATCTCATCTCATGTAACAATAGTAATATTTGAATTACTCATTGATATCTACCGAATTTGTTGTCCATATGAAAATGAAAGTTGTAGAAAATTTTATTATCTTTTCGACAACATAAATTTCATACATATTAGATACATATTTCGTGAATTATGGCCAAAATACTAGAGCAGAGTCGGGTTGGACTGCAACAACTAACATATTTTCTTCTATCCCAATTTGGTCCTTTAGAGTTAGAATTTCAAAATTTCTGTGAAATACCAATTTGGAGCCAATTAATTCTTCTTTTTCTAGGCTCAAAAATCACGTTAATATGAATTTTGGATAAAAAATTATGCCCATTTGTCTGACTAAATTTTTTTATTCCTGATCCTTCAACATTGAGTGTTTTGTCTTAAATCTTTATGTTTAAATTCTTTTAGAAATGTGGTCATAAATCAAGATTAACTTGATTTGTATATCCATTAAGATACATATCAAGATTCAATAAGATATCATTTAATTACTCCTTACTCAACCATCCTCAATAAATTTATTTTATCTACTTGATTTATAGACATCATTAATAAAGAATAACAAATTTGCTTTAATTCTTCTAATTGAGTCCGCTTTCTATTCTTATTTCCAACTGTAAGAGATGCATAAAACTAAAGATAAAAAAAATAAGTGCTTAAATGTGAAAAAAAGATAAGATAAAAGTATTTAATTTATGAGTATAAAATTCACTCAATACATAGAAGACCACTAATATCTTTCACAAATAGCAGCATAAGTCTTGTCATGCCCTAAGTGACCAATTAGATCTCCTCCATATAAATTGTGGATCAATTTATCCCTCAGAGATATCTTGGGAATACATAGTTGATTTCTTTTCATGAGATAACATTCTAGTTGTGAAAATCCCCATCAACATGTCTATCAACACATTTTTTTTCGTATTTCTGCAGAGTCCTCATCAGTAGCATATAACTCTTTGATAGTGTCGAACCCCCACAATCTCTTTGCTCATTATGACAAGCAACTTGGCTCTCTTGCTTAGTGTATCAGCCACCTTATTCTACACTTCTACCTTATGTTTCAAGGTAAAAGAAAATTTCTCTAAAAAATAGAACCACATAGCATGCATACCCTTATCAATTTGCCTCTAGCCTCATGTATATTAGAGCTTCATGATCTGAGTAAATGACAAGCTCATTGCCTATCAAGTAGAGCTCCCATGTCTTTAGAGCACAAAAGATTATATAAAACTTCTTGTCATAAGTAAACCATTTGTGTCTAGCATCACTAATCTTTTCGTTGAAAATGCATACTAGTTTATTTCTTTAGGATAACACTGTGCCTATGCCCACACCACTAACATCACAGTCCACTTCAAATAAGGCCTTATAGTCAGTAGGGATATACAAAACAAAACAAAACTGATCGAACCAAACCAAACCACACAAAAATCAAAAAACTGATTTTGGACAGTTTAAATTAGTTTAATCTGAAAATTGAGCAATTTAGTTTAGTTTTCAGTTGAAAATTTTTTTCAACCAAATTAGACTGAACTGACTAACATACCTAATATATTAATATATTTTATATTTTTAACATTATATTACTTTAATAATAATATATTTTTTTAAATTTTCTCACCCCCTCTGTCTTGGTCATATTTCGCAGTCTGCACTTTGCATAGCTGCACAACTGAAGCTCTACTTTACCTCACTGTCAATCACTCTAGTGACCCTAGGCACATTTCACCCAACCAAAAAGTCAACATTTGAAACACCAAAAGGTAGTAGCACAATTAAAAATAGAACACTAGTTAAAGGCACAGTTCTCACTTTCGTTTTGTAACACTAGTTAAAATAGAAATTGAGAATAAAAGCCAACATTTGAAAACAAAAAGCAGTAGTGCAGCTTCACAACAAAAGACCCAAGCACCCAACCAAAATAAAATGGTAAGTAAAAAAAAATCGATGAATCGAACTAAACCAAACTGATTTCTTACAGGTTCGGTTTGGTTCTATTCCACATATCTCAACCAAACTGAAAACCACTTTTCTTTTATAGAAAACATGTATTCGATTTAGTTTAGTTGAGCCTCCAAAATTGACCAAACTGATCCGATGAACACCCATAATAGTCAAGTAATGCCAATATTGGAGCAATGCTCAACCTCTTTTTCAGAACTACAAAACTAGTTTCAGGTTCTTCATCCCCACTGAAATTTCCTCTTTTTCAGGAATTCAATAATGGGTGCTACAATAATACTAAATTTTTCGATGAAACATTTGTAAAATGTAGCCAGCCCATGAAAACCCTGAATCTCAGATATGGTCCTAGGGGTTGACCACTCCTTAATAGCTTAGACCTTCTCTTCATCCCCTCAAATGACATTTGCACTAACTACATAACCTAGAAATAGTAGCTTGTCTATTATGAGCTCACACTTCTTTATAATTGCATATAGTTTATTTTTCTACAAGACCTCCAGAACTTCTTGCAGATGTGAGATATGATCCTTCTCTGTTCGACTATAAACCAAGATATCATTAAAGTAAACAACCACAAATTTCCAATAAATGGTTTCAATACTTGATTCATCACTCACATAAAAGTGCTAAAAGAATTAGTTAACTCAAATGGCATCACAAGCCACTCATAAAATTTTTCTTTGCCTCAAAAGTTATCTTCCACTCATCTTCAGGTCTAATTTGAATCTGATGGTACTTACTACGAAGATCAATCTTAGAGAAAACATGTGTACCATGTAATACATCTAGCATCTCATCCAGCCATGCATTAGGAAACTTGTACCCTACAGTGATCATATTAATGGATTTTCTATCCACACACATCCTTCAACTACCATCTTTTTTAAAACTTAGTAATGTTAGAAAAGCACATGAGTTCATGCTCTCCTGAATGTATCCCTTTCTCAGCAACTCCTTTAATTGTTCCTTCAAAATCTCTCCCTCTTTCGAACTTATCATGTAATGTGATAAATTAGGTAAACTAATGCTAGTACCTAGGTTAATGTGGTACTGAATGTTTCTCGTAAGTGGTAGCCTCGTAGGTAACTCCTTAAGCACAGCATTACTAGACTCCTCCAATAACTGCCTGACTACATCCGGGGACTCCACAAATGTTTTTACTTTCTCTGATACCAACACCTGCCTTATGATTAAAGCATATATCTCCATAGTTTCTTTTATGACCTCCTCAAATTCAAAAACTAAGTGAGTCAATGTAAGGAAAGCCTGCCCTTCCATTGTAAAAGTTTTAGTTTTGGAACTTCCTTTTATTGGTTAGAGGGTCTATTTTCTGCCATCCTTTTGTAGCTTATAAGTGTTCTCTGTTTCATCATACTGAACTACAACATCAAATTGCTAAGGCCTACCAAACAACAAACGACAGGCATATATATATATATATATATATATATATACACCACATAACAATATATTTCATCTGTATAGTTCCCAATGAAAAAATGTACCTTACACCATTTTGTCACCTGAATTTTGTCCTCAATTTTGATTTAGCTAATTGAGTAAGGATTGGGATGTTTCTCCACTTTCAACCCTAGACTCTTCACAATGTCTTTCCTAATAATATTCTCACAACCATCATTATCAACAATTACATCAAATACACAATTGTGAATGGTACATTGGTTTTGAATAGCTAATGTCACTGTGTGTCATCCTCCTATTTGGGGTAAACATCATCCGCTTTATCACATAATTCACTCCCTCAAATTAGAGAATATTCTTATTGGTGCTCATAAGAGATTAATAAATAATTTAGAGTTTTTAGTTAGCAGAAAGAGTAAAGGAATTTAAGTTATTTAATTACTATGGAACCAAATCAAAGGGACGGTAATGAAATCGAATCTCTAGAGTTTTCTCCATTTGAGTGTTTATAGTTTAGTTATTTGCAATTTGTAATTTTTTTTCTAATTTATTTGCAGTAGTTATTCTCTCATTTTATTACCTAAATAATTATATCGTGGTTTAATTTTAATACTTTGTACACAATCCTCATAGAACGATACTATATACTCACTATTATTACTTGACAATGATACATGCACTTATGTGTCCAACAAGCTTTTATCCCTGTTGTCTGGAATTGTAGTATTAATATTAATACCAAGTTATAGTATTTTTACTCTAGGCGTTAGTTTAGTTAATTATTATTATTCTCTTGTCTCTTTCAGGCACTTGCCTTAGTGCATGAGAAGTGCTAGTGTAACACCTACTTACTAGCGTCATTTTTCATATATCTATATCATAGAATGTTCCTTATTATCTATAAATTTCTGTCAATGACCACCTAGTCCATAAATTTACTTATGCACTTATATTGTTACTTATCTTTATTTCTATTATATATCATTTTTTTATAAGCATACATTAGTTTCAGGTTATTCTAAATATTTTCAAATTTCATTTTCTTAAAGATAGGAGAATCAAACTAACTAAGCATGATACGCATTACATGCACACAAATGCTCTCACGCTATAAAAGAAAAGTATGCAGTTCATCACTGAATTTACATCAAACTATGTGCTATCTAAAAGGGACTTGGTATTTTACTAAGCCATCTCACATATATTACATTTTCAGAAAATATATAATCCATATCTATATTCAGAGGAGTCAATCTTGGAAATCTTGTTGCTCACTTCTTGCTGAAGTACCTGGAATGTGATTGTATAGATATAAAAAGATGAAATGACAATCTCAATAGCTAGCAAATTTTAAGCAAAATAGTACACATTCCATTCCTTAAAACATCTCAATTTATTTCACTGAAACATAAGCATTGACCATACATATATACATCATCTTGGTCACATTAGGGACCCATAACATGTTGGTCTACTTACCTAATGCAGTCTCATACCTGCAAAGGGTTATGCATATCCTATTATTGACCAATACGTGGGAGAAATATGGCTTACTTGGCACACTTTAGGCACCCCTTAATTCCCGGGAATGCATACATAGCATATCTTTAAATTGATAAATTCAAGATTATAAATATAAAGAGTGTTTTAAGGAAAAGTTAGCTACCTCAATTCCAGCACAATCATTTCCTTTCCAAAGCTGCCAAGGTTACAACCAGCTATTCAAACTAAAATATATAAAAGCCTTTGGTTAATGCATGCATATGAGCATCTAAAATCTTAAGTCTCTAGTTTAAGAGTTTCAGTTCTCCTAAAAGACATGTGATTCTGTTCAGTTTTAAAATTATTATTAAATATAATAAAAGTTCTCTAAAAATTTTAAAATTTTTCATGGAAGTTCCTTTACATGTCTATTTGATTTTGTGGATCTATCAACCCTTAAATCTTCCATTCACCCCAAGAAGTACCTCCTTAACCTAGAATAGTGCATATTAGTTTTGGTTCCATTTCTATTTTATTTTCCATTCCTTTAGATGGGTAAAACTTCTTTAAAATTATTGAAATTTTATATATACTATCCTAGATATGTTATATAATCACCCTAAAAATTTCAAGTAAATTATAATTCATTTGACCCCTCAAATAATCTAATTTTTATAGCTGCCCCCAGTTCTGGTTTGTTCTGACTCACTTCCTGTCCCACAAAACTTCTATATTTTATTATATACCTTAAACTACCCAGAATTTCCTCAAATGTGGTTGAACCCTTAGTTAGTATTCCTTTAAAATGTAATAACATTTTCATATGAAAATTCAACATCTAACCCCTTCATTGTTTAGTATTTCCATCAATAGCCTAAGTTGTCCAACGGATTTTTCTCTGCATGGTTTTGATTGTAAATGGCCTATTTGTAGATTCTCAAAACTCACAAAAATTTCCATAATTGATTATCAATATTTCAAGACTTTTCTCACCAAAAATTAAAAAATTTAAAGGCCATTTACTCAATTTACTAAGTCAAGTGTTCAGATGCAAAAAGGGTTCTGTGTTCTCAAACCTAACCCTTCTGTGCTCTATGACCTTTACTCATTAATCATACCATAACTCACTCATATGGACTCCAAATTGGGTGTTTCCAGTGGCCATTTAATCGTGGGACATATATCTAAATTTTTTAAGTTAACCATTGCTTCATATTCTTTATAGATTAGTCCAAAAAATTCAAAAATCGAAGCTATTATCACTATTCTAAATTCCATACTCGATTCTGACATCTCTTCACTCACTGGAGTATAATGCTATCATTTTAAGTCTAATTGAAAAATGCTATGAAAATCTAAGAAATAGGGTTACAACTTTTATGTTGAACATGTTTTCATATTTTAGACAAAAATTCATCCATGCAGATCCTAAATTTAGCCTAATAAACTCTAAACCAGATTTTTTAAGAAGCCACACTTACCTTGTGCAAACCTACTCCTATGGCTCTCAATTTGCAGCTTGCTTCTTCTTTTGGTTTCCCTTGCAACTCAGCCACATTTTTTTGCACAAAATATGGGGTGAGCAAAGCTTCAAATCTCAGCACTCACTCTCACTCTCACTCTCACTGCCTTATGATGAGGGAAGAAAGAAGAAGAAACTCTCACCATTTCTGGTTGCTTTCTCTCTCTCCCTCTTTCTATCTTAAACTCCCTCTTGTCAATGGTATTTATAGAGTAAAGAAACAATTAAAACAAAATTAGGAAGGTGAATAATTTCTTTCCCTCTTGTCATTGTTTGTAGAAACAAAATGAGGAAGATGCATGGTTTCTCTCCCTCTTGTCATGATTTGTAGAAACAAAATGAGGAAGGTGTTTGGTTTCTCTCCCTCTTGTCATGGTTTGTAAAAATAAAATGAAGAAGGTTCATAGTTTCTCTCCCTCTTGTCATGATTTGTAGAAACAAAATAAGGAAAGTATATGGTTTCTCTCCCTCTTGTCATGATTTGTAGAAACAAAATGAGGAAGGTGCATAGTTTCTTTCCCTCTTGTCATGGTTTGTAAAAACAAAATGAGGAAGGTTCATGGTGGCTGCAAGATAGCATCCTTTGGTGGTGCTACTTGGTAGCTCCTTAATTGTTTTATCTTGCCTTAATTTACTACTAATCCTAGATTAGTGATGTCTTAAAAATGTATTTGTATCCTTCCCCCATTCATTATGATCCTAAGAATTTTATTTGTATGATTCATGATTAATTATATGTCACCTATATTTTTTTAATTCCTTATTGTTCCATAACTAAGTATTTTAATTCTAGATAATATGTATCTTTTACTTTTTCTTAGATTTATCTAACATTATTAGAGACTCAGGATATTACAGCTAGCAATGCTAATTTGAACCCTTTCTATCTTGAGATCGAAAGAACTTGCAAGAGGAATCAAAAGATTAGAAAATAGAAAAATTGGCCAAATCTAATTATTATGGCTAAACCTAATGGAGATGGTAATCAAAGGGCTATAGGAAGAGAATTAATGCAGACCCCAAAACTATCCTTAAAGCATTATGGAGTTCTCCAGAGGCAGGTGGCTATTTTTGGAATCATAAGACCTAATATGTAGGTAAACAATTTTAACTCAAGCCAACCATGATTCAAATGATATTGAACAATCAATTTAGGGGTGGTGCACAAGAAGATGCCAACATGCATATCACAATTTTCTCCAAGTTATGTGACACCTTTATGCATAATGGCATTACTGAAGATGTTGTTAAGATAAGATTTTTCTCATTCTCATTTAGGGATGGGGTGGAAGCTTGGCTATATGATCTTTCTGTAGACTCAATTCCTACTTGGAATAATCTATGTGAAGCATTCCTAGATAAATTTTGCTCACAATCTCTCATAGCAAGAATGGGGAATGAGATACATCAGTTTGCTCAGAAAGTCACTGAAGTACAAGACACCTAACTTGAATTCAGAGGTTTACTCAAGAAGTTCCCTCACCATGGCATTTAGGAGTGGATGCTTATGCAAATATTCTATGGTGGGCTTAATGGCATTAGCAGGATATTGGTGGATACTACTGCTAGTGGATCTTTCATGATTAAGAATGAGAATAAGACCACATCTATGCTTAATGACATGGCTAAGAATTTATGCCTATGGCATTCTAAAATAGGAAAGTAAAGAAGACAAGGGTTACATAAGGTAGACCCAATGATTGCCATATCTGCTAAATTGGACTATTTAGAGAAGAAGATAAGTGATTTGATAGTTTGAGTCAATGTTATTCATTCATCTACAATTTGTGATTTTTTCCAAGGGGAGCACAACTTATCTTATTGCCCATTTACGAATAATATGCCCCAAATCATATATGCAAGCAAATTTCATGAGAAATACCAACAAGCAATATAATCTACTCTAATATGTACAATCCTATTTAGAAGAGCCACCCCAATTTTTCCTAGAAAAATTCTCAAAATATGAACCCACCAGGGTACCAACAACCACCACATCCTCAACAGCCACCTCAACCAAAAACTTCCATTGAAGGCATTCTTGTCCAGTTCATGACGAGAACAGACACATTATTTTGGTATTAGGTAGCTTCCATTAATAATTTGGAGGTTCAAGTAAGGTAAATCTCTAATCTACTAAACTCAAGGAAAGAGGGTACTTTATCTAGAAATGTAGAAACAAACCTCAAGAAACATATTAAAGCCAATTATCTAAGAAGTGGCAAAGTAATGGAATAACCCAAAAGGAAGCAGAAAGTGGAGAAGAGTAAATTAAGAATTAATGACTTTTGAAGAGCCAACTGAGTTTACTAAAAAGAAAACCACAGAGGAAATAGAGAATCCTAGGAGTAAATTGTTTCATGATAACCAGACCCCGATATAAGCCTCAACTTCCATTCCCTTTAGTAATCTAGAAGAAAAATTAAACAAATTTTTTTCTAAATTTCTAAATGTTTTCTAGAAGTTTCACATTAACATACCATTTGTAGGGGCTTTAACTTAGATTCTTACTTATGTAAAATTCATGAAAGACATTCTATCTAATAAAAGAAAACTAAAAGAAATTAAGAATGTGGCACTCGCTAAGGAGTGCAGTATAATTTTGTAAAAGAATCTACCCCTTTAGCTAAAGGATTCAGAGAGTTTTACTATGCCTTGCACTATAGAAGAATCTTTTACAACTAAAACTCTTTTTGATTTAGGTGCTTCTATTAATCCAATGCCTTTTCTATTTTTAGGACTCTTGGGTTGAATAAAGCCAAACCTAAATAAAAAAGAAGACCAAAAAATTAATAAAATATATTATGGTAAAAGTCAATAAATTTATATTCTCTGCAGATTTTATTTTTTTTAATATTAAGGAAGATTAAACAATTTCTATTATTCTTGGTTGACCATTTTTAGCTATAGATAAAGTAATGATTGATATGCAAAAAAGAGCTCTTAATTTGAGAGTGCAAGGAGATCAGGTAACATTTAATGTTTTTAAAGCTATGAATTATCTTATTAACGTGAAAAATTGCCTATTGATAGACAGTGTAAGAAACAAAGAAAGTTAGTCAAAATCCAAATCACATGTAATTACAAGAAGTCTCTTGAAAAGTTGGAAGAAGAAAGGTCTAAGCCTGTCCCACACTAAAAGAAAAATTCTAACTATTGTTGCAGGAGGACGACGCATCCCTAAAAGGCCAAATTCTGAAAAATACAGAAAAGAGAGCTATAAATCATTTGTGAAAAATAAAAGCTGGCCGAAATTCAATATGAAGGATAAAGAGAGGATAGAAATATTGAAGTCTCTTGAAGAAAGTATAAATTATCCTAGCCCTACTCAAACCCCCTTCAAGGTGAGGTGAAATTACAAAGAAAGAACAGGTGTTTAAGGTCAATTGGCAAAGGCTTAAAGAATATCTTATTGGTGGAGAAAAAAAAGTTTCAAAAGTCCTCTATTACCCTCTTTGATGGAAGTTGAGAGGGAATCACCATATAGTTGAAGACGTTAAAGCAAGCACTCACCGGGAGGTAACTCAGCATTCTTAAAAAAAAAAAAGAGAGTAAAAAATCAACCACCCATAAGCTAAATATTCAGGGAAGTCCTAAGTACTCAATTTTTTTATTCTTATTTTTTATTTTTACATTGAGGACAATGTAAATCTTATAGTTGGAGTGAATTTTATGAATGCTTGAATGGTTGAACTTTGTACTAAATATTATAACTCCCCTTAATGCATGCATTATTTATTACGTTAAGCAAATTGTGTGATTTATGTGATTGCATGTTTTAATTTTGTATTTTGAGTGACTTGTTGGATTAGATAACCCTCAAAGCCAATGATTTGATTGATTTTAAATTTTTATAGCTTTTGAAACACTACAAGGAACGCGGGGAATGGAGACAGAGGTTTTACGACGGTCGAAAATAACCATCTCCAA
This sequence comes from Gleditsia sinensis, assembly GCA_037074535.1. Taxonomy (NCBI): domain Eukaryota; kingdom Viridiplantae; phylum Streptophyta; class Magnoliopsida; order Fabales; family Fabaceae; genus Gleditsia; species Gleditsia sinensis. Next base: position 64,102,271 of record CM073466.1, read on the forward strand.
ACCCATCTTTAGAGACAGTTAATAAACCGTCGTTAAATTCCAGAAATTAACGACGGTTTCAGAAAAACCGTTGTTATATTCGGACGGTTCAGATCAAACCGTGGTAATCTGTCTAACGCTATCGAAACCGTACAAAGGTTACGGCAATCCACGACGGTTTCTTAACAACCGTCGTTATTTAACGACGGATAATCATATAACCATCGTCATTTGACGACAATTTTCGAAAACCGTCGTGAAGTTATAACGTTCAGAATTTGGACCGTTGGTGGGGAATCGCAAAATTTAACGACGGTTTAATGAAAAACCGTCGTTAAATGGGTTTTACGACAGTTTATAATAGGTATAGCGACGGTTTGAAACCGTCGTTAAATCGCGTATCCTCCTATATCTACATTCTACACTGGTCCTCTTTATTTGTTTTACTCCAAATTTAGTTTCAAGTTTTTCGTATGATATATTTGCTAAGAGTGTTTGTTGTGATTTGCGAGTATTGGTGTTGTGGTTGATTGCTTCTCTTCATTTTTTTGAAGGTATGTCATTTAATTATTTAATTTTATTTGATTTTTTTTTTTATGTTTTATGTTTAAAATAATTTCTTATATTATTTTTTATGTTTTTTTTAGATTTTGTGACGATACTTCAATTTTGATTTCGAATTTTGTCTGTTGTTTATTTGGAGTCATTTTGAAGGTATGTAATGTAATTTTTTTATTTTAAATAATTGTATGTTATAATGTGATAGTATTAGATATTTTATGTACTTAATATTTAGTGTAGAAATATATTTTACATTGTGATGTACATAGATGAGTAAATTTAAGAATTTTTGTACTTTTACAATGTTTATAATGTTTAATATTATAATATATCAAGTCCGTTGAAAATATGTAAGATGTAATGTCTTTTTTAATAAGCTGAATTGTTAGCCTTAATTATTTTTGAAGTAAAATATTTGTATCTAATATTAGAAATGATTTATAAAAACAAAAAATAGCGATTTTGAGGCGGTATTGATAGAATAATATGAAAAACAATTATTAAACACACATAGTTAAAAATAGTATTTGTAAAAAAAAATTACAAGTAGGTTTTAAAAAATGAAAACAAATATATATAATGACATAAATTTAGTAGATTAATTGAAGTGTAATTGATGAAGTAAAATAATGAATTTTAATAAATAGACAGACTAAGTATTAAAAAATATTTTTGAAAATTGTGACACAACTTTAAAAATATACGTATGTTTTAATATAAATTAAACAAATGTATATAATATTATAAATTTTGTATAAAATGATAGTGAAGTTAGTTTTAAATATAAGTTATTTAGTATTTAAGAAATATAATTAAAATTGATGCAAATGAATAAAAAATAGTTATTATATTGATAAACGTGTTTAAATAATATACATAAATTAGTAATAGTCAAATTTTATTACAGTTGTTTCTAAAATATTTAAATATTTGTTCAAGTGATGAGGTAAAGTAATAAATATTAGTAAATAGACGGAATTAGTATTAAGAATTGGTTTAAAAGAATTAAAACAGTAATTTAAAAATACACGTAGTTTTTAAAATTTGAAAGCAAATATATTATAACATAATTTAAAAAATATATATTAATACAGTCAGTTTTAGTGCACTGTGTTTTTATACTAGATTCACAATTAAGAAAGTAACAATATCTTAGATGTAATTGAGTGGAATTATTTTTGAATATATGGCGACGGATATGGGCCACTACTTTTACTCATTCAGATAGGGAATTGAAACTTCAATTCCCTATATGAGTTCGTTAAAAATTTTATCATATAAAGACTATAATTAAAATCCTAGCGACAAATATGAACTCATAATTCTATTTTTTGCTGCTAGTGACTGGCCTTCCCAAAAAATTAAGATTGGTAGAGATTCGATCATGAAACTCATCTTTTAAATTGACGACATTAGGAGAATCAAATAAAATTAGCACATGATCAAAGACTTTATCAATGGCACTGTTTCAAAAGTTAGAATTTTTGTTCTTGGATTCGTAGAGATATTTCAAGTGTTTTATTTCATATTATGCAAGGCGGAGACATCATTTATCCCACTTTAATAAGGTGCGACAAGTCTTGCCAATGAAATCTATAAATTTCATACATTATACATTTTTTAAAATCAAATAGGTATCTTATTTCTCTAATTCTCACTCTGCCTTATATATATTTCTTAATCTTTTTGGGATCAGAATTCGTTATTTATAGTGAACCAATGACGAAGATTTTTTATTCGGTGATTCATTAAATGTCAATTACCAACAAGTTTGTTAAACATTTTTTACACGTAAATCATTTTAACCCTCTTCAAAATTGTTTCAGCTATGGATAAATCTTGGCTGAATAAACCTCGACAATCTCATAGTGATGCATTTGAAACCTCTTGGATGAGTTAGACAAGAACTGGAGTATAGTGATGCATTTGAAACCTTATGACTTATACAAGATGGGCGATGAAGAAGAAAATCTCATATACGATAGCGATCCGTTACACGCGCAAAATTTAGAAAAATTGTTTTCAGAAGGATAAGCTAATTTATGCTTGTTACGGTATTAGTTTTGATGTTGCTGCCTATTTACATATATTTTAGATTAGACTACTTATAATTATTGGTCTAACTTATTTATTTCCATAACTTTTATTAGGCAATGTTTATTTTGTATTTGTTTTATGCGCTGACTAATCTTATTAATATCATTTTGGCAGGAGCAGTGACAATGAAGAGGGCTAGATCACTCTACACGGCAGGGCCATCTAGTTCTGACACTCCCCCGCCCCGCGGTGCGATCAGTGAGGGCGAACAGCCCACTATGGAGCCCAACACCATTCTCTCTCGGATAGGAGAGTCGGAGGCTATTGCGTCGTCAGTCCCTGCCAATGCCTCCATTTCACTAGATTCACAGGTCGTCCCCTCCACACTCCCCCCACCAGATGCTCAGGCACCGGATGATGATTATTCCTTCAATTTTGACGCGCTCTTTGGCAGTGAGGAAGAGGAGCATCAGCCCGGTGAGCAGGAGCGCAGATGCAGGAGGAGCTGGACTGTTGATGTAGTCGGTCAGTATTATAAACATGTACACTTTGTCTTGTATTAATAATTTTGATATAGTAACATAATATATAATTGTCTACATTATGACAGACGGGACCGGGTAGGTGACGTCCAGACAGTTGACTGTCCACGACGTATGGGCCTTGCCTCAGGGGTCAAAGGTGGTTGTCCACTTCAACGACAACCACCAGGCTATCGAAGATAGTGGGGGTTTGTTCGGTGTCTTTCTCGGCACCATCGGGGATAACTTTCAGTTATTCCTGATCTCTTATAGGGACTGGAGGAGCATTCCTCAACAGTCGAAGACGAATGTCTTCGAAAACAACGTTCAGGTATGGAAACATATATTTTGTAATTAATTGTATTTATTTGTCATTAATGTGCAATATATGTGTAACTAATTTTTTATTTTCGACTGCAGACGCATTTTAATGTGACGTATCAACACAAAAAGCTGATCATGCAGTCGCTATGCGCGAAATGGAGAGCTGCATGGTACAATTTATTTTGCCTGGCGTATGACGATACGAAGACCAGAGATCAGCTGCGGAGTGAAGTCCCGACCGGCATCCCACCTGATCAGTGGGCAACTTTCATAGACTATCGCCTTGACGCGAAGTCTAGGGTAAGTCGTGTATATTAATATATTTATCAAATTTAACTTTTAAATTATTGTGACTAATTATTTTTTCTATATAATTAATTAGGATGTGGCTGCAAAAAATAAACGGAACAGAAGACAACTTACAATGCCACACACCACTGGATCGAAGAGTCTTGCGCGTAAAAAGGCAGAGATGGTAAGTTCATATACATAAATATATTTTTTTTTAATGTTGAGATGACTATAATATATATAATAATAAATTGATTAATTTCTTTTCAATCCAGGAGATTGAGCTTGGCGGTCGAGTGACTCGTGGTGATGTATGGACGGTAGCTCATAAAAGAGCTGACGGATCATACATCAACGACGAAGCTCGGGCTGTTGCGGTAAGTAATAAAATTTCCTCTACCGTACATGGGTAATTATTTAATTTTGAGATAATGTTTAATATTATTAATTTTATATTATTGGATATTAGGAGAAAATTGCTTTGATCCAACAGGAGGACAGCTCGTCCCAAGAGCTTCCAACGGTTGATTCGCTTGCCAGAGCTCTTGGGACTAAGGAGCACTCCGGCCGCGTTCGAAGATTTGGGTTGGGTGTTTGCCCAACTCAAGTCTTCGGTCGTGGTTCGTTAGGGTCGAGCTCACAGTCTGGGATGTCATACCACGACTTACAGAGTGAGGTGGAGCGCCTGAAGACCGCTATACATGAGTGGGACGTCGAGATCCAGCGACGAGACGCTGAGCTCGCAGCACGGCAAGCACAGATGGAGGCTGCTATGGCGTTCCTGCTTCAAAAATTTTAGGGTCAGCTGCCACCTGAAATTTCAGAACTTCATAGTCCCGGATCCAAGGTAATCTTTTAATACATAAAAATTGTTGATATAATTTTATTTTTTTTGAAAACATTAAAAAGTATAACAAAATTTTTTGTGTTTTTAGGACCCTAGTGACCGTGGTAGTGGGCATCAACATGATCAGCATCCGCAAGATTTGGACACATGATTTAGTTGTTGTAGTCTGTATATGCAATTTTGTTTTGTTCATGACTAATAAATTTTTTGTGTACATATTTTTTACCTATATATTGATTCATTATAATTCAATTATTTACGCAGATTTATTTCGTAATTAAATATTATTTAATTTTTAAAATAATTTCTTAAATTACTAAATAATTCATGTGTTTAATTATTACATAATAAATAAAAATATATCTAAATAAATTAATAAAAAATTAAAAATATAAATTAATTTTTATTATACATCATGGTTTAGTAATAAAATAATTTAATCATCAACAGCATAAAATTTAATAATTTAACATATAGTTAAAAATATTATAATTAAATAAAATTCAAAATTTATCATATTAACGACGGTTTATGTAACCGTCGTTATATTTAACAGCGGTTTACTAACCGTCGTTATACAGAATTTAACGATGGTTATATAAACCGTCGTGAAATCAGGCATAACAACGGTTATTTTCACGGTTGACAAAAACCGTCGCTAAGACTTAGAATCGACGACGGTTTAGAAACCGTCGTGAAATGTTATAACGACGGTCAAAACCATCGTTATGTCCACTTAAAAATCGTCGCTATGTCTCGCTTTTCTTGTAGTGAAAAATGAATACTAATCTTATTTATGTGTGAATTTAATTATTATAGAAATTTATATTTTTACTTGAAAATCTTTAAAATTTTGAGTACCTAAACCTTAGGAATTTGACTGATTAAATGCTTAGAGAAATTTTATATGATTCAAATATTATATTTATGATCTCATAAACACTCTAGAACTTATTTGATTATTGCCTGAAGTGAAATTTTATGCTAACACCTCATTTAGGAGATGATGTAGACAATTTTAAATAGTTTGAGTATTTCAAACTTACCTATAAATTATTATGTCCTTAGTCTCTCTATTTTGAACATAATTTAACATTTTCTTTGGTACCCAAATTGAGTCAAAAAAATAGAAACATCCTTATTTTTATCATTTTCACTTATATGCATGATTATTATTGAAATATTTTATTAAGAATTATATTGTTGAAAAGGTGGAAAGGTGGAGCATGAAATTAGAAAAAGAATGAAGCTGAAAATAAAATAATTGCAAAAAAAAAATATGAAGAAGAAATATGTGAATGAGAAAAAAAAGATATATGTGAATAAGAAAAAAAGGTGATGAAGGAAAAATAAAATAATTGATAAAATGGAAGAAGAAATTAAGTTAGGGAGAAATTCTCCTATTCAATTTGTAAAGACTCTATGAAAGAATTTAGAATCGCCATGTGTATTAGGTGAATTGAGTTTAATATGGTATTATTTTTTCTACCTTCAACCCGAGCCCTATTAATCTTAGGTGTAGTGCTTAATTTACATTAATGGAGAATAATATGAAAAATAACTATAGAATTTTTAAAACATCAATTATCTAGAGATCTACAGTTAAAATTTTGAATTACATAAATTTATTTGAGTCAAAATGATTAAGTGACATAAGGTTATCACAGGTACACTCAACATTCAAAAGGGTGAAATTATAAATAATATTTGGGTTAAATTTATACATAATTATAATTTTTGAAATTTTTTTGTGAGCTTAAGATTCTTTGAAATCTCTAAAAAAAATTTAATAAGTCAAAATAATTTAACATTCAGTATATAATTTAAACTTTTTTTAGTTTTAATGTTTTGTTTGAAGACAAACAAATTCTTAAGTTTAGGGGTGTTTGATAAGTGGGATTTATACTCTTAATTAAGACTCTTTTATCCTTAGATTTTCTTGATTCTAAGTGTTTTTAGGTGATTAATAGATTATAATATGTTTTTATGCAAGAGAATGGAGAAAAATATGCTTGTAGGCAATTCTGAAATAAATTGGGTGAGAAATGGGAAATTTTAACAAAAGAGAAGCATGAGTCACAACTCATGAAGGCTGCGTTGTGACCCAAAGTATAGCACAAAGTAGTGTGTCGAAACCTAAGAAATCTGAATTACGACAGAAAGTGGCATGAAGCTAATTGTGACCCAAGAAGGTTGAGTCACAATGCAATGCAACGACAGCAGCCAGTGCGCATGATTTTTCTAAATAGGGGTAAAGCCCACTTAGGTGTTATAAATAAGAGTAGTTTATATCTTTTAAAGGGGACACTTGGAGATTCAAAGTAGAAGAGAAGATAATCTGTTGGCAATTATTCAATTAGAGATTTCTTCTTAATTAGTGTTCTTTTCCTTTCTTCTTTAGTCTCAATTATGGATTTTATTTTGAGTTTCTATTCTTATGTTTTCATTATGAACTTAATTAAGGCTCTTTTATGCTTAAATTTTTTTATTCTCAGTTTTTTAGGTGATTAATAGATTATAATATGTTTTTATGCAGGAGAATGAAAAAATATATGCTCGTAGGCAATTTTGAAATAAATTTGGTGAGAAATGGGCAATTTCAACAAAAGAAAAGCATGAGTCACAACTCATGAAGGCTTTGTTGTGACCCAGAGTATAGCACTAAGTAGTGTGTCAGGACCTAGGAAATTTGAACCATAACACAAAGTGGCATGAAGCACAATGTGACCCTGGAAGTTCGAGTCACAACGAAATGTAATAATTAAGATACTAAATTTTATTTTAAAATATTATTTTAATAGTTTTAAAAATTAAAATATTTTAAAAATTTTGTGAAAATAAAAAATATTTTAAGAAACGTTTTAAATAATTTTAAATAATATTTTTTTAATTTTAAAATTTTTTAATATAATATTAATAATATAGATATATTAAATTATATTAAAATTAATTTAAACTAATATTTGTAATTAAATAATAAGTAAAACACATTACTATAATGATCATTTCGACTTAACTCTCAACAGTATTCAATAATAACTTCTTTCTTGTATTTATATTTTCACTTTTTTAACTCTTTCGGAATCTCTATTTTTAAATTTATTTTTTTGTCTCCATATAACTATGACTATATTTTTATTTTCAAGTAATTTTTTCTCTCTTCATCTTTCAATCTCTCTTTTTATCATTTTTGCATTTTGTTTTTAAAATGAAAACAATGAAAAAAAGTAATGTCATAAATAAAGTACTAAATTTCGTTTTGAAGTACCATTTCGATAATTACAAAAATAAAAACGTTTTGAAAATATATGAAAATTTCGTAGAAACAAAATTTTTGTTAAGAAACATTTTAAATAAAATAAATTTTTTTAATTTTAAATAATTTTAATATAATATTTAAAAATTATAATTATAATTTTTTATATATTTATATTTTTTAAAAATTAAAATAATAAATAAAGATGATGAGAAATTGCAAGCTATAATATACTATTTTTTATAATTAAAATAAAAAAGATTAAAATCATTATAATATTATATTTATTAAGGTATTAGAAAATTTAAAAATTAAATAAAAATATTTCAAAATCTTTTCTCTCCTAAAATAGTTTCTCTCTCTCTCTCCAGCTTCTAGGCTTCTAGCTCAAAGTCTTTTCTTTCCCAAAACAGGTTCTCTCTCTCTTGCGCTCTATCTCCAGCTTCCAGCTCACAATGAAATATTAATATCTTACCCCACACGCTCATTGAAGAACTTCTCCATTTCTTAGTCTTTTAGTCCCAATTCTGAGAAAAAAGGAAAAAAGAAGATGTAGAGCGATGCATATCCTTCGTATCCAGATGCAAGTGATTCCTCTCTATGCTGAGATCAGAGTTCGACTTCAAGAATCCATAGCCGTGGATGATCAACAACCGCCGCCTAATTACAAAGCTAAATTTATTTATTCTTTGTTCATTGTACATGATGTGGGTGTGACTGTCATTAGAAAGTTCTGGGATTTGCTTTGTTTTTTGACAAATTACAAGGAAATATGAATTAATAAACCCAAATCGCCAGATGAAGGGCCACCCAAAGTATTTGTCAAGGCTCCCCAACAATCCGATCTCGATTTCGTTCTCTCCTACTGACATAGACTTCTTTTCCATCGATATATTTCAAAATACAAGTATTTCGTCTAAATAGAAGAATTTCGTAAAGGATACTTTGTTTCGTTTTCCTATCTTCAGAATCCAAAAAATTTCGATCGTTTCGATAAAAACGACACGAAATTTTCTTCCTTGCTTCCAATCAAGGAATAAAATGTCGTGCCGTTTCCACGAAAACATCCGAAATTTTTCGGTTTTCACACTCTCCGAAACGAAACAACAGTATGGAAACGAAATCACCCTTATTCTGAATTTCTGATTTCTTCCTATTTCTTTATTTATTATCCACAGTTTTTTAAAAAAGAAATTGCAGCTTGTTTACAATGTAACCTGCGCCCGGGACCACATAGCTACTTTATATGTTAATAATTATTTAAAAAATTTATTTTAATTAAAAATATTTATACCTTTTCAACAAAAATATTAATATAATTTCAATACAGTTATTATTTTTTATTTTTTATTTTTAAAGATAACAGATTTTAAAATAATAAAATATAAAATATTTTTAACTTTCTAATTAAGTTTATATTATTTTTTAATTATATAATTATTGTAAAACATAAATTATAAAAAAAAATTGATCATTCACACTCAACTTATTCTTTTAAAATTTTATTAACAATATTTATAATAAATTTTAAATAATTACATTTAAATTTAATAAAAATTAAAATATAATTTTAATAATAATTGTTGTCAAATTTTATGAACATAAATTATATCAATATTATTTGAATAAAAATATTATTATTTAATATTATGTTATCTAATTTTATATATTTATATATTTATATTATTAATATTATATTATAATTTTTTAAAATTAAAAAAATTATTTTAATTTATTTGAAACATTTTTTCAAAAATATTTTATTTTCATAAAATTTCAAAATATTTCTATTTTTAAAATTACTAAAACGATACTTCAAAATGAAATTTAGTGATTTGCCCATGAGTTATAACATTTTGTTAACTTCTTACTCTCTTCTTTTATGTTCATGACATTACTTTCTTTTATTGTCTTTGTTTTAAAAATTAAATTACAAAAATAATAAAAGAGAGATTGATAGACGAAAAGATAGAAATATATCTTAGAGATATATCTGAAGAGAGAGATAAAATCATAGTCACATGAAAAGAGAGAGATTTAAAGATAGATGCTGGAGTTAAGAAAATAAAAAGATAAATGCAAGAGAGAAGTTATAATTAAATGTTGCTAAAATTTGAGTTAAAGTTTCCATTGCAGTAGTGTATTTTACTTATTATTCACCTATAAACACTAGTTTGAATTGATTTTAACATAATTTTATATATCTATATCATTAATATTATGTTAAAAAATTTTAAAATTTTTAAAAAAATATTATTTGAAATCTTTTGAAACATTTTTTCAAAAATCTTTCGTTTCCACGAAATTTCCGAAACGTTTCGAAATGTTTCCATTTTTAGAGTCACCGAAACAATACATCGAAACGAAATTTAGTACCTTGCTTCCAATAACTACAGTCAGTGCATGAATTTTTTTAAATAGGGGTAGAGCCTATTTGAATGTTATAAATAAGAGTAGTTTAGGACTTTTAAAGGGGACACTTGGGAGAGGCAAGGTATAAGAGAAGTTGATCTATTGACAAAGATTTCCTTTTTTTTTAACTTCAATTAAGGATTTTATTTGGAGTTTCTATTCTTATATTTTTATTATGAATTAAATCCCTATTTATAAAGTGATGATATAGCCTAATCATAATGGTTTAGTAAAATTATTCAAAGACTTTCTGATTTCTTCCTCTCTTCTTCTTAATTTTTCATATTTTTAATTAATTAGCTATTAATTAAATAATTTATTTATCATAATAAAATCGAGAGATAATTTATACATATAAAGTTAAGAGGTTAAGATCATACATGAATAAAAATATATTTCGCAGATTAGTGTAGCCATTAAAGAGAACCATAAATCTTAATAAATTTATTATCAAGTAATTCAAATAGAAATATAATGAATTATTAATTAAGAAATATTTTTATTAGTGCTCAAAAGAAATTAATAAATGATTTAAAGTTCTTAGTTAACAAAAAGAGTAAATAAATTTGAGTTATTTAATTATTAAAGAACCAAATCAATATAACGATGATGAAATTAGATCTCTAAAACTTCCTCCATTTAAGTGTCTACAATTTACTTATTTGTAATTTGTTTTTCAACTTATTTTCAATAGATATCCTCTCATTTTATGACGAAGATAATTATATCGTAGTTTAATTTTAGTATTTAGTACACAATTTTCATAAAACAATACTCTATACTCACTCTTAATACTTGAAAACAATATGTGCAATTGTGTGTCCAACAATAACATATAAATTATAGCCATTAACCATCACTTTTATGGTTACTTTTAAATAATTAAGAAGTGTGTGTAAGAAAAGTGTGTGAGTGTGTATCAATTATTTTCATGAAAAATTCAACTGGAATATTTTAAAGTTAAGAACCCACAGATTTTATAGTATTTTGAAAAAAAGATACGAAATAAAAAAGTAAAGGTGAATATTTTAAAAGAGAATTATGACAAGATATGCTTGAAATTTCAATCTTATTTAGAATTAGTTTTCAGTTAAAGAAATGCAAAAGCATTATATATTTTATGCCTCAAACGTGTTCTTATAGTAGCAAGAACGATAAAGAATATTCATGAATTATTTGATTTTATGGTCAAGCAAAAAAATGAAATTTATACCAAAATTAAGTCTGTCTACAATTTACTTATTTCTCATTTGTTTTTCAACTTATTTTCAATAATTATTCTCTCATTTTATTACCAAGATAATTATATCATAATTTAATTTTGATATTTGGTACACAATTCTCGTCAGAGAATACTCTATACTTACTCTTACTACTTGAAAACATTATGTGCAATTGTGTGTCTAACAATAACATATAAATTATAGCCATTAACCATCACTTTTATGGTTACTTTTAGATAATTAAGACGTGTGTGTAAGAAAAGTGTGTGAGTGTGTATCAATTATTTTTATGAAAAATTCAACTGAAATATTTCAAAATTAAGAACCCACAGATTTTAGAGTATTTTGAAAAAAAGATACGAGATAAAAAAGTAAAGGTAAATATTTTAAAAGAGAATTATGACAAGATATGCTTGAAATTTCAATCTTGTTTAGAATTAGCTTTCAGTTAAAGAAATGCAAAAGCATTATATATATATATATTTTATGCCTCAAACGTGTTCTTATAGTAGCAAGAACGATAAAGAATATTCATGAATTATTTGATTTTATGGTCAAGCAAAACAATGTAATTTATATCATTTAATTTGTTTAAAATATATTATTTCCCAAAGTGAACGTCGAATATGATATTTGGTTATGTAAATATAGGTGAGTCTTGAAGAGTTCATATTACATTGTCAAGTAAGACAATTGCATATAAGATAATATAAATATACTTTTATAGATCTGAAGAAGTCAACAAAGTTTCAAAGATATATTATTATAGCAAGTATCATGTTGAAATGAAAAGTGAAAAAAATATAGAATAATTTTACATTGCTTATATTATTTTAAGCAAGAAACTCATACTAAAGATTTTTTTTTAATATACTAGATTATATTGTTTGAAAATGAAAATGACTGTCAAAATTTTATACACCACATGTGCTTGGAATAAATTATAACACATTTGAAAATACCACTTAAAAAGGGGGTGAATTGGGTGACAACACTTGAAAATTCAGTTTTAGAGAAAACTAAGAGATTAAGCAACCAAACCTGAATCTACACTTCAAACAATAAGATAAACAACCAAGCAATACTAGAAATTTTATTAGATTAATAAGAAAAGTAAGCAAGACACAAAAGCAATTTTTTCACAAAAATTTATAGCAAACTGGAAGCATAAAAACAAAACCTGTTTTCAGGACTTAAAAACAGTTTAAAGCTTAAGTTCTTAGTGAAAAGCAATCATAAAACAGCTTGAATGAATCAATACCAGAATGCACAGAAATCGAACCAAATTTAAGAAACTTCAACAGACAAACAAAAAATGGAAGAGCACCAAATAAAAGAGATAAGAAGAAGGATACGAGATATTTATCCTATTTCAGCTCAATATATGGTCTATATCTAGTCTCTTTAACTCCCAAATTTTTTTTTCACTAATTTAAAAACTTGTTTTCTAACCCACTCACAAGCAATGGTTACAAGAAGATTTTCAACACTCACCTAAAACATTTTACAGTGGTTTTCAACTTGCCAACCACAAACAAACCACTCCTATACACACTCTTCTTTATGATGCTAGGCGTTTGCAAGAGAATTGAGAAAGTAAAAGGTGAGATGGCCCAATACAAGGTAGGCTCTCACTAAAGCACAAGTAAATAACTCCTAATTGAGCAAATTGGGATGCACACTAAGCAAAAATAAGATGGTACAAAATATAAGTAGAAGTTCAAGTGAAAGCTTTCTAGTGGAACCCAAGATTGTATCGAATATAGCTTGTTAGACTCTTGTATATCTTCAAGGTTTCAAAGGGTCTTTTCATAGTCTCTCAAACTTCATTTTGACTGTTGGAAGTGTGTCCAAAACTTTGCACTAGCCGCTGTTAAATGTTTGCACTTGTTTGAAATTTTTAGTCAACTAAGAGAAAATTTTTAGTCAACTGATTTTCAGCAACTGCTTATTTCACCTTGATCAACTCCAATTTTTTTTCCTCATAAATTCAACCATTTCGGTGGGATTTGAACATTCAAATACCTGTGGAGGTCCTTATTTGAGTTGAGTCTTGATTCCTCATAAATAAGGTTGAATTAGTGCCTTGAAGTTGGTTGAACTAGCTAGTTTCCTTGATTGTCAGCATGATTTCAGACACGTTTTATTGGCAGATTTGTTGTTTCCCTTTGAGCCTTGTCAAGTGTTGTGCCGTTGCCATATTTACTTTTTGATGTGCTTTTACTTTCATAATTTTTCTAGATTGTATCCCATTAATTTCTCTTTAGCTATTTGACAGCTTACTTTCTTGAATGATAATATGAAATTGGATCATATATTTAACTTAGTAAAATAGGAAAATTTATACTTTAAGGATCAAGGAGCTATCAATCAATATTTATGTGATAAAAATTATCAGCATTAATGTTGAAAGTTTGAATATATCTTAGATAATCACGATATTTATAATCATCAAAATTAATAAGGCTGAAATCTTGGGTCTAGCAACAGTTACCTCATTTCATCTATTGACATATTCAAAATATTATTTTTTTATGTATTTATTTAATAACAATATTTTATGAATTTGTGAGTATATAAGTTGTGATTATTCATGTGGTTATTAGTATAAAAAATTCGCACACACTATTTGTTCTCTCAACGTATTATTGTTAACTAGAAGAAAATAATTCATTTATATATGTGAGAATTTTTTTTTAACTTGAGTTATAATTGCTTGAATTTTTTAAGATTTTAAGAGTAATATAATTTATGATATGCTTAATACATGATTGTTATTTGACAAAAAAATAGATTGAGACTCAACTTTTTATTTATTGTTAGAATGTAGATACATACAATTAAAGCTTTACAAATTGTAAAAATATTATACTTAATTTTGCGATGATACTTCATTATAGATATTTTAGGTGAATATAATTTTTAAGAAATTCTTGTGAGATACGCTATTTGTTCATTGAAGAGATATAAACTTTTTTAATGTGAATTTATTTGAATTGTTGTTAGCAATATTTTAAAAAATTGTTATTTGATATTGTGAATTATCTATTTCATTGTTAAGAAAATGGGATCAAATAACAAAATTTGTGAATATTGGTACTTTTGTGATGATAGGATTTTTAGTAGAGATGTCATAATATATTAAATATGAAATTTTGAGTTTATTCTTGATATTGATCTAGACTAGTTGCAAATGTTCCAACATAACTTGCTGTCATGTTAGGACAATTTTTTGTATAAAAGTTAAAAGAATCTTAAACACTCCAAAAGTTTGGTAGACCTGTCAATGTGAAGAATATTTTTCTTGGAAAGAAAGAGAAAAAAAGGTCTCGAAAAGACAGTATAAAAGAGGTCATTAATATAGATCAACAGTACCTCACATTTACCTATGTAACCTTAGAAGTGGTTTCGATAGAAAACTATGAAGTTGTCAGAAATTAAATTATGAATGTTCAAGATATGGTGCATGAACCATGAGCCTCAAAAGAAGTCCCTAGATCATTAATTAAGACAATGATATTAACTTCCTTAAAATATGGTTCTTTATTATAGTTAGTGCTTCATTATTGTAAAGTCTTTTCAAATCTCTTAGAAGCTCTATATAAGGCTAGATTAGTACAACACTCTGTATCACCAAGCATCATATGATCTATATAAGACCAAAAATTTCATACTAGACTTCTCATTTTTTTGATAGATTTGATAAAGGATCAAACAAGATATAAGCTTACTCGTTTTGTCTACCACTCTTCTGATTGTGTAGTCTTATATTTAGATCAACTAATAGTGGTATCAAAGCTCACTCATTTGAATCTATCATTTTCAGGACCATAGCATTGTCTCGAGCCCCAATATCTTCTTCCAATATTCCCTAAACCAAGTTCCCAATTTTTATAGTGAACATTATGGCTATTGGAGTAGCCAAATGAAGACCGTGTTCGTCTCCCAAGACCTTTGCGATGTTGTTCTAGATGGTTATAGAAAACAACCAGAACTGTCATCCTTAAACGGCAATCAATTGAAGCAATACAGAGATCATGTGAAGAAGGATGCAAGTGATCTTCATTTTATATAACAAGGAGTGAGAAAGGGCATTTATCCACTAATGTCAAATTCTAGAAAGGCAAAAGATGCTTGGGAAATTTTGCAAAATGTATTCCAAGAATCTATTAAAGTGGTTTCCATCAAGTTACAAAACCTTTGGAGGGACTTTGAGTAACTTTCTATGAAGGAGAATGAAAAAGTATGAGATTTCTTAACAAGAGTAATGAAGATTGTTAATTCAATCAAAAGTTATGGTGATATAATTCAAGAGAAAAGACTTGTTGAGAAAGTTCTTAGAAGCTTGCCACAAAATTTGATTACATATTTGCAGTTTTAGAAGAACCCAAAGATCGTTCCACAATTACTATGTATGAACTAATGAGTTCCCTTTAAGCCCACGAGAAAAGATTAAACAGATTTGTAGAGCAATATGTTGAGCAAGCATTTCAATCCAAGGTGAACCTGACAGAAAGGAAGCAACTACCACCATCAAAGAGGAAAAGGAAGATCAGGTAGAGGACATAGAAGAGGAAGAAGAAACCATGACAGACCTGGAAATGATAAAAGAAGCAATTCATGTTGTTCAATATGCAAGAAAGACAACCATGACAGTAACGATTGTTGCAGGAATTCAAATCACAAGTTGATTGACAATCTGAGGAATGACAAAAATGAAACTAATTTTTCAAAAAATATGGAAGGGCTTTCTGAGCAAATTTTTTACACTTCTACATCCTCACAAAAAGAAGATGAAGTGTGTTATGTAGATAGTAGTTGCAATAGTCATATGATAGGCATGGAGGAGAAATTTTGTCTCCTTGGATGAAGAATACATAGCAAAGGTGAAGCTAGGAGATGGAAAATCTGTAAATACAAAAGGTGAAGGAGCAATCACGGTCTAAATATGGAGCCGTAATCCAAAACTCGTTCAAAAAGAGTCTATGGTGAACTTTAATGAAGGAGAATGCTCGATTTTTTATAAGCAGCAAGATAAATTGGTAGCAAGAATCCTAATGGCTCCAAACAAAGTTTTTTCATTATCTAGGGGTGAACAAAACCGAATCGAACCGATCCGAACCGATCCAAACCAGACCGAACCGCCCTAAAACCAAACAAAACCGATTGTTTTAATTTTAGTTTGATTTTTTTTTAAAACCGACCGGTTTGGTTTGGTTGAACCAGACTGAACCGACCGAATTATTTTAAATATATTAAATTTATTAAAATTCAAAATAGGCCCAAAAAAATTCAAAATGGGTTCAAAAATAACAAAATAGATACAAAAATTAAAAAATGGGCCCAAAAAAAATTAAATAGGCCAAAATACTGAAAAAAATTCTAAAAAACTGAAAAACCGAACCAAACTGAACCGCTTTTAAGGGGTTCGGTTTGATTCGGTTGACATCTGAAAAACCGAACCGAGTAGATCTGAAAAATACTTAATTTTATTGGATCGGTTCGGTTTGGTTAAGCTCCAAAAACCAAATCGAACCGACCGATGTACACCCCTACCATTATCCATGAAGCAAGAACAAGATGTTTCATTAAAAGCTCAAGAAGAAAACACGTCATTTCTATGGCACTATAGATATGGCCACTTGAATTACCAAAGATTAAAGGAGCTCCATTAAAAGGAGATGATGATTGGTCTTCCCAAAATAGGAGGAGTAAGCAGAAATGTTTATGAAGGGTATGTTTATGACAAAATGCACCTATTACCCTTTCCAAATTCAGCTTGGAGAGCCAAAGAACCATTAGAACTTGTTCATGCAGATCTTTGGAGACCAACAAGAACCACATCACTTCGCAACAAGAGGTACTTCCTGCTCTTTGCTCTTAATTATACTAGAATAATGTGGGTTTATTTTCTTGAGGAGAAATCTGAAGCATTCTCAAAGTTTCTAGAGTTTATGACTCTAGTTCAACGAGAAAGTGGACTAAAAATAAAAATTCTAAGAGCCAATAGTGGTGGAGAATTCATTTAGAAGCCATTCTGAGTATTGCAAAGAAAAAGAAATTCAAAGACAGCTCAATGTGAGTAGGAGTCCATAACAAAACAATGTAGCACAAAGCAATCAAAGTATTTTTGAAAGGGCAAGGAGCATGATGAAAGCACAAGGACCTCGTAATAGCTATTGGGCAGAGATTATTAACACAACAACTTATCTCCTCAAAAGATATACAGCAAAAGCCCTTAATAGATTAACACCTTATGAAGCTTAGCGCAAGAGGGAACCGAAGATTGATCATCCAAAAATCTTTAGTTTCCTAGCTTATCATTTGATTAATCTTTAAGACAGAGATTTTGAAATGGTAAGGAGGATGATGAAAGAACAAGACTTCTAACTAGTTATTGGGCAGAGGTTGTCAAAGCAACAATTTATCTTCTCAATAGATCTCCAACAAACGTCCTTAATAGATTAACACCTTATGAAGATTGACACAAGAGGAAACCAAAGATTGATTATCCAAAAATCTTTGGCTGCCTAGCTTATCATTTGGTTCATCCTCAAGACAGAGAGAAGCTAAATGAAAAAGGTGAGAGGTGCATATTTCTTGTATATAGCGCTTAATCAAAAGGTTATCACTTGTTTAACCTATCAACCAAGAAGTGTACCATTTTCAAAGATGTAATAATTGATGAAACAAAGACATGGGATACCAAGAATGGCGAAATCTGAAGAGATTCATTCTAGAATGAGGTATCAGATAGAAAATCAAGTTTCAGACCTACCTGCTTGTTCTAATGCAAGTTCATCAAGGTGTAAGTGCAATAGACCAGCCTACTCAAACATATCAACACTTTTTTGTTGATACAACAACAGATTTACCACATAGAAAGACTAGATCATTGCATGATATATATATATATATATATAGCAACATTTTTATTATAACTTATGAACCACAGTTTTGAAGAAGCATCAAAAGACGAAGTATGGAGAAATGCTATGAATGAAAAGATTAAGATGATAGAGAAGAAACAAACTTGGGTGCTCATTGACAAACCCAAAAACAAGGAGATTGTTGGGTTGAAATGGGTTTTCAAAACTAAGTTGAATGAAGATGGTTCACTACAAAAGTACAAAGCAAGACTTATAGCAAACGGACACACAGAACAACCTGGTGCCCCTGTTGCAAGAATGGAGACTATAAGAACTTTTCTTGCTATTGCTACACAAATGAAAATCCTCATTTATCAACTGATGTAAAATCTAGAAAAGGAAGTATATGCAGAGCAACTAGAAGGATATGGGATAAAAGAGTATGCTAACAAGGTGTATCACCTTCAAAAGGCGCTGTATGTCCTAAAACAAACTTTGAAAGCATGGAACAGCAAGATTGACAATTTCTTCAAGAAAGTTGGATTTAGAAGAAGCCCAAGTAAGCCATCTCTATGTATCAATCAAGGTTCTCATGATTTTCTTATTATTTGTCTTTATGTTGATGATCTAATTTATATGGGGACTAACGAGACCTTGATAGAAGACTTCAAAAAGTCTATGATGAAGAAATTTGAGACAAATCTAGGCCTTATGAAATATTTACTTGGCATGCTAGTGAAACAAGAACACGAGATAATATTTTTTTCTCAAGAAAAATATGCTATTGTTTTATTGAAGAAATTTCATATGGCTGAATGCAAACCAGCACCTACTCCCATAGGTGTAAGTAAGAAGCTGTCAAAGCATTATGGAAAGGACCAATCAAACCAAACTTCATTCAAAAGACTTGTTGGATAACTATTCTACCTCCCTAATACAAGATGGATGTTTTCTATGATGTTAGCATAGTTTCTCAGTTTATGAGTGAGTATAACAAGGTCCATTACGTAGCAGGAAAGAGGATTGAGAGATATGTTAAAGAAACCAAAAACTTTGGTATTTTATATCAAGCTGAACAAATGAGTAACTTCATTGTATTCACAAATAGAGACCGGCCATTATCAAAAGATGATAGAAAATGCACATATGGTTACTCATTCTTCTTAGTAAACAAGCTCATTTTATGGTAATCAAATAATTAAAGCACTATTGCTTTATCATCAATTGAAGCTGAACACATTACTACCACGAGTGCAACATGCAAAGCAATATGGTTAAGAAGAATTCTGTTAGGATTCCAATAGACGTTCTAGTAAATCACCAAATAATCAAGTAATTCCAATAATCCACACACTACAAACAGTACAATCTGGTAGGAATACTCCCAACCAGCCCACAAGCCTAGGCTTGTTCTGAGACTAATCCCAGCCCTTACACAACAAAACAATGGAAAAACGCCCCCTCTCCCTCAACCCCTCACTTACACATAAAACCAACCCCACACACTCATGAAAACTACCACTAACCCCCCCCCCCCCCCAAAAAAAAAACTGCCACTAAGTGCCAACTAATACATAACTGCCTAAATCTATTCAATACCAGGTTGCTTCTTCCTATGCCTCCTGGAATAAACCAGCCACTGTTTGGGCTTGTCCTTCTCGGGATCCAGCACCTCATGTCCCACATATGAGGACCTATCAAATTCTAAAAGACATGAAGTAAGATCAAGATTTCCCCATTGCAATTGTTTGCGATAATATGTCAATTATTGCAATGACAAAGAATCTAGTGTTTCATAATCGCACCAAACACATTAAACTCAAATTTCATTTCATTAGAGAAAAGGGTAATGAAGGTGAAGTTGAGTTGAAGTTTTGTAAGAAAGAAAAAAAATGCAAGTGGCTGACATTTTCACAAAACCAAATTTTCAAGACAAGTTTCTTCATTTTCAAAGGAAGCTTAGTGTTCTAGAACTTTCAAAGTTAAGAGGGGGTGTTAGAAGTTAATTCATGAATGTTCAAGACATGGTGCATGAACCATGAACCTCAAAAACTCCCTAGGTCATTAAAGCACTATTAACTTCCTTAAAATATGGTTCTTTGTATTGTAGTTAGTGCTTTATTATTGTAAACTGTATTCAGGTCTCTTAAGGCTATACTAATGCAACAATCTTTGTATCACCTAGCATCATATGATCAATATAAGACAAAATCTTTCAATTTCTTTGATAGATTCAATAAAGGATAATATACCACTCTTCTGATTGTGTACTATATATTTTTTTGGTAGTATGTGTACTCAATATTTAGATCAACTAATAAAAGTCTCGTTACAATTTAGAGAAATGTGAAAAAGAAAAGGTGAAACTAGTAATTATGAGGGACAATAATCATATTTTGTGGAATAATATCAACGTCAAATTAGTTGGCCAAAATGAAAAAGGTAATACAGGCTGAACTAGATTCATTTGCTAAGCATAAATCATGTGAACCAATAGTTTGGACACATGAAGATGTTGAACCCATGAAAAACGAGTATTTATACATTAGAAAAATAAAATTGTGAAATAACATATATGTTGACATAATAATTCTCACAAAAGCCTGACATAAATTATGAGGGGACTTATTCTCCTATTATGGGCATAATTAAATTTTTTTCTAATAGTTTCTAAAAGACTTGATATACATTTAATTGATGTTCTAATAAATTTTTTTCTATGGGTCGTTAGATAATGACATGTAAATATTTACATCAAAAATCCTGAAAGAATTTGAAATAACTAAATCATATAGTTCAAACATTAAAGATTCTGAAGAGATTTCAAAGATTTCATAATATCTTGAGAAGGAAATCATATTTATCAATCATTTATGTGATAAAAATTTTGGATCAATTTAATCCATCAAATTCCAAAAGATTATTTGATCAGTTGATGTAAAAATATATTTTTCTTATAGTAAATAAGATGAAATTTTTAGGCCTTAAGTACCATAAACAAGTGCGAAAAGAGAAGTTTCACACACACACACACAGAGGTTTCATCTAAAAGGAGTGATGCATAAGATCTTTTTGATTCACATGAAGATTCTTCATAGACATATTATGTAATAAAACTGCTATCAATGGAAATTGTGTGGAAAAAAAAAATCATTGCTGCCTCGTCAATATTGTTAACCATTGATTATTTATGAAGGAACTTGTGAATACACATGGCTAAGAATTTTAACAGAGAAACATATCCATGACTATGAAATACATAAAGAAATTTTGTGCTGAGATATTACTTGGAGGCAAAGTAAATTATCTATGAATAATGTTCTATTTTTCCTTCATTAAGTTTTACCCCATTGGATTTTTCTTAGCAAGGTTTTAAAAAGACATATTCATAATGTGTGATCATCCAAGGAGAAGTATTGTAAACATGGATACACATATGTATGAGTGAATGAACACATCCATGATGAAAATTAAGTTGGCAACCTTTGGATTCCTTTCTAATCAACTTTGTAACCTTCCAACATGATGATATCCTTAATTGTAAGGTATTCATTATCTTTTCTGGTATTCTTAATGAGACAACTATGTAACATTCCTCTCATTATGTCTAGACTCCCGGGTCATATGTAAGGATCTCACCTTTTATACTCAAAGAGAATACGAGAAAACGTAGTGTGAACTATAGTTATTGAAGAACTAAATTTGAGTATGGAATAGTTCCTAAAGAACTAAGCTCTTTTGTTATCATTTCAATTTGCATCTCTTATCTCTCTTTATCCTCTTGATATCTATTTTTGTTTTGTTTATAACACCCAAAAAAAAAAAAATACTCTAATCAACCACAAAATGCAAATAATTAGCATTAGTCTTAAAATGTATTTACATGCACAAACACAAAGGTGCAACAATAGCTATTTATAGAACAATCAGTTCCAATGCTTTTCCCAAAGCACTAGAAAAATATGCTAGTAAGCACCTCAGGTCTGCACTTCTGCTACTAATCCACACATAAATATAGAAAAATTCTAAGCTAGGACCTGGTGTACGTACACCAAGCTAAAGACAAATGAACATGTCAATATGTCAAAAGTGAGCCTTACTGAAAGTCTATCTCCTGCTGGCTTGGCATATGTACACCTGAGTCTACTAAGAATCTCAATAGTTTATCACCGGACACCCCATGGATCCATGAGGATTCACACTTTCATGTGAGATCACCCAGTTTTATATTCAGGAGTCAGAACTAGGTAAAGTGATGAAGATAATTACAATCAACGTTCACTAAATTATTCTGAATGAAAATCAACTCATGAAGCTTGTTCTTATCACCCAATGCACATGCATTCAAAGGCCTGCAAGCTCGCAAACTACCTTTCAAACTCTTCCAAACCCAAAAAAGTGTAGCTGCGGAACTCACCTTTGGGATGACAAAAGGTAGTTTGCTTTGTGGGGAGTGACTTATTTCCAGATTCATCTGTACAAGTCTCAAGACCACAGGCATTGCAGAAGGATACCACGTCTGATTCCTACCATACAAGGTTAAAAATAAAATATACAGTAACCCTGAATAGATACATAAAGATCAATAAAGCTCCTGGGATTTGGCGAATAGATCCCTCAACTTTTAATTCCAGCAGATAATCCTCTTTAATTTTGAGAATCATCTTAATAGCTACTTTGTGCTCATGTAGAATTGCTAATTTTGGAGACATTTTTTTCCTAAATAGAAATTATTGTACAAAGGCCATTCAGATGTTTTCCAAAATTGAAGGGATTTATTTGAAGAAATTGATAGTTGAAGGATCTATTTGCCAAAACTTTGAATTAGAAAAGTTTTTTTTCCTATAAGAAACTATTGAATATTTGATTAAAAAATTATATATATTCAATTCATATGAAATTTGACAATTAAACCCAAACGATCAAACCTTGAATTTTCATATTTAAAGTGGTGAAAAGTATATTCTATAAAGAGGAACTTGATAAGCATAAAATCAATTAAGTTCTGCAAAGCTGTTATTGATTCTCACATGGTCCCTGCATGAGCGTGCAAGTGTGTTTTCTTGTGTGTCTTTGTGCATGCCTTGGTCAAGGCAGTCAACAGAATTCATACCTTCATCATCAAAAGTTGTGAAAGGTCGATCAGAGGATAGGGATGAAGTTTGTAGCCACCAAAATTTATACAGGACAAAGCCAGTGCACGAACCTTATACAATAAAAATATATGTAACCAAAAGCCCTTATCATTATGTATTTTAAACATAAAGACAGATATCACAAACAGGCACTGATAAGATGTCTGCAAATGAACTTCAATAATCTACTCGCTAAGAAGAACTATGGGTAGAACTTTTCTCAGAAAAACAGATAAACTACTTATGACAATTACACATGATCCCCTTAACAGCAGACAATATCTGGAATCCTGAACAAGATGCACATAAATGGCCACAAGATGCACATAAACAGATAAACTACTCGCTAAGAAGTCTGCAGACAATATCTGGATAAGATGTCTGCAAATGAACTTCAATAACCTACTCGCTAAGAAGAACTATGGGTAGAACTTTTCTCAGAAAAACAGATAAACTACTTATGACAATTACACATGATCCCCTTCACTGCAGACAATATCTGGAATCCTGAACAAGATGCACATAAATGGCCACAGCATATGACAGTAACTCCTTTTCCAATAACGTTTCACTTCTATCAATGAAAATTGAAGAAATTCTCATTTTTATGTTTTCTTTCCACTTTTCTTCCTTCCTAAAGTTGAGAGGAGATCCAGGTAATTGTGATTGACAATAATGGATGCTGCTGAAGAATTAGACATAAAATGTGAAAATCCATAAGGTATTCCAGGGAGGTGTCAGTATTTATTTTCTGGAAAGATCTTTGGCATAGTAGAGTTCCTTTAAAAGCAGCCTTATAATCCTGGACTGCGGTACATATTTACAGATAAATATTATCTACTACATTTTAAATGACTATGATCAATGGGTGTTGAAATTTCGCATGTGGAATGAACAAAATTTTGTTTAGAAATTCAGGTGTCACTGAGAGTTTTTAATATGTTAGCAGCTATGCCAGGCGACTTGTAGGCTTATAAAAATATTCAACTGGAAGATATTTTGGTCTGACCAAATTAAAACAGTACGAATGAGAAATGAGAAGCCCAGTTGACAGAATACTGAAGATTCTATTTTGCCAGGATATTTAAAAACTGTGTCTTTCTCCTTCATTTTGTTAATTCTAAATTTCTGATGGGCTTTCATATTTTAGCAGCTAATAACTAGCTTTTCTGGGGTTATCATAGTCAATGCTAATCCAAGGGCAAGGACGGCTCATTGCTTCAATTAAGATAAGAGAAATAACTTAGAAAAGCAATAAGCAAAAGACAAGCAGGCATGCAAACAGTCAAACAGTGTATCTATATAAATACATGCTAGAATACTAAGGAAAAAGGCATCTAGGAACAGTAATTACTTCATTGATATAAGGCTCCAAAATGCAGTACTGCAGATATGACGCCTGAGCTGCTGTGGTACAGAAGAAATGTTTGTAATTACCGCTACGGAAAGATCTGTCAAGAGAAAAGAATTTATCCTTCAATTGACATTTGACAGGCATGCACAGTTACTGTTAAATATGAGAAATGAAATTTAAAAAAAAAAACACTAGAAAGGACATTTATATAGTAATTCTTGAAAGAAAGTGGATTTTAAGGAGAAAAATACCGTAAAATTCTCCTAGCGAAATGCATTTCTTTTGACTTCAATACTGAAGCAGATACACGGCTAAACCACAAAGAAAGAGACTCCCCCTATGGAAAAGAAATAGCTACATTTCAAAGCTTAGGACTCAATACAAGGCTACATTTAAGAATGGTGAGAGAAAAATTAATCACACCAGTGATATAGAGACTAACCATTGGTTTGCTGTTAGATCCAAGATGAAGAAGGACATATAATGAACGAAACTCAGCTTCATTCTCAGATACATAGTTTGGATTTTGATTTGCTTCATACAGATTGAATAGAGATGCCAATGTCTTAGTGAGCTGTTCCATGTTAAGATGGTGCATTGATGCGATGTTTGGATCACTTATATGACAGCGGAGCCTGGAATGTGATATAACATGAAATTTCACCTGCATAATTAAATATATTGTTCGTAATATAAATTTCATGGTTTGAAGAGCTGTGAAACAACATATGTATCATTTCCAAAGAACACACATGTAAGTTCATTCTTCAACAATAATTATGTCTCAAAATACACTGTCAACATATAATTTCAAATGTATACTTTAAAAACTGCTCATTAACAAGCAAAACTTATTATGTCACATAGACAACCATTTCAAATCAATCAACTTACCCGACCTGATTCTAAATCCTTGTTTTGATGACAAGGAATGGCAGGTAATGAGAGGGTTATGTAGTTTCTATATTTGGGAGTTTTAGAAGAAGAACCAAGGCTCTCCGAAGTCTATTTTTTCATCTCTCCCAATTTGGAGATTTTAGTAAGGTTACCTAATAAACCTTCACTCACGTCCCTTTCCTCTTGTTTTCCTTCCTTTTCTTATCCTTTCAAGTCCCAAACAAACCCTAAGTGGTGAGGAGACTTGATTAGTGGAAAAGTTTGTTGGCTGGAAGTTATATTTATAATTAAGTGAATGTACCAAACATCAACTTTAGTACAGAATTACAGATATTCATTTTATGTGAAAAACCATAGTTTCTCTATCAATGAGAAAAATAGACATGCAAATAATAGCTAAACCTGAAGTTGAAAAGTCTTGTAATATAAAACCACAAAATTAAATTATCTTTCTAGATGTAGTTGTCAAAGAAAATTAATGTCAACAAATAACAAAAATGAATAAAGTATTAAGCCAAATATATATTAAAGAGAAAACCATACCATTTCCTCATACATACATATTGCTTTCTCATTTACAATATTTTGCATGGTAAGATCTTGTCTTATGGACCTTGTCCTATCAAAGACAAAGTCATGAACCACTTCAAAAGGATGTTCCTTAGAATTCAACAAGCTCAAGAGGTACTTCAAAGTGTCTTCCAATACATGGAGAGGCCGTATGTTAGATGCTTGTACATGTCTGGTAGATATGGTTCTGCAAAACTAGTAAGTGTAGTGGATAATAAAAATATGCAAAACTAATAGATGATTATAACCAAAAGCCCCTTATATGCTATCAAATTAACAATGACATATATGTATGGAGTAAAATCTTCAAGAACTATAAAATTAGCAAACAACAAATACAATCCCATGCTTAATGAAATTTTACATCGTAATACATCATACTAAACATCTTTCAAACACATACTTTATATCATAATTCAGCTTGCTTGTGAGTATTGGGCATCAAAAGGTTTCAAGAATATTGATGGTATGAGACCAATTGAGACTTTTGGTAAGTGCTACAAAATAGGAGCACCACCAACAACCTGTTGCATGTATTTAAGGGTGATAAGCATTATCTCCTATTCTTCTTACGTTTATAGCATGTGCTTTCAAGTCTTTGAATTCAGGCTACTTTGCTTTTGAGTTAGCTTGAAGTATCTGTATAAGTCATTTGGCATCTTTTCAGTGAGCCTCATGGTTCATTCACAGATTATGGAGTTCTCAAAATTGTTTGGGGTATGAAAGTTTGCAATGGCCATATTTATTTTCTTAAAGAGAGAATTATCCTTTTTCTTTTTCCCTTTTACGCATTACACTTAAATTGTTACAGAGGTACCAATGGTGAATTTAAAGCAAATCCCCTGAAATACATTCAATGAGAACAGAGAGCCTATCAATTTGATAATGTCTATCTAGTATTATTACTTATCACGCAGTTTTTTAGGAGTATATTACATTTTCACCCTCTGACTGGTATTCTCTTCCTCTTTCATTATTGTTATAATTTCCCATTTACCAATCAAGTATCAAGTACATAATCCTTCTTTATAAAAGAAGGAATTTTATTAGAAAATAAATGAATTGAAAAAAAAATACAGGTTGTCAAGGTGTCAAGATGTAGAGATCACATTTTAGCAACAAAAAAATATAGGTTGTCAAGGTGTAGCTCCCATGGAAATTTAGGAGCAGAAAAGCACTAATATGTGTAATTCAATTAAACGTAATGCTAAACTACAGTTTCAACATTGAACCACAAATATCTTAAATTTGTGACCTTTTTTTTTAAAATAAAACTTTAACCATATAACAAAGCTAATTCTAACTTCCTATTGTTGTCATCATAGTCTCATAGAAATCATAAAATTAGCAACATTTTAATTTACTTCAAAAAATACAAGTTTTACAGTATCCATAAATGTGCTACTGATCAAGAAAAGTATTTAAAAGTTTATTCAGCATGCTGCTTATGGGTATGTTCCTCCCTCAGTTGATATAAGCGTACTCATGGACGTAAAATCCAATAAGAGAGGAGGATAGTTTGATCTTACCTTTTTTGCTGCAAGGCCAGAGGATGATTTTCCAGGATTACCATGTAGCCTCTCAAAAACTGCCAAATCTCGTAGTTGCTCGCGCTGGATCCTCTCTCTTTCTGTTGTATAAAGTGAAAATCATAGAAAATGAAATGACAGTTACAGGCAGATATACTTCATGAAAACTCCTTATGAAGAATGATAGCAACTGAAGGTTTCTTAACATGCAGAATAGTTTAGACTTAGGAATTGATTAACTAAACCAAAATTGACCATGGCAACAAATTTGAACGTAAAAACTTTATCATACATAACTATACCAAAAACACATTTAAAAAAAAAAATTACTTCAAACTAGATATAGACAGATTAACACAATCTATGCGCCAGAGGTTATGGAAATATTATAGCAGGAGAGGAAACCACAATCAAGTGCTGATATAGCAATTTGGCAATGATAAAGTTGAACTAGCGAAGGAAAATGCATTTTTGTTTCCATTTATTTTTCTGTCGGGGGTGTTTTAGTTTGCTGATTTGATCTTGTAGGGAGGAAGGTTTGGTCATGACCATGCGTAGGCTTCAGTTCTCTGGGATTTCATTGCTTTGTTTCAGCTATCTTATCTGAACTTTAGTGACCGGTTATTAAATAGGACATTAAGCTTTGAACTTCTAGATCCACCGTTTCAACCATTAGTTGTTTCTAAGCAATATCTGTAGACATATAAAGAGTACCTAATAAGGTGCTGGATGAATCTTTGATAGCTAATTCTAATACTACACAACCAAGTGCACGAGGAATGCACACAGACGCTTATACACACACAGAGGTAGTGCAAGGTGGAATATTATGAAATTTCTGTCGTTCAATTGTTATAGTTGAACACAAGGTCTTAATGAGCATAAAAAAGGACTACGAATCTACGACCCACTTAACTTCACACAAGAAGACTGATTTCTAAACATGCTCGTGGAAACCCATGTCAGCGGGTTATTATCACTCTTATCAAACAAAATGCTCTAACAATTAATGAATTTGAAGAAAAAGAAAAATCCATATAAATGCGCTTATCTGATAAAATTCAGCACAGCTAGCTTCTAGAAATAATAATTTAAGAAAAAACCCACCACGAATTTCAACCTTTTTTTCTTCTTATTTTACCTGGGCACATATAAGGACAAGTTCCAACAATAGCCCCGAAATTGGAAGACCCTTCTACATCCACATCCTCTTCTTGGGCATACTTTCTGGTATTCAAGCCAAGGCCAACATCCGAATTAGAACTAGAAGTAGAAGCAGTGGAAAGAGTTCCCCTTCGAGCAAAGGTTGAAACATTGGCATTCTGGGTGGCATTTGACGGTGATTTCTGCCAGCGAGGACGCTCTGATTTGGAAAAGGAAGCAGAAGAAGAAGAAGGGTTTCGATTACGAGGTCGGCGACTCTCCATGATCGTTAGCTCGCTATCTTTCTCAATTCTATAATATTTCATAAATAAATAAAATTTATTGATTTACATGTGTTTCTAATTTTATCTCGCAAAGCACTCACAAATTTTTGAGGATCCTATTATGAGAAAAGGAACTCTTCAAATTCCCTCTAGATCACTCTACTGCCGAGAATATTTATTTTAAGATGGCAATGTTGGGCACTTGTCATTAGGCCGGCAATATGATCGACTTACGTATAATGATTCACTAATAAATACTCAACAATAACAACAATAATTAAATATTTTTTTATTAAATGAAATAAATAAATATTCGTTCATATTTAGATAAAAAAAAATTATCCTAGTTTCTTTTGACATTAAAACAGGTTTACTATGATTAAGTGCGGTTACAAAAATAGTGATCAAAAGAAATAGACCTATCAAAGTAAAGAGAGTGAAAAAAGAGGATGAGTGAAAATCAGAGAAGAAAAGAGAGAGAGGCTGAAGAAAAATCTGAAAAAGAAAAATAGAAAACAGATTTGGCCATTGAGAGAAAAATAAATTTTTATACAAAAGTGAGTGAAATAAAACTAGTGATGTTTTTAAATTAATCAATTATTATACTTTTGTATAAAGAGACATTTTTAAACACTAATGACTCATCTTTGTCTAGTTTTATTATTTTTCTTTTACAAGAATTTGATGTTTTTTTTTCGAGAAGATTTCACGTAGTTTATCACCTATTTAAAGAATTGAAAATCAAATTGATTTCATACTCGGTGTCAACATTTCAAACTAATCAGCCAATCAAAGCAATTTTGAAGAGACAAAAGAGCTACAGAGACAATTTATTGAATTAATAGAAAAAGGGTACTTGAGAGAAAGCATGAGTCTATATGTTGTTTTGATAATTTTGGTTCTTAAGAAAGATATAATGTAGAGAATATGCACCGATTGTTGAGTAATTAACAATATAATGATAAAGTATCGTTATTATATTCCTCACTTAGATAGTGTGTTCAATAATCTGCACGGTGCTTATGTATTTTCTAAAATTGGTTTAAAGAGTAGATATAATCAAATAAAAATAAAAGAGGAATATGTATAAAAAAATTTTAAAATAAAATATAATTTACATGAATGATTATTTATGCTATTTGGATTAACTAATGCAACGAGTATTTTTATATAATTAATGAACCATATTTTACATGTATTTATAGGCAAATTTGTTGTCATGTATTTTGATTATATTCTCATTTATAAAGACAAACTTAGATGATCATGTTGTGCATTTAAATTCAGTTTTAGATATACTTGGAAAAGATAAGTTATTTGCTAACTTAAAAAAGTTTACCTTTTTGCACTAATAAACTTATATTTCTTAGTTTTGTTATGCGTGCACAAAGAATACAAGTTGACAAAGAGAAAATCTATGTGCTTCACAAGCTAGTATTTGAACCCGAAAATTAGGTTTGGTTATATATGAGAAAAGAAAGATTTTCAGTACATAGGTATTTTAAGTTATTTTCGAGAGAAAATGGTCATTTTCAAGTGGACCAATTACTAGAGTTCGAGTTAAAAGGATTAAAGAAACTTTTAATGGATTTGTTCAAGACACCTTAACCAAACAAATGACTCAAGAACTTGAGCTAAAAATTTGTGAGGGCATACTGAACATTATCCAGACTTAATATAGGATTATATAGAGCTTTTGGGGTCAAAGTACAATTAAATGAAGAGCTAAGTCTATAGAGAGCACAATAGTTGACTCATTGGGCCTTAATTATGCTGATCGGAGAAAAATATGCTAATTTAGTATCTCATAATGTACATGAACGAAATTTTAGACTTTATAGACTTCTTAGTCAAATATGCTCATGTACATTAATTGCATTTTTTTCAAACTTTGAAATTTTAAGCTTAAGAGGCTCTTTAGTCAATCCATTATATGTGCATTAGTTGCTTTTATCGTTGCTGGTTTCTTTAACTAGAAATTAGACTTTTCTATATATATTGTAACATTTCATTGTTGTAAGGCACTTTGTCATTGAATTCAAATAATATTTTTTTGGAAATACCAAATTGGAGAGAAGAGTTCTTCTCTAGGGTTCTTCATAGAACTAATAGACTTATCAAAACTTGATCAACCTTGGGGGCCCTTATTCTCTTTTGTTCAAGGGTTCTTAATATATCAACCAGACCTATTTAGACTTTTTTGGGGTGTATATATCATTGCATTGGCTGTGGGTTCTAAGGTATAGATCCTCTTAGGTTCGCATTGCTGTGTTTGGCTGCGGGTTCTATGATCTTCTTTTGTGGGTTCACACACCATCTTGGTATCAGAGTATGGCTCTCTATCAGGTCATATCTTTTGTTTTTATATTTTTCATCTTCTGATTGTATTTCTTGTTCTTTCTTATGTTTGTTCATCTTTATGTATCTCTATTCGTCACCTTCCTTTTGAATTGTCGTTTATCACGTTTTCCTTTGAGTTTTTTAGCGATTCATATGTCATTTTTATAGTTTAGAATCTCATCTTTCTGCTTATTTTGGAATCACTTCAATATGAAATTTCTGTTGTTAATATAGTCATTTTTATCCAAACATGTTTTCCTAAATTTCTCAGATTGATTAGCTTATTTGAGTTTCTTTGTGTAATTTTCATTATCTTATTTCTATTTTTGCCAAAAAAAAAAAGAGGAGGAAAAAAAAGGAAGTAAAAAACGTAAAAAAAAAAGGGAACAAAAGAAATGAGGATTCTACTAAAATTTTGTTATGATTTGTTTTATTTTGATTTTTGCTTCAAAATTTTTGATATCGAATTCCAGAAAAAATTTTCCCTTGATCCAAATTTGTTTTCTTATCCCCAAGTGTCTAACTGACTCTACAAGTTTTGGTACAGCCTTGTGTTGGTTAGTTAGCTTAAAGAACTTATTAAGAGAACTAATAGAAGAAAAAGGCAAGAGTGACACATATTGAGAAAAAGCCTATAAGGAGTGAAACACGAATGTAGAGTGACATTCCTTGAGTGCAAACACATAAGGAAATCTATGAGGATCTTTTATTTTCACTAACCAATTTTTCTTGCAGCTAAGAGAAAAAAATTTCTAACAAGGAGGAGTTAACCAACAGTGGAAACTCACCAAACATAGAGTTTGTCATGAAAGCCATGCAACAACAGTTTGAGTGCTTTAACGTAGTGTTTGGAGATATAAGGGATAAGTTGGATAGGCAAGACATTAGGATCAACAATTTACAAAGGAGGCAACCTAATAGGAGTCTTAATCCTAGAAGAGTTGTTCAGCCTGAAAATGAGTTTGAAGATGAAGTACGGAGTGAGGATGATGATGGGTATGAATCTAAAGTTGGTATAAGAAAAAATAGGCATACAAGAGTTAG
Organism: Gleditsia sinensis; assembly: GCA_037074535.1. NCBI lineage: Eukaryota > Viridiplantae > Streptophyta > Magnoliopsida > Fabales > Fabaceae > Gleditsia > Gleditsia sinensis. The sequence goes on from CM073466.1 coordinate 64,134,887, forward strand.
ACCATAAATGTATCATGGGAGAAATATTCTTAGAAAATGAGGGCAGGTAGATGGAGACCTAGGAAGTATTAAAATGAAAATACCATCTTTCCAAGGTAGAAATGATCTTGATGCTTACTTGAAGTGGGAAAAAAAAGGTTGAGTTGATTTTTGAGTGCCATAATTATTCTGAAGTGAAAAAGGTGAAATTGGCTGTGATAGAGTTCATTGATTATGCAATTATTTAGTGGGATAAGCTAGGTTTAAATAAGAGGAGAAATGGTAAGCAATCTATAGAAACTTGGGCAAAAATGAAGACTATAATGAGAAGGAGATTTGTGGCTAGCCATTACTACAGAGACCTCTAATAGAAATTGCAAACTCTTACACAAGGATCCAAGAGTGTGGAGGAGTATTACAAAGAAATGGAGGTTGCTATGATAAGGGCTAATGTCAAGGAGGATAGGGAGGCTACAATGGCTTGTTTTTTGAATAGGTTGAATAAAGATATAGCCAACATAGTAGAATTGCAGCATTATGTGGAGTTGGAGGATATGTTACATGTGGTAATTAAGGTGAAAAAATAACTCAAACGCAAAGGTTCCCTAAGATTTAATTCTAGCTCTAATTCTTCAATGAAACAGAGTTGGAAGAAGGAAGAAAAAAATGTTTGAAAAGAGATTTATTCAACTAAGGATAAAAGTAAATCTGAACCTCAAATTTCTAGATATAGAGATACAAAATGTTTCAAATGTTTAGATACAAGTCATATAGTTTCACAATGCCCCAACAAAAGAGTCATGATTATAAGGGATAATGAAGTGGTGACTGAAAGTGAGAGTGATGATTCCATACCTTCACTTGAAGATGCTAGCAATGATGGGCTTGAGTATGCAATGGAAGGAGAAGCACTTATCACTAGGCGTGCCTTAAATGCTCAGGCTAAGAAAGATGATGTGGAGCAACAAAGGAAAAATATTTTTCACACTCGCTGTCTTATCAACAATAAGGTATGCAACATGATTATTGATGAGAGAAGTTGCACTAATGTTGCTAGCACTACACTAGTTGAAAAATTAGATTTGCCAGCCATTCCACACCCTAGACCATACAAGCTGTAGTGGTTAAATGATTGTGGAGAAATCAAGGTTAATAAGCAAGTTCTGGTTTTATTCTGAATTGGAAAGTATAGTGATAAAGTGCTATGTGATGTTGTTCCTATACATGCTGGTCATATACTTCTTGGGAGGCCATGGGAGTTTGACCGTAGGGTTGTCAATGATGGATTTACAAATAGATACTCATTTGTTAAAAATGATCGAACAATTACTCTTGCTCTAATAACACCTAAGCAAGTGTATGAAGATCAACTTAAGATTAAAAAGGAGAATGATTCGAAAAATGAGAAAAAAGAGAGTTCAAAAAAAGAAAAGAGAATGGAGAGAAAGGAAAATGCAAGAGCGAACTTTTATGCCAAGGAGAGCGAAGTGAGGAGTGATTTTCTAACTAAGTAACATTTGCTCGTATTTATATATAAGGAGGGTTTTTTAAACACTAATGAACTTAACTTTTCGTTTCCTAGTGTTGTTGGATCTTTGTTGCAAGAATTTCAAGATGTGCTGCCAGAAGAAATTCCTCCAAGACTACCACTTATTAGAGGAATTGAGCATCAAATTAACTTCATTTCGGGAGCAACAATTCCTAATCGCCCAGCCTATATGACAAATCCAAAAGAAGAAAAAGAGCTTCAAAGACAAGTTGAAGAGCTTATGGTAAAGGGCTATGTGAGAGAAAGTTTGAGTCTGTGTGTAGTTCCAGTACTTCTAGTGCCGAAGAAAGATGGATCATGGAGGATGTGCATTGATTGTAGAGCCGTAAATAATATAACGGCAAAATATCGACATTTCATCCCTAGATTGGATAATATTCTTGATGAATTGTATGGGTCTAGTATCTTTTCTAAAATTGATTTAAAATCTGTATACCATCAAATTAGGATGAGGGAAGGTGATGGGTGGAAAACGGCTTTCAAAACAAAGCATAGACTGTATAAATGATTAGTCATGCCATTTGGATTAACTAATGCACTTAGCACTTTCATAAGATTAATGAATCATGTTTTGTGTGCATACATTGAAAAATTTGTTGTGGTTTATTTTGATGATATTTTAATTTATAGCAAAGGTTTAAATAAACATTTGAATCATTTGTATTGTGTGCTTGATGTGTTGAGAAAGGAAAGATTGTACGCTAATCTACAGAAGTGTAGTTTTTGCATAGAAAAAGTTGTGTTTCTTGATTTCGGCATAAGTGCATAGGGAATAGAAGTTGATAAAGAAAAGGTCAAGGCTATCAAATGGTGGCCAACACCTAGATCAATCACTGAAGTAAGAAGTTTTCTTAGTTTAACTAGTTTTTATTATCGTTTTGTGAAAGATTTTAACACACTTGCTACACCACTCATTGAAGTGGTAAAGAAATCTGTTGAATTTAAGTGGGAAAAAGCATAAGATGATGCATTCAATATTTTAAAGGAAAGGTTATATTTTGCACCTATTTTGACATTACCTAATTTTTCTATAGCCTTTGAGATTGAGCGTGATGCATTCGGAGTTGGTATAACTGTTTTAATGTAGGAAAGGAGGCCAGTTGCTTATTTTAGTGAGAAACTAAATGGTGCTACCTTGAAGTATCCAACTTATGACAAGGAGCTTTATGCATTTGTGAGAGCACTAGAGACATGATAATACTACCTATGGCCTAAAGAGTTTGCCATTCACACAGATAATTTATTTCTGAAACATCTCAAAGGTTAAGGTAAGTTGAATAAGCGTCATGCAAGGTGGTTGGAATTCATTGAGACATTTCCATATGTCATCAAATACAAACAAGGTAAAGAGAATGTGGTTGTAGATGCATTATTTAGGAGGTATGTTCTTCTTACTTCTCTGAATGCAAGATTGCTTGGGTTTGAGTATATCAAGGATTTGTATGTAAATGATGATGAATTTGTTGAATTGTTTCTTGCATGTGAAAAAAGGGCATTCGATAAGTTTTATAGAGTTGATGGTTATCTATTTAAGGAGAATAAGTTATATGTGCCTCAATGCTCTTTGTGTGAATTGCTTGTGAAGGAAGCTCATGAGGGAGGCTTAATGAGACATTTTGGCGTAAGAAAGACTTTAAATGTATTGCATGAGCATTTCTTTTGGCTTAAAATAAAACGTGATGTTAAACAAATTTGTAAAAGATGCATTACATGTAAGGAAGTTAAATCTCGAGTCTTACCACATGGTTTGTACACACCTTTACCGATGCCTAGTGAATCTTGGGTGGACATCTCCATAGACTTTGTTTTGTGATTACCTAGGTCAAAGAGGAGTCTGGACTCGATATTTGTGGTTGTTAACAGATTTTCCAAAATGGCACATTTCATTTCATGTAATAAAATTGATGATGCTACTCACATCGCTGATTTATTCTTTAAGAAAATTGTGAGACTTCATGGTGTTCCTAAAAGCATTGTTTCAAATAGGGATTCAAAATTTCTTAGTCACTTTTAGAGGGTTTTGTGGGGAAGACTTGGTACTAAATTTGTCTTCTCTACAGCTTATCATTCACAAATAGATGGTCAAACTGAAGTTGTTAATAAAGTTTTAACTCAATTGTAAAAATTGTCATTCAAAAGAATTTAAAAAATTGGGAAAATTGTTTGTCATTCATTGAATTTGCATATAATAGAAGTGTACATTCAACTACTGAATATTCTCCTTTTGAAATTGTTTACGGTTTTAATCTGTTAAATCCTTTGGATTTAATCCCTTTGTCGATTGATGAAGGAGCTAGCCTCGATGGCCACAAGAAAGCTGAGTTGGTGAAGCAAATTCATGAACGTGTCAAGCAGCAAATTAAGAAGAAAAATGAACAATATGAAAATAAGGCCAACAAAGGAAGAAGGCATGTCACTTTTGAGCATGGAGACTGAGTGTGGGTGCATACGAGGAAGGAAAGATTTCCAGCCCAATGGAAATCAAAGTTGGCTCCAAGAGGAGATGGTCCATTCTAAGTTCTCGAGTGAATAAATAATAATGCATACAAAATTGATATACCAGGTGAGTATAGTATTAGTGCCACTTTTAATGTTGTTGATCTTTCTCCTTTTGTTGTAGGTGAAAATTTGAGGAAGAATCATTTTGATGAAGTTCTCGAGTGAATAAATAATAATGCATACAAAATTGATATACCAGGTGAGTATAGTATTAGTGCCACTTTTAATGCTGTTGATCTTTCTCCTTTTGTTGTAGGTGAAGATTTGAGGAAGTCATTTTGAGGAAGGAGGAGATGATGAGAACCATTATAACAATCAAGTTAGCTCAAAATGTTCAAGTGATCCATTTCAAATTTCAAGTGGACCAATTATTAGAGTTCGAGTTAAAAGGATTAAAGAAACTTTTAATGGACTTGTTCAATATACCTTAACCAAGCAAATGACTCAAGAACCTGAGCTGAAAACTTGTAAGGGCATATTGAACATTATCCAGGCTTAATATGGGATTATATAGAGCTTTTGGGGCCAAAGTACAATTAAATGAAGAGTTAGGTCCATATAGTACGCAATAGTTGACTCATTGGGCCTTAATCATGCTGATTAGAGACAAATATGTTAATTTAGTATCTCATAATGTACATGAGAAAAATTTTAGACTTTATAGACTCCTTAGTCAAATATGCCCATGTGCATTAATTGCATTTTTTTCAAATTTTGAAATTTTAGGTTTAAGAGGCTCTTTAGTCAATCCATTACATATGCATTAGTTGCTTTTATTGTTGCTGGTTTCCTTGACTAGAAATCAGACATTCCTATACATATTGTAACCTTTCATTGTTGTAAGGCACTTTGTCATTGAATTCAAATAATATTTTTTTGAAAATACCAGATTGGAGAGGAGAGTTCTTCTCTAGGGTTATTCGTAGAACTAACAGACTTATCAAGGCTTGATCAACCTTGTGGTGTCTTCAATACTGGGGGTCTTTATTCTCTCTTGTTCAAGGGTTCTTAGTAGATCAACCAAACATGTTTGAGCTTTCTTGGGATATATATATCATTGCATTGGCTGTGGGTTCTAAGGTATAGATTCTATTGGGTTTACATTGCCGTGTTTGGCTACAGGTTCTACGATCTTCCCTTGTGGGTTCGCACCAATTGGTATACTTTATTAAAGCTAATCTAAATATAAGTTAAGACCAGCCAATCAAAATATGAATTTAGGAGGCATTTGGCATACGGCAAAATTTTTTGTTCTTAGAAATCATATTTCTTGGAAAACATAATTGATGGAAATTGTAATTCTCAGGAATAGGTAAAATGTGTTTGGTGGAGTTTTAAGATTGTTGGGAATCTTTAAGTAACATTTTATGTGAATCTTTTATTTTTCTGTTTGGTTATATTTAAGTTTCAAAAATACCCCTTAACTTCTTTTAAAAAAAATTGTCTGTTTTTATTTTTTAATAAATAATAAAATATTAAAACAATAAAATAAATTAAAAAATACCTATAGTTGCCCTACCAAAGCAACAAAGATGCCTCTTCTATGATAAAAAATGTGTAAAGTTTAAAAAATATGAAACATTGCATATATGATTACATGATAATACTATATTACAAAATAGTTATACACAAAGAAACATCTTAACAGGATGTGATAACTTAAATAAGCACTATCTTCTTAATCTAACTTTTATATTAGTGGCCTTTTGATCAACATTGCAACAAATTGAATCATGTTAGTAAAATATGAAAGGAAAGAACCAAAAAAATTTAACAAAAAAGTTATCTTCTTAAATCTAATTTTCTACCAATATATCATTCACTAGCAATTTTTTTCTTCAAGATCTACTTGCAAGAAAATGTCAATTGTATAATTATCTTCACATATCAAATGTCCAACTTTAACCCTCTGTAGAGTATTTAATCTTTCAATATTTTTTAACTCTTGATAAACTAACATCCTCTTTTGACTCCTTCAGATTCATCCTTTTTACACTCCTATTATTATTTAACCTACTACATTGTCCAATATTAATGGTTGCTTAAGTTTTAACAACAGAGTTAATCGCTTCATTACCTTCCTCTATGATATGTATTTCAACATGCAAGATTTTGTTGAACTGCCGACTTATTGTTTCACTAAACCTCATGAACTATCTTTTAATTACTCTATTTTTAACATCATGAGCTAAAATGTGTAAAAATATTACAACTTGTTTTTCTACACTTGGTACAAGTATCCCTACAGTTTTCAATAAGTCACCTAATTTATTTAAACACCTCTTGCCCATTCTAGTATTTTCAATACAAAAAGTATCACTAATGTAAACTATCCATTCAAAAGTGACATTTCTAACTATAGCCCTACTATAATGATCCCAAACTACACATCTCCTAGTTCTTCTTCTTAAATAATAAACCAATAACATAAAACACATGTTTATCAAGAGAAGAACAAATTGATTAAGCAACTCTTTATATATTATTCATATGATGATAAGCCTTATTCTCTTTCCATGGTTTAATTGTGCCATCATCTAACATGAAACAAAAATAATATATTTTTAGAGAGAACCAAAATCATCTTATATGAATATAAGGAGAATATTTTACTTCTTCAAAATTTCGAAAGTACAATTCAAGTCAATATATATTACTACTAAGGATAAAAGCAAAATAGATATTAAGTTAATAAGTTCCCAAGACAATAAGGCAAAATTGAGGATTTCAAGTGTAACCTATGTTAAGAAGTATCCATTACCAGAAATTCTACTTAACAAAATTAATTAGTTGAATAAAAAAGATGAATCTTTCATTGGCTAAATTATTCCAATCTCCATATCGATTTTATATGAAATATTCAATCATTTGAGTTGCAACTCCCAAGGTTCAATTCACATACAAAGGAGGTGGTATTGGACTAACAAGTAAATAGAATGATTGAACTATCTAACGGTTCAAAAAATATGAAGCCGAACCATAACAATTTTTCTTAGATTGTTATAAATTTGAAATTACACTAACTTCTCCTAAGGTTTAAGAAACTAAGCAAATCCACCCCTTTTAGTTTCAACCTCCCCTATTTTAAAATTTCCATTCATTTAATAAATATATCTAATTTTTTCCATTTATATATTACCTGCTAAAAGAGATGTCTATGTTTGCATATGTTTCATAAAACTCAGGGAGGTTCGTGTCATTTACTCTTAAGTTTATAACTTGATAAAAGGAAACTTCCTAAACACTATCATCAGTCTAATGGGTTTGATAGACAAACAAATCTAACAAACATATAAAACTCAAATTGCCCAAAATATAACAAAATACGAATTACAAGGATTAAATTAGGGTTAGCAACAACAGTTGCCTCCATTTTTATTAAAGGCAAATTGTTCACCAATTAATACTTCTAAAAGAAAAATTGCAATGACAGAAATCCCTAAAACAACTTACTGAATATAGGCTCAAATGCTTATTATTCACATAAGAATATATATTGATTGTTGAAAGTGGAAAGAGCCTATAATTGATCTAACTTAAATTGATAGCCACATTAACTTATAGGCAGAATGATAGATGGATGATGATGCAGAAGGTCCACAGACTTAAGGTTCAAAGGGTAATGGCATGATGTTGGAAGAAGACATCCGTTAGATATAAAATCTAAAACTATCATTAGTAGGATCATAACAAAAGGGTGATCATTTGGTTAGTTAATAAATACTTCTCTTTTGATATCAAAATTTGACAGTTTTTTAAGTTAATAAAGTTTCAATATTATAGTCTTAGAACTCGGCCACAGAGAAACATTATCACCCGCCACTAGGGGGATGAGTTAGGGAAAATAGTATGAAGGCAATACCTTTTCAATCCAGCATAACAAACAAGGAAACACTAAATTCATACAGTGATCATTTACAATCTAGCATCACAAACAAGGAAACACTAAATCCAGGTATGAAAATAGCATGAATTAGACAAAGAAACATCAGTCTTACATATTGAAGAGAGACAGGGGAGAAAGTTGACAAACTGAGGGAGTACGTGACGCTGCATAGTGCTTCATGGTGGTAGGTCCTACTCACGATGGTGGGTGTTGCACGGAGGGGTAGGTGGGCGACGGGACTCGCGGTGGTGCTGGGTGCCGCAGAGTTTGGTGTGCTCTATTTCTTTTTTCCTGCACAGATGGGAATGATGAATCTCCTTCTTCACGTGTGCGTGGATGAGAGGGTGAGAAGGTTCTAGGTGAAGGGAAAAAAATGAGGGATAAATTAGTAATTTCATTTTTATAAAATGATTCCCACTCTTATGGGAATCTCAATTCCCACCCCTTCTCAAGGAATTATTTTTGTGGAAATGTATCCCAAAATTTGAATTCATGCAATAAAATTGTGTATCAAACAAAGAAATTTAACATTCCTAAATATAAATTCTCAGGAATTCAAAACAATTATCCCAAGAATTTAAAGGGAAAAAGGTTGAAGGCTGAATATGGGTTTAGATACAAAAAGACTAAATGCTGAATATGGGTCACACTTTTGACTACATTTTTTAGTTATTTATTTGTATTTTTTACTTAATTTATTAATGATTAACTTACCATTTTGATAAGAATAAAGTAGTTTGATTAGGATTAGGTTACTTAGTTTATTAATTATTAGATTCTCTAGTTTGATAACGATTAAGTTGTTTAGTTTGTATATGATTTTTTATATACATTGGCCTATAAATAGACATAAATGATCAATAAAGAATCAGATTATTATTCATAAAAATTGAAAATGTTTTCTCTTTGATTCTTTGAAGAATAATTTAAACTTACTGAAAATTTTTGTGACATTAATCCTTGACTTATCAATTAGGTCTTCCATTACCAATTATGATATCAGTATTATACCAAAGTTCTTCTATATAAACAACGAGTCACAATTTCACACAAATGTAACTGTAGAAATAATCTTGGAGCCTTCTTAGAATACAGGTTTTATAAATTCTTTGCAGGATTCGTATTAAAGAATACTATGAGCCATTTGAACAAAGTAGTCTCACTTAACGGAAAGATAGCCTAATTATTCACTTTACGGTAGAGGATGTACTAAACTCTGTATTTTTATTTAAAAATATGGCAATAACGAAGAGTGAGTTTATAGCTTAGTGAGTAGATAACACATACTATAGCGAAAATAGGACAAGAAGAGGCACAATTTTTTATATATAATTATTTTGCTAGTCAAGAAAGAATCATATTAAAAATATAAAGAATTGAAAATGACTCTCCTTTAAAAGTGTGAGTGGATAAATATGGTGAAATTAGTAAAAGAAATAACTAAAATGTAGTAATAAAAAGTTTATCAATTTTTTAAAAAAATTATAAACAAGTGAATTAATTTAAATCAAAATTTCATCGGGAGGATTCCACTTTGATAATGATAATAAGAGACATCCCGCCACTCCTCAATAATCAAAACATATTCTGTGTATTGGTTAACACTTGAGGTTAGCAATATTCCTACTAGCTAGAGTTTCAAAGTGCATAAAAGATAATATTTATTGCTTCTACCTAACAGTATTTTTTAATAAAATTCTTTATATAAAAAACATTATATGAAATACCAATTTTACACTTTAAACTCAAATTCTATAAAACAATTCTTCCATCAAACAACTTTACATCAAATGTATAATATAATTCTCTAATAATTTTTCGTGAACAATACAATGTATCAAATTCAACGATTTAGAATCATAGCTTGGCAATAGGCATAGTACTTTTCCTTTTATTTAGATCATACCTTTCATTAAAAAAAATCTCATTTTTAGATAAAATCCAGAATATCAAATTCAGAGTAATTGTCTCACACATCTAACGTATGAAATATTATTTTGCAAACTTTTTCACAGCATTATGTGACTTTTACAATACAATTTAGAACATCTCAATTCTAACACCGTTCTATTCTTCATAAGTTTGATGGAGGTTCAAATATGTGAGGTTTATTCAGCATGCCTAAGGGCTCTAAAATGAAGAAGTGGCAAACAAAGTAGAATCATTTATTAAAAATTCCTTGTTAGTATAAGAAAATAACACTAGTTTAACAATAATCCATTTTTAGAAATCTTTGAAACAAATAGAATAATATTTCTTTCACTAAATGCAATATATGACTGAAGAAATTAATAAAATAAGTTATAATAAGTATTATCTACCGATAGACAAAAAATTTAAATTTGAATACTATTTATAGTAGTGAGATTACTACTTTTAATGCTAGACTTATTGTTTACGTTGGTGACCGAAATGTTGTTTGACTATTTTGAATCTTTAGGTTTTGACAATCCCTAAGTCTATATATGGAGCTAATTTTCCGTTTAAAGCTCCCTAAGTAATAATTTTTAAAATTCACTTAACTTGAAGATTTTCTCTCAAATTTTCAGGTGAGATTTTTTCTAGTATCAAAAAAATTATTCAGCTAAAATAGGAGAATACTCTATCCTGAATCTAATGATATTAACGGTATCACTATTAAAGGTCTGAAAGTACTTGAAATTTTAGAGAGAAGATATAGAGATAAAGATGAACAATGACCTGGAAGTGAGGAGAATTGTAGAGAATTTTGGAGAAAAATTCATGGGAGATATCTTTAATGATAGAAGGGCATTTTCATAATTTCAATCATTTTTAGTAGATTTTTGGGCTGGCATTGCAACAATGAGGATCTAGCATCATGACCCTAAGTCTCTAAATTTTGAGTACGCATTTCCTATTTTGGTATTGCGGCTATGGAAATCTAGCGTCGCAATGCTGTCCTTTCTAGATTTTGTGAGATGCACTCTAGAAAACACGGTGTTGCCACAATGAATACCTAGTGTCGCAATGCTAGCTCTTCTGAAAAATATTTTGTATTATGGCCTCCAACTTCTCAAAATCTGCATTATACTTTAAACAAAATTTCTAATCACATTCTTTATTCATTAAATCTCTTAATAAACCATATAATAAGATAAAATATAGTCTTTTAAATGTAGGGGCATAACAAAATTGATGAAAAGTTTCTTTTCTAAATCCTCTTCTTTTTGTTGAATTCAAAGTTACAAGTGATTTTATTTACAAGAGGCTGACCAGTTGATAACCACTTTCACGGTTTCAATCCCTAAAAGTTTCAACCTACGTTTAATGTTGATCTTGGGGTTCTGGTACATAAAAATATACTTCAAAATTATTTATAAGATATTTTGGCTTAAAAAATATATAAAATTGAAAGGGCCGGGTAAAATACAATTTTATTACCTTGTGGTTTTAGTTGTTTTTACTTTGCTACCACGTAGTTCAAAAGTTAACATTAAGCCAACCTGAGTTTTGCACCATTAGCACAATATTTTTGTGTGCTCTAGTTTCATTAAATCTCATATGAAAAATTTTCAAGTCACATCTAATTTCTCCAAATATCTTTAAATTTCATCTTAAAAGCGCTCTGGGAACTAAGATTTTAAAGATAAAACAAAAATTTGAGAATGTTAGATTCGATGATGATTAAGTAGGAATTTTGAAATGAGGCAAGAATTTAGGGAGAGTGAGGCTTGATTTGCAAGAAAGAGGTTAATTAGGATTTTGACATAAATCGGGAGCTAGCGGTTCAAAAAAATTAATTAGTTATGCTTGTTAGATTGAACAATTAAACTACAATGGCTTGAGACTAGGGCAAGAATTTTGGAGAAGTGTAGAGCTCAGTTAGAAAGAAACGGTTTAAAACTTTTGAGACAGAATTGAAAAAGAAATTGAAAATAATTAAGAGATGTTAGTTTGAACGATCCTTTAAGAATTTGGAAACTGTGAGGGTTAATCAAAAAGAGAATGGCTAAGAATTTTATGATAAAATGAAAGAAATTTGATAAAATTAGGAAAAAATTGGGGACGGGAATTTGAAATTTTCGTTAGAGTTTTAACAAAATTAAATCGTATAGTAATGTTGTGGTATCAAAGTGAACCTCTTGAGTAACACAATGTCAACGTTTGAACTACAAACTAACAAATTACAAAAAGTCCAAATTACAAAGTAGCAGACTATATTTTACTCAAACTAAAATCCATGTGTTGTTTATTTTCCATAAAAAATAAGAATACTTACTTTTCCGTATATTTCGTACTCTTTTTTTAATAAATTAGATTTTCAATCTACAGTAGCATATTAACTCAGAAGTTTCCCCCCCGTGAACAAAATATCTAGGGTTGACTTTTTCATGAGTGGTGAATTTTTTATACTTTTGTTCATCAGGATTTTTCACTAATTTTTCCAGGTCAATAGTGTAGTTCAAGAAGGTTGGTCTAAGATTAGGTTTGGAAATATTCAAAAATACCAGGAGAAAAAAGCAGCTAATTATATGACAACTCGTGTGAGACTACTTAAACTTTTCAGAGAAACTTTTGAAATTCCACACTCATGCTTTTGATAACTACGGTAATTTGTTGACTGAAGTTGTTTGCGTGCACGCTGGTAAACTTGCCAGCTCTCTTGAATATACTACTGAAAACGAAATAATATGAACTTGTTTTACCAAAAAAATATATTAACGTTCAATTAGGGTTTTAAATGATAATATGCAATTGAATTATGACTAATAAAGCTAGTGCTATTTTTGGTGGATAATCTTCGATATGATCTGCAAAATAAAATAAAATAAATACTATGACGGTGTTACTGTGGAAACCGAGTTAATTTATTACTAAAAATAAAATAAAATAAATGAATTAAATATATATATATATATATATATATATATATATATATATATATATATATATATATATATATATATATATATATATATATATGAAGATTATGGTATTTATAAAGTAAAATATTAATTTTATTTGTTTAACTCAGTTCAATAACTAGTAGGTCCAAAATCCAAATGATTAATTTTAAACTTGTGATTACTGCACACAACTTAGTATTCTGCATTTTTTACCTTCATATATAGTAATTATATTGTAATTGCAAGGCAACTACAACAATTTAATACTTTACTTTGAATATTTTGTGGACTATATACATGGAGATGCATGTAAAATAATTAGAAATCCAGAATCTTTCGTGTTTGATTGCATATGCATATAATATATATGATTTCTAATACTCATACTAAATAATATTTAATATAATTTATAAAAATTATAATTACATTTCTTATAATTTCAAATTGAGATGAGAATTTTTTTTTTGAAATTTATAAAATCTATTCACGTGAATTCTTAAAGTTTTAAAAAATTTATATTAGTTTTTTTTATTTTAAGTTTTTTAAGTATTAATTTAAATTTTTGATAATTTGTATTATATATTAAATTAAATTATTTATAAATTTTTAACTAAGAAAAAAAATATAAAATATAAGTTTTATTAATGATTTTGTGAATGAAACGAAAAATTTTGTATAAATTGAAGTTAAAGAATATGTGAATTTAAATTTGAAAAACTTAAGGGAAATGAATGTATTTTATTTTATTTAATATTGAATATCGCACTTGTTATATTACTATAACAATGTTCTAATTGCCTTCATAAGTTTTACAGATAAAAATTTCATAGGTTATAGATTACTTTGATATTTAAATCTAAGTTTTAAATTTTATAAATTATCCAAATTCTTCACCAATAAATCATATGGAGTGAGTAACTTTTATTTTAATGACATCATTATAAGTATCCATAAGAGCCTCTGGAGGCATTTAGTTTTCACTTTTGTTCATGTTTTCTCCATAACCTTTAATTTGAAGTTATCACAACCACCACCACTAGTTAGGTCGACGCAGAAAATAGGAGGAAGAAAAGTAGCCACACGCATGTTATCCATGGTACTAGCAAAAACAAAAAAGTATCGATCACGCATAAATTTATTCAAAATCATTAAAAACTCACAAGGCTTGCAGCAAATGAGAATGTAGTATTTGTATTGTTACGTGTTTGTATTTTAATTTTGAAGTTTTGACCTTTAATAAACCCAAAAAAAAAAATAATTGGAGATTATTGGACGACACCACTAGTCGAACTTAATATAAAAAAACAATATTTAGAGGTTTTAGTATAGACTAATAAAGAACATAAGAAATTATATTTATTTATTTTAATATATATTTTTAAATTATAATTTCTCTCATAATTTATAAAAAATATTGTAATTTTTTCAATTTATATGTTATATTATATTAATTCAAATTAGATGTTAAATTTAACGTTTTAAAAGTTACATATACTATTTGTGATTTTTGTATTATCCAACTAACTCAAAAAATTTATTATATTTTTTCTCTTTTTTGCTTGTACTCTTACCCTAAAGTATTTTTCCAATAAATGTTGAGATTGGTATGGGTATAAGAACGTAAAGAAGGACAAATAGTGAAATTTTTGGATTAAATAGATGGTACTATACTTGTTAAATTAAAGTAAATGAATATAGTTTCTCTTAAAAAATAATTACACAAACATGTTATTCATTCTGATATATATCTCATGTACCTGCCCCGTTGCTTGTGTGTAAAACCGGCCACTTTTGGCAGAGTGGACACAACTAATCTAGATCTTGTGTGTGTGTGTGTGTGTGTGTGTGTGTGTATACCGACGGCAGAATGGAAGCGTACGTTAGTTATTAAGTCTTCAAGAAAAACAGAAGTAACGGATCCATTGGTCCAGAATTGTTAAGTTTTGTAATTTATAAACTGTTTACACTTTGTTTTCTATTATTAATGGTAGATATATAAAATTATTAAAATAATTTTTAAAAATAGAATTATTGATCCATTAATTTTTAAAATAAAATTAAGTGAATTCATATCATATAGTATAAAAATATACTCTCAATTAGTCGATAGATGCATATAAAAAAGTTTCTTGTCACTCGTACATATTAATGACGGAGCTGATATGAGAACATACAATTTAAAAGAATAAAAAATAATGTGTCCCACTTCAATTAATAAAGAAAATCTAAATATTATATATATAAATTTACAATGATCTCCTTACAAATTAATTTTTGAAGAGGAGTTGAGTGTCTCATATCATTTAATAAAAAATATTTTAAATATTATATATATGAGTTTACAATTTTTATCTTACAAAATAATTTTCAACGATGATTTAGGCGAGTTTACACCGTGACAGTAAGCTTTCTTGGAATATTCTAGATAGCGTGGACCACATAGTAACCTGCAGTCAACGTAATCTTTAAATCTTCCAGACAAACAGAAGTAACCAAACCATTGGTCCCTCTTCAGATCACTCATGAGTCTCAAGTCAAATTTATTTATTTATTTTTGAGTAAGTATTAAATCTATAAACAGTAGAATAAAATTTATGTAAATAGAAAACTAAAATGTTATTATTTATATGTAATTTAATTTAATTTTTTATTATCTAAACAACAAATGATAACTTTTTAAATTTTTATTTATATATATTTTGATCCATCGTCAATAAGTCAAACACTTACCCTTTTTTCTTCATTTTGCATAATTCATCAGCAACTTAACTTTCCTTATTTTCTTATATACTTCACTTTTTGGAAAGTCTTGGCATTAAATTGAGGTAGATAGTCTTCAAATGAGCCATTGATGGGAACAAAACTCACTTTGAGATGATTGTCTCCAAATGAGCCAATATTGATGGGAACAAAACTCACTGTAAGATCATCAACCATCCTGGGATTGCTGATCAGTTTCATAGCCCTCACCAAAACAAGCACTGCTCAAGCACCAAACTATGTGGGTGATTACTGCCATAACTCAACCCAACAATCTCTCTCTGGTTCATACAAAACCAACCTTAACATGGTCCTCTCATGGCTATCCACTGATGCAGCCACAAGCAAAGGTTACAACCACACCAGCATAGGCGGCAATGGATCCGGCAACGCTGTGTATGGCCTCTACGATTGCCGAGGGGACGATGCAGGATACTTCTGTCAATTCTGTGTCTCAACTGCCAGCAGAGAAGTTCTCCAACGTTGTCCAAACCGATTATCTGCTGACATATGGTATGATTTCTGCATGCTTCGCTACTCCGACAAGAATTTCCTTGGAAATGTGACAATAAACCCATCATGGCATGCTTTCGGGTCCAAAAACATCTCGGATCCAACCGAGCCTAAGAAGGCCGAGGATTATATGAGGAGTTTGATAAGAAAAGCAACCCAGGAGACTAACCCGTTGTTTGCCATGGGTGGGTTCGATTTGAGTCCAGGGAAAAGAAGGTATGGGTTGGTGCAGTGCAGTCGAGACCTTACTAATGAGGGGTGCAGGCAGTGCTTGGAGGCTATGGTGGATAAAGTTCCTCAGTGTTGTGAGAAGAAGCAGGGATGGCAGGTTTTGGCTCCAAGTTGTTTGATAAAGTACGATGATTTTATGTTCTACCAGCTTAATAATCATCAAACATCGTCGTCTTCTACAAGTCCAGGTAACTGATTGTTCGCTATCCCTTCTAGTTTTTTTTCTTTAAATTACATTCAAATTTTTTTAAATTTTCACTCATATTTCTTTTAATTTTAATTTATATAAATATTTTTATTCACAGAATTGTTAATAAATATTATATTTTATAATTTTTTTTAAAACCTATAAATAGTATGATCAAAATTTCAAATTAATATTTATAAAAAATTAAAAAAAAATGTTACTATAATTTTTTAAAACTTGAGGGATTATTGATTTTCTATGTAGTTTGCACTGTGCAAATTTGATCTTGCTGCCTTTGACCTGGTCCTGCCTGGTTGCGGACAAAGGCCAAAGAGTTGTTGAGATTGTGTGGTGTGGGTTATCTTTGGAATTATAGGACTACTAAGAGCGTCTCCAGCCGTGATACTTCACTTGGAAAGCTTAAATGGGACCCATAATCAATATATAATTTTTTATTCTAAGCACCGTTGCTTATAGAAGCAACGGTGCTTAAAAAAAATTTCTCTCCCCTTGCCACTTAGGACATGTGTCAGAGATAAGGAACCCAATGGGGTTAAGCAACCCCCATTGGAGATGGTCTAATGGAAACTAAAAATTGGTTGTTGAGATTGTGTGGTGTGGGTTATCTTTGGAATTATAGGGCTATCAATGGAAACTAAAAATTATTGCGTGAAAAAAAATCATAATATTAGATAATATAGGGTTTAAATTTTTTGTATTTAATATGAAAACTAAAAATTGTTAGAAAAATAATATAATCAAGAATTTATAAAAGTTAACAAATTTGAGATATTTATACATAATTTTAAGTGTTAATTTTTGACTTGATATAATCAGTACCAATCTATTAAATATAGACAAGACATCCATGTTGTTAAGTTCAAGTTCACGGTAGAATTACCTTCTGATTACACTCTAGTGTTTTGGCTAAAAAATTATTTGTTCTTGGTTTAAAGTGTATTATTAATATATATATATAATTTTTGGCTTATTAGGTATCATTAACTACCATATAATATTTTTTTAAATTCTAAATTTAGGAGAAATAATCACGTGAATGTTAAAATATCAATAATTTCAATTTTGAAATTATGTAATTTATTTATTAATTAAATAATTTCATAAAAATGATTGAAAATTGTAACTATTTGTTTAATCCCAATAGTAATCTTAAAATACCATAAAAAAGTTTAAGGTATGAAAAATAATTTTAATGTGAAATTTTTTTATTTTAGTATTCACATAAATCTTTTTGTTAAAATTAAGATCAAAATTAGATACTACATAAGAGTAATAATTTAACAAATTACAAGAATAAATTAAAAAACATATTTTAAAATACTAGATTAAACTATATTTTACTCTAGAAATAATGTCATTTTATATGTGGCAATAATGTTGGCTTGCTTGGCCTTTTTGGTTTTTTGGCCCAGTGGATCTCTTGGCTTTGTTTATGCCATATTTTAATTTTTTTTTGTGGGAAAAAAAGTTAAGTATATTTTTTATGTAATTTTTGTTATATTTTAAAATAAAAAATATGACATATACTTTTTTTTTAAAAGAATCACCTATATAGTTTTAATTTATTAAAAAAAAATTAAATTTCATAATTTTATTATCAAATTTTATGATAAATAGTTTGTTAATTTTTGTGTTATTGTGTCAGTGGGATTTTGTTTTTCAAAATTAAATATGGAGAGTAATTCCTGGATTCATTAGAGTGGGTCATGGGGTCCATAAATGCTGTTGGCCAGGAATAATGTGAGTGTCCCTATCTTCCGTCCAAAAGTAATTGGAGAATTATAAAATGGGGTTCTTCTGATACATGTCTATTTATAAGAATTATATAATCAAATTTTAAAATTTAATTACAAATTAATTAAATATTGTTTGATATAAATAAATGTTATCATAGACAGAAGTCTTTTTAATAATTCCCCCAAAGTAATTTTGGGAAACCTACTTTTGGACAGAAACCAAACATATTGCTCAGATATAATGAATCACAAGCATGCAATATTCTAAACTATTAGGTGCTAAGTTGAAAAAGTTGTCAATAAAAAATGTGATTAAGACAATCATCTCCACATATTGATGTTGGATCGTTTTCACCACATTTTTCAAGAGTTGAGAGGACTCTTTTGTTAAAAGTCGAGGCAGAATTTTTTAGACATGATGCACCAACTATGAACCATAAATAAAGGCACTACCTTCAAAAAATAAGGCACTAGTCATAATTTTTCACAATATGGCACTATGTAATAATTAGGTTAGTTCTTATTTATTGTAATAATTCTATAAGTCTCTCAGGAATTCTATATAAGGAGAGAGATGTGTAACATGTATCAAACATACTATTTGAAATTATCAAGGCTTAAATACATTATTGTTTTCTCTATTTTAATAAATAAGTTAATTTAGTTTCTCTATTTTAAAATACACCAATTTAATTTTTCATATTTTTTGAGACTTTACAATCAAATATTTTAATAAAAAAATTGGTATATGTATAGGAAATTTTTTTATCTGGCCATTCAAAATTTTATATAAATTGCATAATTGTCATATGTTTTAATTGTTACTAATTAAGAATGACATTGGAGATTGCCCATGTGATATTTTTAATACATGGACATATTTTTTATAGAAAGACTCAAGTTTAATGTCTTAGGACCAAATTGGTATATTTTAAAATAGAATGACTTCATTTGTTAAATTAAAGAAATCAAAAGTTTATTTAAACCAATTATAGAAAACCATAATATATTACCCTTCATCATATCAAACTACTTATATCTTACACTTCTTATTTTGGATAGGTTTGAGCAACCTCCACTACTTGCTTATTTGAGTCTACCATTCTATCATAACTGTGCATTTTCATATTAAACCAACTAACATCTCTTTGGTAGCAATTCATTTTTGTTAATGGTGCAGCCAAGAATGATGTTAGCAAGTCAAAAGTCTTGATAACCAGCGCAAGTGTAATAGCGGCAACAGTTATACTAAGTTGCTTTGCCTACTGCTACTGGAGAAGGAAGAAAAGGTTAAGTAGAGGTAATTATCACTAG
Organism: Gleditsia sinensis; assembly: GCA_037074535.1. Lineage (NCBI taxonomy): Eukaryota > Viridiplantae > Streptophyta > Magnoliopsida > Fabales > Fabaceae > Gleditsia > Gleditsia sinensis. Next base: position 64,154,430 of record CM073466.1, read on the forward strand.
TTACATATACTTTCTAAAAGTTCTATCAACTCATTTTACATAATTATGTATGGCTATAAGATCAAATATCAATTTACAAGCTTCCTCTTGTAGATGAAATGTTATCAGAGACCACTCCTATATCTTTTCATGACTTTTATCAAAGGGAGAGTTTATTGAACACAGACCTTCCTACCATCCCCTTAATCACAGTTCAACAGAGTACTCATCATTTTTCAGAAGAATCTAAATTGGGAGAAGGTGGATTTGGTCCTGTTTACAAGGTAACAATAAATTGGATTTAAACATTAACACAAACATAAACACATTACTAAATCTAAAATCCGACATGTATTGAATATGTATATGACTCCTTTATTGAAATGTTCGTGCTTTACAAGAAAGTTTTGATAATTTAATTTGACTCCTTAATTTTCTCTATCTGTTTATTTGTTGTCAATGCCTTTTCATCAGGGAACTTTACCAGATGGGAGGGAAACTGCTGTCAAAAGGCTCTCAAAAACTTCTGTTCAAGGTTCAGAGGAGTTTAAGAATGAAGTAATATTCATAGCCAAATTGCAGCATAGAAACCTTGTTAGGCTCTTGGGTTGCTGCATTGAGGAAAATGAAAAGCTACTTGTCTATGAGTACATGCCAAATTCTAGCCTTGACTTTCATCTTTTCAGTATGTTTTTTGAACTTCATCTCTCTCTCTCTCTCTCTCTCTCTCTCTCTCTCTCTTTTATGGCTTTCTTTTATTCTCTTTTTCTAACTCTAAATTATGTTGATGAGAGGGATTTGTGGACACAAGTGGGGATGGTGGTGTTGTTGTGTGGTATAAAGGAGTTAAGAGGTATAACCTAAGAAGCATGGACATTCACTTAGAATCGGGACACAACACAAACATGGGCACTATGATTCTATAGAACAATAAAATTTGAAGTGTCTATATTCAATTTGATTATCAAGTCATGTTTTATATGATGTACGAGGCATTCTAGATACAGACATAACTGAGACATGACTGATTCATGGTTGATAGGTTAGAACTTTCAATTCCAAATATTGGTTGTCAAGAAGTAAGAGTCTTGCTTTTTATCTCCATCACAATAATAGCAACACCTTTCATTCCCAAAACTTGTACTTTTGTGGTTATTATGAAATAAAATTTTCAATAAAATCTCTTATAAAAGAACTTAGAGAAAAAAAATGAGTTGATGAACATTTCTTCTGGTACCATTTTTCACACCAAGTCCAATACAAATGCTAATTTCCTTGGTTCTCTACTTCATATAAACCATTGTCATAAAATATTTTCCCTATCATTTTATTCTCAGATGAGACAAGAAGAAAGCAACTATATTGGAAACTAAGACTCAACATTATTAATGGAATTGCACGAGGAATTCTATACCTTCACGAGGACTCTCGCCTTAGAGTAATCCATAGAGATCTAAAAACCAGCAATATCCTTTTGGACCATGAGATGAATCCTAAAATATCAGATTTTGGATTGGCAAGGACATTTGAAAGAGGCCAAAACCAAGGAAATACAAGAAGAGTAATGGGTACTTAGTAAGTGTTATTTGCCACTCTTTTTTATTTTATTTTATATGAATTTTTTTTTGGCTCATGGCACAAGAATCCAAACACTCTTTTAATATATGAACTTTATTATTTCAGTTGATTAACAATTGAAAGTGTTATATAATTGATTTCAAACAGTGGATATATGTCTCCGGAGTATGCTATGGAAGGATTATTTTCAGTAAAATCTGATGTATTCAGCTTTGGAGTTCTTCTACTAGAAATTATCTCAGGGAAAAAGAATAGTAGTTTCTATCTTTCAGAACATGGTCAAAGTCTTCTTATTTATGTGAGTTTTCTCCTCTCATTTCCTCCATATACTTAAATTGCATATATTGATATAGGAAGAGCTTCAACTAGAGCTTAATATCAATATTCATGTTAAAAACTACAACACAAGCCACTATATTTTGCACAAGAAGTTAAATTTAACTGGGAAAAAAAAGTCTTCTTTTTGGTTGTAAAAAATGGGATGAATATCAATTTGATATTTTAAAAACTTTCAGTTTCACTTTATTACCTAAAAGCATGATTTCCAAAAGCACTAAAAATATTATACAATTGTTCAAGGACTAAATGTTCAATGGAGTTGAAACAAAAATCGCACTTTTAGGTAATGAAGTAATACAATTTTTTTAGTATCAAATTGATAATGACATCATCTTTCAAAGATGAAAATAAGTGAAGAATAGAGTTGGTAAGGATTAATCTCTAGACCATTTGGCCATGATGGCTCTAATATTATGTCAAATATCATTTTAACTCAAGTTTAAATTATTAAGTCTGCAAATAATTTTCTAGTATCTAATAATTCACAACTGCATGTAGACTTGGAAACTGTGGTGTGATGGAAAATGTTTGGAATTGATGGATCCAACATTGGAAAAGTCATACACAGTCGATGAAGTTTTGAAGTGCATACACATTGGTTTGCTGTGTGTTCAAGAAGATGCAGCAGATAAACCAACTATGTCGACTGTAGTTGTTATGCTGGCCAGTGAATCAATGAAACTTCCCAAACCTAACCAGCCTGCATTCTCAATTGGACGAATGGCCCTAGGTGAATCATCTACATCAAAAAATTCCAAGGATCCTTCTATTAATGATGTAACAGTGACTCAAATTACTCCAAGGTAAAGAAAATAAGTAGATACAACTTCTGCTATGAAGATCAAATGATGAGGAAATGAAGGCTTCTCTTTTGGGTTCTCCTGATTAGACCAAATCAAATAGATCCTTGCTATTTTAGTAGAGGCACTCGTAACAAATTGAAGAGCCTCTTTTGTAAATGAGTAGCATTTTCCTTTTTAGATATTCTCTTAGGAATAGGGCATCAGAAGTCATTTAAAGCTAGATAGAAAAATGACTATTTATATATGAAATTTTTTTTTGGTTGTAAAGTTTAGATTGTTAATATAAAGAACATGGTTTTAAAATTGAGATCTAAATTGCAACTGCAATCACAATATTAATGCTTTGAAAGCAGGGTTAACTCTTTTCATTGTACATTGTGATTTTTAGAGTCCCATGCAGTCCTGATCTACAAATTGCATCTCATAACATTTTATGAACATTTTTTGGCTATAAAAAAATGGTAGAATGGGAAGGAACTCCAAATACTACTGGGCAGGGCGCCAATGGTATGCTGGGATTGCTAGTAGAGGCCCACCCAAAAGATCACTGCACAGGCTTGAATCACAAATAGTTATACTCATATCGCAGCTACTCATTTAGGCCTTGGGCGCTAGGGGATCTCCCTAAGGAGGGATGTCCACCAAGTGAGACTTTAGTGGCTTCAGAGGGAATCAAACCTGCATCCATGAGAGAGATGAGAGTTAGCTCCGAATCCTTTGATAATGATAATAGGAACCATTCTGCCACTCCTCAATAATCAAAACATATCATGTGTGTTGACTAACACACGAGGCTAACAATACTCCTACTAACTGAAGTTTCAAGGTACATTAAAACTAACATTTATTGCTGCTAGCTAACAGTGTTTTTGAATAAAACTCTTTCTATAGAAAACATTATATGAAATACCAGCTTTACACTTTAAACACAAATTCTATAAAACAATTCTTCCATCAAACAACTTTACATCAAATGTATAATATAATTCTCTAATCATTTTTTGTGAACAATACAATGTATCATATTCAATGATTGAGAATCATAGCTTGGCAATAGGCATAGTACTTTTTCTTTTGTTTAGATCATACCTTTCATAAAAAAAATCTCTAATTTTTAGATAAAATCCAGAATATCAAATTCATAGCAATTGTCTCACACATCTAACGTATGAAATATTATTTTGCAAGCTCTTCACAGCAATATGTGACTTTCACAATACAATTAAGAACATCTCAATTCTAACACCGTTCTATTCTTCATAAGTTTGATGGAGGTTCAAATATGTGAGGTTTATTCAGCATGCCTAAGGGCTCTAAAATGAAGAAGCATCAAACAAAGTAAAATCATTTATTAAAAATTCCATGTTAATATCAGAAAATAACACTAGTTTAACAATAATCTAATTTTAGAAATCTTTAAAACAAATAGAATAACATTTCTTTCACTAAATGAAATATATGATTGAAGAAATAAATAAAATAGATTATACACTACAAGAAATTTAATTTTTCGTGGCGACTTTTAAATTCGTCACTAAAAGCTACTTTCAGTGGCGACATTTAGGGTCGCCACTAAAAGTTATGCTTTTAGTGGCGACACAAGCATGTCGCCACAAAAACTCGCATTTTTAGTGGCGACTTGAATAATGTCGCCACTAAAAATGGAGGTAAAAACTGATTTATAATTTTTTTTCGACAAAAAGTACACTTTCAGTGGCGACATTTGATGTCGCCACTAAATCCTGGCTTTCGTGGCGACTATTTGTCGCCACCGAAAAGGTTTTAGTGGCGACCTGTGACGTCGCCACTGAATTTTGGCTTCAGTGGCGCCTGTTTGTCGCCCCTGAAAAGGATTTTAGTGGCGATTTAAACTAAATCACCACTGAAAGTAAACTTTTGGTGGCGACATGTGAAGTCGCCACTGAATCTTGGCTTCAGTGGCGACAAATAGTCGCCACTGAAAGGTTTTAGTGGTGATTTAAAATAAATCGCCACTGAAAACTAAAATTAGTTTTTTTAAAAAAAAAATTATCTTTAATTTATTTTTAATATATGCATAAAATTTAAAGTTTTTATATAAATTATATAAAAATTTATATTTTTTAAAAGATTGTTTTGTTGAGAGTGTTAAAAGAAATTTGATTAATATAGAGAAAAATTTAATATAATTATATATTTATTTCAACTATATAAATTCTTATTTATACTAAGTAAGAAAAGATGTGAAATACACATTGTTGTCACGTTCTATCTTTTTTTTGTTAATTTAATTTATTTTAATAACAAAGGGTTTGTTTCAATTTTAATTAATCATCAAAAAATTTCAAAATTTAAAAATTTTAAGTTAAAAGATCATTTTGTTATTTTAATCTATTAAAAATATATTTTGAATTTAATTTTGTTGAAGTTTAATTTTTAAACATATTACTTAAAAAATTATTTTCCTTGTATAAATAATTGTGCATTAACTATATTAATAGAAATTGAATAAATTTTTGTAACTAATTAAAATGAAATTTTAACTAAACTTTAGCATTGCTTTAATTATAATTTTTTTTTTAAATATTTATAAATAAAATAAATTTGAAGACATTTTTTAATTTAATTAATTCTTAAAAGATTAAATTGATGAAGATAAATTTTAAAAAATAAAGTTGAATATATATATATATATATATATATATATATATATATATATATATATATATATATATATATATATATATATGAAATATGCAAAACCTATATTCTGATTATCCATTAATATATTTTAAGAATATATTTCGTTTTTTTCTTTAATAATTAAAAAAATTTAAAATAGTTCATGTATTAAATACAAGATATCAATTGTCATGAAAAGATGGCAATATTTTCTCGTAAAATTTTTATTAAAAATTCTAATAGATAATACCACTAGCGCAGCCTTAATAGAAATTGTTGTTGCTCATTCTAAAATTTCAACTATGATTTCTAATTCTTCTTTTGTAAAAAATGATTGTGTAAAACTTAAAGGCATGATATAAATACATAAAAGTACAACATATAAGAAATGTAAAGAAGGAATATAATGTGTTATGTACAAAAGTACATACATGTAAAAAAGTTGCTAGGAAGAATATATGAACATTCTACTAACATAACTTGCTAAATATGATAAGCCACTTTTACATATAGAGTATGTTTGGCAAGTCAAATCGTATTTGACTAACTTATAAGTTTGTTTGACCAAATTAGAGTTGTTTGGTAAACAAGCTTATTTAAGTAGCTTATAGCGTATTATCATACGCTACTTTAAGTAGCATATAGCTTTTAGCTGATAACTTTTATAATTTTATTCATTTTTTATCCTTATTATTTTATTCAAATTTCAACACTATCCTACTCATAAGATGTCACTGTTTTTACTATGTTTAAACAACATTCAAATTATATACCCTATGATGAAATTCCATATATTATTGATAGTGACACAAAAAATAAAAATTTAGAGACATCTATTAAGATAAAAGATATTCGCAACAATATTACTAATTTATTGTGGGACACTATATAATATGTTTATTTTGTATTTTTTGGGATTACATAATGAAGTGTAATTAATAACAAAAAATGATAAATTTTATATAAGTATATCATTTTATGTTATTTTACATTTATCAACTAATTCAATAGATAATTTTACCAAACACTTGTAATTCAATAAATTAACTTATCAGCTTTTAGCTAAAAATTAGCTTTTAAACTTTCAGTTAACTTATCAGTTATTTTTGCTAAATATATATAGCCATAGTCTTGTTGTATGGCTTTTAACTAGTCATTTATTTATTTTTTTGTTTTTTTCTTTGAGTTTCTTCTAATTTCCGTTTTAAGTCGCATACCAACCTCATACAAGAAAAAAACAAGTTAAAATCAAACAAATTTATTTTGATTATACAAGATCATGTCTTCAATCTCTAGAAAAAATGTAGAAGAAATGTAATAAAAAAATGTTATAAAATGATAGAATTATGAACTTAATGGGGTCGCCATTGAAATTAAACCCTTTAGCTAGAGATTGACGTGGGTTTTATACCCAAAACGTGACCTAGCTTCCAGGAAATTAAACCCGAGCCACCTAGCCAGAATAGCGCCCTTCATCAGCTCCCATCTTCATCTTCAGAGTTCAGCTTCTGCTCTTCAAATCTTGCCCTAACTTTTAAACCTGGCCTCACTTCAGTTAACCAAAACGCAGCCCTGGAAGAAAACTTGAGTCCCCAACCCAGCAACCTGGCCTCCCTTTAGCTGCCATCTTCAGCGTTTAGCTTCTCCTTCTTCCATTTCCTGCCCTAACCTTCTCAGCCTCTGTATATTATCACCCCCAATTCCAACTGATTATCTCTCTTCAAGCCAACAAGCTTTGCTCTTAACCCAGTCGCCATCGAGAATTTAGTGCCAGAGCTCTGTTTTTCATTCAAGCATTAATGGCTTGCTAGAGGTGTGCATTTGGTTCTCGGGTTTGGTGTGCGTTTGGTGTGCGTTCAACATTAACTGAATATTGTTCTACACACTTCTTTTGCTTAATATAATTCTGTGTATGAAGAGGTAGAAATTATGTTTTGCATATGAAATATGTTCCCATAATGTAGTCAGTTGATTTGGGCAAAATTAATGTAAATGTTTGCTTTTTAATTTTTATTTCCCTTTGCTATGAAATAGTTTGTTAAATTTCAAGTTGATTTGGGCAAAAAAATCATATGCAGTATAAAGAGGAAGGACTTGACTATTTACATAATGGAAGTGAACCACCAGTTATACACCGCGATGTCAAGTGCAGTAATGTTCTGTAGGATATGGAGATGAATGCCAAGGTCTGTGACTTTGGCCTCTCTAAGCAAGTAATCCAGGCGGATGCAACTCATGTCACTACTCTTGTCAAGGGCACTGCTGGCTATCTAGACCCTGAGTATGTTCTAGAGATTGAGAAAATAATGGTTTTCTGATAACTCTATACTTTTCTAAACTTGTTTCCATGTACAGGTACTATTCCACCCAACAGCTGACTGAGAAAAGTGATGTATATAGTTTTGGAGTTGTTCTTTTGGAACTCATTTGTGGAAGAGAACCATTGAGTCACTCTGGAACTCCTGACTCCTTCAATTTGGTGTTATGGGTAAGCAAAAGCTCCATTAACTTCAAACTTAAAAGGCTGTTGTGTGATGAAATGCATTAGAGATAATAAAAATATTTATGGGCTTTTCCTGTTCATGACCAAATAACCATGAGGTGGTATTATTCAGTTTGAAATTTATAACCCCCATTTGTAATTATTTTGCCCTTATGCATAAAAAGGCTACTACAACATTTCAATTTATGATTCTCCCTTCTTTTTTCAGCTTATATCAATTATGCCTGACTACAAACTTTACTTCTTTTTCATTGAAAACTTGCACTCTATTAGTGTTTACTATTGAGAAATTTACGTCGTAGTTTCTTGACTACCAAGTGCAGGCCAAGCCCTACTTGCAGACAGATGCATTTCAAAGATTGCCACTGGGAGATTTAGTGTGGATCACCTCCATGAGAGGGATCTTTTGGACGTGTTTACCCTGGTTCAATTTGATGATGGAAAGGTATCTTAACCTATTATTTCCACTAGTCAACTTCTATGTCAAATTTTGTTAGCAAAGACAGTATTTCCACAATAGTATCATTCTACTTCATATTTTGGCTAGAAGTACACTTATTGAAATAGTAGCCATACATGCATGCATTTATTTTATTCTATATATGATGTTGAAGAGAGTTGTTGTCACATTATATATTCTTATCTTGTTCTAAGGCGCAAACGTTTAAGTAAAAGTAACTTATTTGATTGCCTATGATTATACAACTAAGAACTACATTTAGCCTAAACCAGGGATAATTCATTTTTATTATAAAGTAACATAACACATGCTAGTCAGATTGGTGATGTACGTTATATAAGGGAAGAAGGAAAATAATCTTTCATTTTATTTGTTGAACTTGCAGCAGCCCAGAATTTGAGGGCTTAAACTTTTGGATATAATATGATACAAACCATTTAGTACATTAGAAAGTGAATGGAGCAAGAAATGCATTCCTTGTTCAATAAATTATAATTTGTTAGACATTTTACTACTGGGCACATATATTTCTCTTCTTGAAGCAAACAATTTAGATATGTATTAAAATCTTGTTAACATTCCTTGACCATTCTGTTACAGTTACCCAAAATATATTAATTGTTATAGTCAATATCATTTTGTTAATAAGTAGACCATTAAAACTGGTCTTTTGACTAGCAATAGGACTTCATTGTCAAACATCTTTGGACCATTAATGTTAACGGATTTAACTTTTCATTTTTATCGATTTGTTGCAGTGTTCAAGAAGGACAGTTGCTCTAATCACTTGTGTTTTGTGTTTATAAGAAATTGTATTGCTACATTGTGGATAGATATTGTATTATTACATTTAGATCTCAATGAATGATAAATTTGTATTTTGTTTTCATTGGTTCTTGACTAATTTAATGGTAGGTCAAATAATTTTAGTTGGGAAGAAATTAAAATTAAAATATTTATAAAACAAATCTGTTTTAGCATTCCATGGTGCCAGATGGCATCATTAAAATTAATTTTCAATGAAAATATTTTGGGTGTTGCCACTAAAAGTTAGATTTATAGTGTCAACATCTGTTGTCTTTTCCATTGACGACATTTTCTGTCATCATTGAAAGTGAAGTCTACTAAATGACACTTTCAATTATGATACTTTTTTCTGAGTTAGATTGATTGCTCTTTTGATTAACACAGTTAGACATTGGTGCTTTATGTTGTTTGAGCTAAATTCTTTCATTGTTGATATATATATAAATATATGTATGTACCGAATAATTGCACTGGTTCCCACTGTTGCAGGTCAACCAATTGTTTTACGTAGATCAAAAATGCCAAAGTACATTTATTGAAAATGGATCTGATGGGCTTTCTCAGCAAGAAGACTTGTAGAGAAACAACAATATGTAATAGAGCGTTGCACCGGGCTTTACAGCAAATATAACACGAATATCTTCAAGAGAATAACCAACTTAGTTGTATTTTGTCACTATATTTTTATATGTGTTGGCTTTTATTAACTGATAATATTTGTTACAAATACATGTTATATTGTATCACTTAAAAATGTTGAAATTAAATTTCACTTATGTTATATTATATCATTGATTCTTTAAGATTTTTTAGAGTTTCTCAATATGTCTGTTTGGAATTAGATATGTTTTTCATGAAATAATTCTAATTTAGTTTTTTGACATTTAAAACAATATAAATAAAATTTCAAAAAAAAAATTATATAATATTTGCTTCAAACCATGAATTTCTTTTGCATGGGCTTTTAGTGGCGATTTATTGAGGTCGCCACTAAAGGGTATATTTGGTGGCGACATAAGTCGCCACCGTAGGTGTTGGGATGCACTTTTCAGTGGCGACTTACTGAGGTCGCCACTAAAGGGTACATTTGGTGGCGACTTAAGTCGCCACTGTAGGGTGTTGGGATGCACTTTTTAGTGGCGACTAACTGAAGTCGCCACTAAAGGGTACATTTGGTGGCGACCTAAGTCGCCACCGTAGGGTGCTGGGATGCGACTAACTGAAGTCACCACTAAAGGGTACATTTGGTGGCGACTTAAGTCGCCAACGTAGGGTGCTGTGATGCACTTTTTAGTGGCAACCTCAGCAAGTCACCACTAAATGTATACATTTAGTGGCGATTTTTTTGCTTTCGGTGACAATTATTTTACTTTTAGCGACGAATTGTTTATTTTTGTGGCGATAAAAGTCGCCACCAAAAGATAATTTTCAGTGGCAACTTCAAAAAGTCGCCATTGAAACCCTTTAGTGACGGTCGTAAAGGTGGCGACTTTTTAGTGGCGAAATGTCGCCACAAAATGGTATTAGTGGCGACTTGGTGACTTAGTGACTTTTAGTGGCGACAAAAGTCGCCACTGAAAGTCAAATTTACTCATAGACAAAAAATTTAAATTTGAATACTATTCATAGCAGTGAGAGTACTACTTTTAATGCTGGACTTAATGTTTACAATGGTGACCGAAATGTTGTATGACCATACAACTTTGAATCGTTAGTTTTTGACAATCCCGGCCTAAGTCCATATATGGAGTTAATTTTTCATTTAAAACTCCCTAAGTAATAATTTTTAAAATTCATTTAACTTGAAAATTTTCTCTCAAAATTTCAGGTTATCGAAGAAATTATTCTGCTAAAGTAGGAGAATTCACTATCCTAAATCTAGTGGTATCAACGGTATCACTATTAAAGGTCTGAAAGTACTTGAAATTTTAGAGAGAAAGTATAGAGATAAATATGAATAGTGACTTGGAAGTGAGGAGAACTGTAGAGAATTTTGGAGAAAAAATAATGGGAGATATCTTTATATGATAGAAAGGCATTTTCATAATTTCAATCCTTTTTAGTAGATTTTTGGGTTGGCATTGCAACGATGAGGATCTAGCATCACGACCCTGATCTTTTTGATCCTAGATTTGTATTTCTAGCATGCTGACATTGTGATTCTAACAATCTAGCATCGTAGTACTAAGTTTCTAAATTTTGAATATGCATTTCCTGATTTTGGTATAGCGGCTACGGAAATCTAGCGTCGTAATGCTATCCTTTCTAGATTTTGTGAGATGCAGTCTAGAAAACATGGTGTTGCCACAATGAATATCTAGTGTCGCAATGCTAGCTCTTCTGAAAAAAAAATTTGAATTATGGCCTCCAACTTCTCAAAATCTGTATTATACTCTAAACAAAATTTCTAATCACATTCTTTATTCATTAAATCTCTTAATAAACCATATAATAAGATAAAATATAGTCTTTTAAATGTAGGGGCATAACAAAATTGATGGAAAGTTTCTTTTCTAAATCCTCTTCTTTTTGTTGAATTCAAAGTTACAAGTGATTTTATTTACAAGAGGCTGACCAGTTGATAACCACTTTCACGGTTTCAATACCTAAAAGTTTCAACCTACGTTTAATGTTGATCTTGGGGTTCTGGTACATAAAAATATACTTCAAAATTATTTATAAGATATTTTGGCTTAAAAAATATATAAAATTGAAAGGGCCGGGTAAAATACAATTTTATTACCTTGTGGTTTTAGTTGTTTTTACTTTGCTACCACGTAGTTCAAAAGTTAACATTAAGCCAACCTGAGTTTTGCACCATTAGCACAATATTTTTGTGTGCTCTAGTTTCATTAAATCTCATATGATCAAGTCAAATCTAATTTCTCCAAGTATCTTTAAATTTCATCTTAAAAGCACTCTGGAAACTAAGATTTTAAAGATCAAACAAAAATTTGAGAATGTTAGATTTGATGATGATTAAGTAGGAATTTTGAAATGAGGCAAGAATTTAGGGAGAGTGAGGCTTGATTAGCAAGAAAGAGGTTAATTAGGATTTTGACATAAATCGGGAGTTAGAGGTTCAAAAAAATTAATTAGTTATACTTGTTAGATTGAACAATTAAACTACGATGACTTGAGAATAGGGCAAGAATTTTGGAGAAGTGTAGAGCTCAGTTAGAAAGAAACGGTTTAGAACTTTTGAGACAGAATTGAAATTTTTTTTTGAAAATAATAAAGAGATGTTAGTTTGAACGATCCTTTAAGAATTTGGAAACTGTGAGGGTTAATCAAAAAGAGAATGGCTAAGAATTTTATGATAAAATGAAAGAAATTTGAAAATATTAGGAAAAAAAAGGGGACGGAAATTTGAAATTTTCGTTAGAGTTTTAACAAAATTAAATCGTATAGTAATGTTGTGGTATCAAAGTGAACCTCTTGAGTAACATAATGTCAACGTTAGAACTACAAACTAACAAATTAAAAAAAGTCCAAATTACAAAGTAGCAGACTATATTTTACTCAAACTAAAATCCATGTGTTGTTTATTTTCCATAAAAAGTAATAATACATACTTTTCCGTATATTTCGTACTATTTTTTTAGTAAATTAGATTTTCAATCTACAGTAGCATATTGACTCAGAATTTTTCCCCCAGCGACCAAAATATCTAGGGTTGACTTTTTCGTGAGTGGTGAATTTTTTATACTTTTGTTCATCAGGATTTTTCACTAATTTTTCCAGGTCAATAGTGTAGTTCAAGAAGGTTGGTCTAAGATTAGGTTTGGAAATATTCAAAAATACCACGAGAAAAAGCAGCTAATTAGATGACAACTCATGGGAGACTACTTAAACTTTTCAGAGAAACTTTTGAAATTCCACTCATGCTTTTGATAACTACGGTAATTTGTTGACTGAAGTTGTTTGCGTGCACGCTGGTAAACTTGCCAGCTCTCTTGAATATACTACTGAAAACGAAATAATATTAACTTGTTTTACCAAAAAAATATATTAAAGTTCAATTAGGGTTTTAAATGATAATATGCAATTGAATTATGACTAATAAAGCTAGTGCTATTTTTGGTGGATAATCTTCGACATGATCTGCAAAATAAAATAAAATAAATACTATGACGGTGTTACTGTGGAAACCGAGTTAATTTATTACTAAAAATAAAATAAAATAAATGAATTAAATATATATATATATATATATATATATATATATATATATATATATATATATATATATATATATATATATATATATATATATGAAGATTATGGTATTTATAAAGTAAAATATTAATTTTATTTGTTTAACTCAGTTCAATAACTAGTAGGTCCAAAATCCAAATGATTAATTTTAAACTTGTGATTACTGCACACAACTTAGTATTCTGCATTTTTTACCTTCATATATAGTAATTATATTGTAATTGCAAGGCAACTACAACAATTTAATACTTTACTTTGAATATTTTGTGGACTATATACATGGAGATGCATGTAAAATAATTAGAAATCCAGAATCTTTCGTGTTTGATTGCATATGCATATAATATATATGATTTCTAATCCAAATGATTAATTTTAAACTTGTGATTACTGCACACAACTTAGTATTCTGCATTTTTTACCTTCATATATAGTAATTATATTGTAATTGCAAGGCAACTACAACAATTTAATACTTTACTTTGAATATTTTGTGGACTATATACATGGAGATGCATGTAAAATAATTAGAAATCCAGAATCTTTCGTGTTTGATTGCATATGCATATAATATATATGATTTCTAATACTCATACTAAATAATATTTAATATAATTTATAAAAATTATAATTACATTTCTTATAATTTCAAATTGAGATGAGAATTTTTTTTTTGAAATTTATAAAATCTATTCACGTGAATTCTTAAAGTTTTTAAAAAATTATATTAGTTTTTTTATTTTAAGTTTTTTAAGTATTAATTTAAAGTTTTGATAATTTGTATTATATTAAATTAAATTATTTATATCTTAAGTTTTTCAAATTTAAATTCACATATTCTTTAACTTCAATTTATACCAATTTTTCGTTTCATTCACAAAATCATTAATAAAACTTATATTTTAAATTTTTAACTAAGAAAAAAAATATAAAATATAAGTTTTATTAATGATTTTGTGAATGAAACGAAAAATTGGTATAAATTGAAGTTAAAGAATATGTGAATTTAAATTTGAAAAACTTAAGGGAAATGAATGTATTTTATTTTATTTAATATTGAATATCTCACTTATTATATTACTATAACAATGTTCCAATTGCCTTCATAAGTTTTACAGATAAAAATTTCATAGGTTATAGATTACTTTGATATTTAAATCTAAGTTTTAAATTTTATAAATTATCCAAATTCTTCACCAATAAATCATATGGAGTGAGTAACTTTTATTTTAATGACATCATTATAAGTATCCATAAGAGCCTCTGGAGGCATTTAGTTTTCACTTTTGTTCATGTTTTCTCCACAACCTTTAATTTGAAGTTATCACAACCACCACCACTAGTTAGGTCGACGTAGAAAATAGGAGGAAGAAAATTAGCCATACGCATGTTATCCATGGTACTAGCAAAAACAAAAAAGTATCAATCACGCATAAATTTATTCAAAATCATTAAAAATTCACAAGGCTTGCAGCAAATGAGAATGTAGTATTTGTATTGTTACGTACTTTGTATTTTAATTTTGAAGTTTTGACCTTTAATAAATCCAAAAAAAAAAAATGGGGATTAGTGAACGACACCACTAGTCGAACGTAATATAAAAAATATATTTAATAGAGGTTTTAGTATAGAATAATAAAGAACATAAAAAATTATATTTATTTATTTTAATATATATTTTTAAATTATAATTTCTCTCATAATTTATAAAAATATTGTAATTTTTTCAATTTATATATTCTATTATATTAATTCAAATTAGATGTTAAATTTAACGTTTTAAAAGTTACATATACTATTTGGACTCTTGTATTATCCAACTAATTCAAAAAATTTATTATACTTTTTCTCTTTTTTGCTTGCACTCTTACCCTAAAGTATTTTTCCAATAAATGTTGAGATTGGTATGGGTATAAGAACGTAAAGAAGGAGAAATAGTGAAATTTTTGGATTAAATAGATGGTACTATACATAAATGTTAAATTAAAGTAAATAAATATAGTTTCTCTTAAAAAATAATTACACAAACATGTTATTCATTCTGATATATATCTCATGTAACTGCCCGGTCGCTTCTGTCTGAAAGCGCGGTTTATGAGTTTGTCATAGTTAAAGTTTTGCCAACTTGCCAGCCAAATTAGGCTGGGGTTGGTTAGGTTCTTCAATGAATAATTAATGTGCCTCCGTACCCAGCAATGTCATTTTCCATATTAAAGACACTAAAAAATTTGGGTGGTGAATGCAAGTATGTAATATGTGCTTGATTAGATGTGTTGTTACACATTTGAATACTAATTTTTTCAATATTTCTTCGGGGATAAGTTTTAATTTTTTTAAAAATAAAAATATATTTTTACTTTAATCTTTATATTTAATTATAATTTTTTCATAATTTATTAATTTTTATAATTGACTCTTTGATTTATCAATTTTGTTATACTTTGTCCTCTATTGCTAATTTTTCTGGTGTGAAATTATTAAAATATTTTTTTATATAAAAAATTTATAAAATAAAATATTAAGCAAACATAAAAATATTTTAATAATTTCACATAAATATTATTAAAAGTTAACATTTAATTTAAATGGTAAAAAATAGAGTCTAATAGAACATAGATTAGAAGATCAAATATAAAAATTGATAAAATAGAAAAAAATTATAATTAAATAAAAAAAAATTAGTGTAAAAAAATATACAGTTTATTTGATTCTGTATTTTTTTGTTTTTAAAAATATGTTATTTTTTGTTTTTTGAGTAGTTTAGGAATAAAAATAAAGCTCCTTTATTTTTATTTTT
Source organism: Gleditsia sinensis (assembly GCA_037074535.1). Classification (NCBI taxonomy): domain Eukaryota; kingdom Viridiplantae; phylum Streptophyta; class Magnoliopsida; order Fabales; family Fabaceae; genus Gleditsia; species Gleditsia sinensis. The sequence continues at coordinate 64,170,575 of CM073466.1, forward strand.
TTGTTTTAAAAATAATTTTTTTAGAACTTATTGTTTTTTAAAAAAAATTAAAAAAATTTATTATAAAAAAAATTAATTTTAAAAAGAATTACCAAATCAGACCATAATTTTCTCAATTCTTTTTTGTGACTTCGTGACTTCGTGTGGATCACTTTTGGCAGAGTAGACACAACTAATCTAGATTTTGTGTGTGTGTGTGTGTGTGTGTGTGTATATATACCGAGGCAGAATGGAAGCATACGTTACCCGAATTGTTAATTTTTGTAATTTATCAACTGTATTAAACTTTGTTTTCTATTATTAATGGTAGATATATAAAATTATAGAAATAATTTTCTAAAATAAAAAAAAAATAGAGTTAAGTGGATTTATATCATTGATCTACTAATTTTTAAAATTGAAATTAAGTGAATTCATATCGTATAATATAAAAAGCATATTTTGGACTGATTGGTGGACATATGTACAAAAAATTTCTGTCACTCGTACAAATTAATAACGGAATTGATACGAGGACATGCAATTTAAAAAATAAAAAATAATGTGTCTCACATTAGTAAATAAAAAAAATCTAAATATTATATATATAAATTTACAACGACCTCTTGACAAATTAATTTTTGAAGAAGAATTGATAATAACGTGTCTCATATCATTTAATAAAAATAATTTTAAATATTATATATATGAGTTTACAAATTTTATCTTACAAATTAATTTTCAAGGATGAATTAGGCGAGTTTACACCATGACAGTCAGCTTTCTTGGAATATTCTAGAGAGCGTGGACCACATAGTAACCTGCAGCCAACGAAATCTTTAAATCAAGACAAACAGTAACCAAACCATCGGTCCCTCCTCAGATCATTCATGAATCTCAAGTCAAATTTATTTATTTATTTTTGAGTAAGTATTAAATCTATAAACAGTAGAATAAAATTTATGTAAATAGAAAACTAAAAAGTTATTATTTATATTTAATTTAATTTAATTTTTTTTTATCTAAACAACAAATGATAACTTTTAAATTTTTATTTATATATATTTTGATCCACCGTCAATAAGTCAAACACTTACCCTTTTTTCTTCATTTTGCATAATTCATCAGCAACTTGACTTTCCTTATTTTCTTATACACTTCACTTTTTGGAAAATCTTGGCATGAAATTGAGGTAGATAGTCTCCAAATGAGCCATTGATGGGAACAAAACTCACTGTGAGATGATAGTCTCCAAATGAGCCAATGATGGGAACAAAACTCACTGTGAGATCATCAACCATCCTGGGATTGCTGATCAGTTTCATAGCCCTCACCCAAACAAGCACTGCTCAAGCACCAAACTATGTGGGTGATGACTGCCATAACTCAACCCAACAACCTCTCTCTGGTTCATACGAAACCAACCTTAACATGGTCCTCTCATGGCTATCCACTGATGCAGCCACAAGCAAAGGTTACAACCACACCAGCATAGGCGGCAATGGATCCGGCAACGCTGTGTATGGCCTCTACGATTGCCGAGGGGACGATGCAGGATACTTCTGTCAATTCTGTGTCTCAACTGCCAGCAGAGAAGTTCTCCAACGTTGTCCAAACCGATTATCTGCTGTCATATGGTATGATTTCTGCATCCTTCGCTACTCCGACAAGAATTTCTTTGGAAATGTGACAATAAACCCATCATGGCATGCTTTCGGGTCCAAAAACATCTCGGATCCAACCGAGCCTAAGAAGGCCGAGGATTATATGAGGAGTTTGATAAGAAAAGCAACCCAGGAGACTAACCAGTTGTTTGCCATGGGTGGGTTCGATTTGAGTCCAGGGAAAAGAAGGTATGGGTTGGTGCAGTGCAGTCGAGACCTTACTAATGAGGGGTGCAGGCAGTGCTTGGAGGCTATGGTGGATAAAGTTCCTCAGTGTTGTGAGAAGAAGCAGGGATGGCAGGTTTTGGCTCCAAGTTGTTTGATAAAGTACGATGATTTTATGTTCTACCAGCTTAATAATCATCAAACATCGTCGTCTTCTACAAGTCCAGGTAACTGATCGTTCGCTATCCCTTCTAGTTTTTTTTTTTCTTTAAATTACATTCAATTTTTTTTAAAATTTTCACTCATATTTCTTTTAATTTTAATTTATATAAAATATTTTTATTCACAGAATTTTTAATAAATATTATACTTTATAAATTTTTTAAAAACCTATAAATAGTATGATCAAAATATCAAATTAATATTTATAAAAAAATTTTAAAAAAATGTTACTATAATTTTTTAAAACTTGAGGGATTATTGATTTTCTATGTAGTTTGCACTGTGCAAATTTGATCTTACTGCCTTTGACCTGGTCCTGCCTGGTTGCGGACAAAGGCCAAAGAGTTGTTGAGATTGTGTGGTGTGGGTTATCTTTGGAATTATAGGACTACTAATGGAAACTAAAAATTGGTTGTTGAGATTGTGTGGTGTGGGTTATCTTTGGAATTATAGGGCTATCAATGGAAACTAAAAATTGTTAGAAAATTAATATAATCAAGAATTTATAAAAATTAACAAACCTAAGATCTTTATACATAATTTTAAATGTTATATCTTGACTCGGCATAATTAGTACAAATCTATTAAATATAGACAAGGCATCCATGTTGTTAAGTTCAAGTTCACGCTAGAAATACCCTCTAATTACACTTCAGTGTTTTAGCTAAACAATTATTTGTTCTTGGTTTAAAGTGTATTATTAATATATAATTTTTGGCTTATTAGGTATCATTAACTACCATATAATATATTTTTAATTCTAAATTTAGGAGAAATAATCACTTGAATATTAAAATATCAATAATTTCAATTTTTAAATTATGTAATTTATTTAATAATTAAATAATTTCATAAAAATGATTGAAAATTGTAACTATTTGTTTAATCCCAATAGTAATCTTAAAATACCATAAAAAAGTTTTAAGGTATGAAAAATAATTTTAATGTGAAATTTTTTTATTTTAGTATTCACATAAATCTTTTTTTTTAAATTAAGATCAAAATTAGATACTACATAAGAGTAATAATTTAACAAATTACAAGAATAAATTAAAAAACATATTTTAAAATACTAGATTAAACTATATTTTACTCTCGAAATAATATCATTTTATATGTGGCAACAATGTGGGCTTGCTTGGCCTTTTTGTTTTTTTGGCCCAGTGGATCGCTTGGCTTTGTTTATGCCATATTTTAATTTTTTTTTTTGTTGGAAAAAAAGTTAAGTATAATTTTTATGTAACTTTTGTTATAATTTAAAATAAAAAAATATGACATATAATTTTTTTAAAGAATCACCTATATAGTTTTAATTTATTAAAAAAAAATTAAATTTCATAATTTTATTATCAAATTTTATGATAAATAGTTTGTTAATTTTTGTGTTATTGTGTCAGTGGGATTTTGTTTTTCAAAATTAAATATGGAGAGTAATTCCTGGATTCATTAGAGTGGGTCATGGGGTCCATAAATGCTGTTGGCCAGAAATAATGTGTGTCCCTATCTTCCGTCCAAAAGTAATTGGAGAATTATAAAATGGGGTTCTTCTGATACATGTCTATTCATAAGAATGATATAATCTAATTAAAAAATTTAATTACAAATTAATTAAATATTGTTTGATATAAATAAATGTTATCATAGACAGAAGTCTTTTTAATAATTCCCCCAAAGTAATTTTGGGAAACCTACTTTTGGACAGAAACCAAACATATTGCTCAGATATAATGAATCACAAGCATGTAATATTCTAAACTATTACGTGCTAAGTTGAAAAAGTTGTCAATAAAAAATGTGATTAAGACAATCATCTCCACATATTGATGTTGGATCGATTTCACCACATTTTTCAAGAGTTCAGAGGACTCTTTTGTTAAAAGTCGAGGCAGAATTTTTTAGACATGATGCACTAACTATATATGAACCATAAATAAAGGCACTACCTTCAAAAAATCAGGCACTAGTCTTAATTTTTCACAATATGGCACTTTGTAATAATTAGGTTAGTTCTTATTTATTGTAATAATTCTATAAGTCTCTCGGGAATACTATATAAGGGGAGAGATGTGTAACATATATCAAACATACTATTTGAAATTATCAAGGCTTAAATACATTATTGTTTTCTCTATTTTAATAAATAAGTTAATTTAGTTTTTCTATTTTAAAATACACCAATTTAATTTTTCATATTTTTGAGACTTTACAATCAAATATTTTAATAAAAAAATTGGTATATGTATAAGAAATTTTTTTATCTGGCCATTCAAAATTTTTTATAAATTGCATAATTGTCATATGTTTTAATTGTTACTAATTAAGAATGACATTGGAGATTGTCCATGTGATATTTTTAATACATGGACATATTTTTTATAGAAAGACTCAAGTTTATTGTCTTAGGACCAAATTGGTATATTTTAAAATAGAATGACTTCATTTGTTAAATTAAAGAAATCAAAAGTTTATTTAAACCAATTATAGAAAACCATAATATATTATCTTTCATCATATCAAACTACTTATATTTTACACTTCCTATTTTGGATAGATTTGAGCAACCTCCACTTCTTGCTCATTTGAGTCTACCATTCTATCATAACTATGCATTTTCATATTACACCAACTAACATCTCTTTGGTAGCAATTCATTTTTGTTAATGGTGCAGCCAAGAATGATGTTAGCAAGTCAAAAGTCTTGATAACCAGCGTAAGTGTAATAGTGGCAACAATTATACTAAGTTGCTTTGCCTACTACTACTGGAGAAGGAAGAAAAGGTTAAGTGGAGGTAATTATCACTAGTTACATATACTTTCTAAAAGTTCTGTCAACTCATTTTACATAATTATGTATGGCTATAAGATCAAATATCAATTTACAAGCTTCCTCTTGTAGATGAAATGTTATCAGAGACCACTCCTATATCTTTTCATGACTTTTATCAAAGGGAGAGTTTATTGAACACAGACCTTCCTACAATCCCCTTAATCACAATTCAACAGAGTACTCATCACTTTTCAGAAGAATCTAAATTGGGAGAAGGTGGATTTGGTCCTGTTTACAAGGTAACAATAAATTGGATTTAAACATTAACACAGACATAAACACATTACAAAATCTAAAATTCGACATGTATTGAATATGTATATGACTCCTATATTGAAATGTTCGTGCTTTAAATGAAAGTTTTGATAGTTTAATTTGACTTCTTACTTTTCTCTATCTTTTTATTTGTTGTCAATGCCTTTTCATTAGGGAACTTTGCCAGATGGGAGGGAAATTGCCGTCAAAAGGCTCTCAAAAACTTCTGGTCAAGGTTCAGAGGAGTTTAAGAATGAAGTAATATTCATAGCCAAATTGCAGCATAGAAACCTTGTTAGGCTCTTGGGTTGCTGCATTGAGGAAAATGAAAAGCTACTTCTCTATGAGTACATGCCAAATTCTAGCCTTGACTTTCATCTTTTTAGTATGTTTTCTGAACTTCATCTCTCTCTCTATCTCTCTCTTTTATGGCTTTCTTTTATTCTCTTTTTCTAGCTCCAAATTATGTTGATGAGATGGATTTATGGACATAAGTGGGAATGGTGGTGTTGCTGTGTGGTATAAGGGAGTTGAGAGGTATAACCTAAGAAACATGGACACTCAATTAGAATCGGGACACAACACAAACATGGGCACTATGATTCTGTAAAACAATAAAATTTGAAGTGTCTATATTCAATTTGATTATCAAGTTTTATATGATGTACGACGCATGCTAGATACAGACATAACTGAGACATGATTAATTCATGGTTGATAGGTTAGAATTTTCAATTCCAAATATTGGTTGTCAAGAAGTAAGAGTCTTGCTTTTTATCTCCATCACAATAATAGCAACACCTTTCATTCCCAAATCTTGTACTTTTGTGGCTATTATGAAATAAAATTTTCAGTAAAATCTCTTATAAAAGAACTTACAGAAAAAAGAGAGTTGATGAACATTTCTTTTGGTACCATTTTTCATACCAAGTTCAATACAAGTGCTAGTTTTCTTGGTTCTCTACTTCATATAAACCATTGTCATAAAATATTTTCCCTATCATTTTCTTCTCAGATGAGACAAGAAGAAAGCAACTAGATTGGAAACTAAGACTCAACATTATTAATGGAATTGCACGAGGAATTCTATACCTTCACGAAGACTCTCGCCTTAGAGTAATCCATAGAGATCTAAAAGCCAGCAATGTCCTTTTGGACCATGAGATGAATCCTAAAATATCAGATTTTGGATTGGCAAGGACATTTGAAGGAGGCCAAAACCAAGGAAATACAAGAAGAGTAATGGGTACTTAGTAAGTGTTATTTGCCACTCTTTTTTATTTTATTTATATGATTTTTTTTGGCTCATGGCACACAAATCCAAACACTCTTTGAATATATGAACTTTATTATTTAAGTTGATTAACAATTGAAAGTGTTATATAATTGATTTCAAACAGTGGATATATGTCTCCGGAGTATGCTATGGAAGGATTATTTTCAGTAAAATCTGATGTATTCAGCTTTGGAGTTCTTCTGTTAGAAATTATCTCAGGGAAAAGGAATAGTGATTTCTATCTTTCAGAACATGGTCAAAGTCTTCTTATTTATGTGAGTTTTCTCCTCTCATTTCCTCCATAAACTTAAATTCCACAAATTGATATCGGAAGAGCTTCAACTAGAGCTTAATATCAATATTCATGTTAAAGACTATAACACAAGCCACTATATTTTGCACAAGAAGTTAAATTTAACTGGGAACAAAAGTCCTCTTTTGGTCGTCAAAAAATGGGATGAATATCAATTTGATATTTTAAAGACTTTTAGTTTCACTTTATTACCTAAAAGTATGATTTCCAAAAGCACTAAAAATATTATACAATTGTTCAAGGACTAAATGTTCAATGGAGTTGAAAAAAAATCACACTTTTAGGTAATGAAGTCACACAATTTTTTTTAGTATCAAATTGATAATGACATCATCTTTCAAAGATGAAAATAAGTGAAGAATAGAGTTGGTAAGGATTACACTCTAGACCATTTGGCCATGATGGCTATATTATTATGTCAAATATCATTTTAACTCAGAAGTTTAAATTATTAGGTCTGCAAATAATTTTTTAGTATATAATAATTCACAACTACATGTAGACTTGGAAACTGTGGTGTGATGGCAAATGTTTGGAATTGATGGATCCAACATTGGAAAAGTCATACACAGCCGATGAAGTTTTGAAGTGCATACACATTGGTTTGCTGTGTGTTCAAGAAGATGCAGCAGATAGACCAACCATGTCGACTGTGGTTGTCATGCTGGCCAGTGAATCAATGAAACTTCCCGAACCTAATCACCCTGCATTTTCAGTTGGACGAATGGCCCTAGGTGAATCATCTACATCAAAAAATTCCAAGGATCCTTCTATTAATGATGTAACAGTGACTCATATTACTCCAAGGTAAAGAAAATAAGTGGATACAACTTTTGCTATGAAGATCAAATGATGAGGAAATGGAGGCTTCTCTTTTGGGTTCTCATGATTGGACCAAATCAAATAGATCCTTGCTATTTTAGTAGAGGCACTTGTAAGAAATTGAAAAGCCTCTTTTGTAAATGAGCAGCATTTTCCTTTTTAGATATTCTCTTAGGAATAGGGCATCAGAAGTCATTTAAAGCTAGATAGAAAAATGACTGTTTATACATGAAATTGTTTTTGGTTGTAAAGTTTAGATTGTTAATATAAAGAACAAGATTTTAATTTTGAGATCTAAATTGCAACTGCAATTACAATATTAATGCTTTGAAAGCATGGCTAACTCTTTTCATTGTATATTGTGATTTTTAGAGTCCCATGCAGTCCTGATCTACAAATTGCATCTCATAACATTTTATGAATATTTTTTTGGGTATAAAAAATGGTAGAATGTGAAGGGACTCCAAATACTACTGGGCAGGGCGCCAATGGTATGCTGGGATTGCCAATAGAGGCCCACCAAAAGATCACTGTACAGGCCTAAATCACAAATAGTTATACTCATATCGCAGCTACTCATTTAGGCCTTGGGCACTAGGGGATCTCCCCAAGGAGGGATGTCCACCAAGCGAGACTTTAGTGGCTTCAGGGGGAATTGAACTTGCATCCACGAGGGAGATGAGAGTTAGCTCTGAATACTTGATCACTTGTGCCAACACGCATTGGAACCAGCATTTAGCTAATTAAGAAACATTAATACTTTATTCTATTCTAGTTACTTACTTAAAATGACAAAATTTTGAAGTCATTGGTCTTTTGATGACTAATACAGATTTCACTCAATATCATCCTTAAAACATGCCAACTAAAGTAAAAGCCTATGACAACCACCAAATGCCCCAAAACTCACTAGCTTTTTCAACTTACGTCCACTGCCCACAAAAAATGAAGGTGCAAGATCTAATTGAGAATATATGAACTATAATAGTTATATATTGTTCATGCAGATCTCATCATTGCCTTTAATTGGTGATGCTTAATCATATATAGTCATTATACATGTTTATAGGTCAAACCAGGTCGAACTTGGACCAAAACCCAATAAAATTTTAGATCTAAACTCAAGCCACAATTTACTTAAATTTTAGTTCATCATTGAAGATTAAGTAGTTGCCTAATCAGGGGCCAAGCATAGATTATAAAGAGTAACTCCATTATGATGACAATCACCAATAAGGCAATCAAAATCTCACAGTGGTAGTTGACTTAATATAGATTATGAAGATTATGATAATTCAAAAGAGTGTAGGAGAGGTTTTATCTTTAAACAATTATGCAAAAATTAGTTAAGATCATCAATCAAAGGATTGTTATAGAATCAATCAAGCCTATATAATAGGACAAAAAAAAAATCAAGAAATTGTGTTTTATATGGATTCCACAGTTTATCATATAGATTGGTTGGTTATACTTGATTAAAGTATAAATAAGCAAGCATTTTTTTCCATACATTATTTTGTAAAATGGAAAAATCATTAAAAACAGAGTAAATTATCTTTAATGATTAATATTCTTATTACACTGTCTTATTCTCTATTATAAAAATATACATAAATTTCTTTTAAAAAGAATAGTAAAATTATCTCTTCTTCTTTGATTAATACTTTTATTATATTGTCTGCTCATCTATTAAAAATAAATATATAAACATTTATTAAAAATAAGAGTAAAATATTCTCAACTTCTTTCATTAATATCTTTATTACGCAGCCATCACTTGTAATATAGAATGTATATGAATCTCCTTTTAAAAAAAATTGTTACAAATTAACCTAAGTATCTTAAATACTAGAGAAACAAACAAAAAATGAATAAATGAAATATCACTATATTAATTTTTTTTCTTCTCTTCTCAACTTTTAACTAATTTTCTAAGTCAACAAAATTGATATTTTTATAGCTCAAACTACTTCACACGTATTTTGAAAAAGAATAATTTGTATGATAGTGGATTATAAAGAAAATTTGAGTGTTCTTTTATTTTATTTTATTATTTGTTTATATTTCATAAAAATGTATTTGAGACATTTGGATTAAATTATATCATATTTTTTTATTTTTGAAGGAGATCTATGCATATATTTTTATAATAGAAATAATAATACTATAATAAGGACATTAATTAAAAGTTTGTACATATTTTTGAAAAGAGAAGAGGGGGGCCATGTAGCAAGTGCTACTAAATAGAAACCTTGTTATAAATATCCGTGGGTTTATAATTTGGTTCATATTGAAGAAAAAAAGATGAAACAAGTTTGTCACCGTTAAATAATATTGCAGCCAAACAGGGAGATACTAGGAAGTAAGAATCTTGATTATCAGCATAATACAAATAGTCAAATACTGGTTGTAGTAGCACTATTAAGATGCAGTGTCTTCCAACTCTGCTACAGTAAGGCAGTAGTTAGGAAATGTAATCACTCCAATTAAACTCATGGTTCTTGCCACTTGTCAGCTTGTAAAATGTTGCATATCTGTGCACAAATTTGTCGTAGGTTGCTGAGTTTCATAGAACAAGACAGAGCTCCCTGCTTTAAAGCCTTCTGTAGGTCCAAAACCTTTATCCCCCCCACCCCCAGGGGTGGGGGGGGGGGGGGGGTGGCGCACCTACAAACACACATTTATATATCCTTATCATATAATATTCTTGTGAGTAGGAATTTTATAGTCCCAAAACAGACCTAATTTTCAACTTGCTTCTCATATAATATATTACGCAAGCATTTAAAATAAAAGGTAGATTACAGAAACATATTCTTGTTTTTTTTTTTAATCATGGCATGAGTATTTTCACATCGTTTTTTGATATAAGACTAATATTGATAGGAGTACTTAGCTACTGTTTTCTATAAGTAGTTTTTTTAGCTCAAATTTTTTGATATGCTCCTCAACTATTGATATCACTTGAGCTACAAGCTTGTTAATAGAAACATGTTCTTGTTGGAAGTACCAGTTAGCTCTTAAGAAGCAATAAGTATTCATTCAGTTCTACTTGATAATGACAATAGCTATGACTATCATTGACGAGGTGACAAGGTACTGATGTCAGTGTTCTCTAAATGACATTAGACAGAGATTACTTTAGTCATTCAAATATATGTCCGCTATAGTAAATGCCTACCAGAACCAAAGAAGGACCCGAAACCCACTGTTTTTTTTTATACAAGACCCCCATCTCACTTGAGCTCAAAAACCTACTTGACCATAGCTTCTGAGCTTAATTTTCCACTACCTACAAAATTTAAACCAATAAATAGTCTATATGTTTATGCAGCTGGAGCATAATCATAACCACCATCATCGTCATAATTACCTTCTAGTGATGCTGCTGGGGCGTAGCCATGAACTCGGTCATTGTTATCACCATCACCTTCAAGGTAGGTTGCAGGAGCATGATCATATCCATCATCTCCATTTGCATTCTTCTTGCACCATGGGGCAATGACCTTGGAAATGGATAGCATTTTTCTATGCTTTTTGGAGGTAAAAAGGTTCAAAACAAGAAGGGAATTGCAGAAAAATCAAAGGCTGAAATTTTGAAACGAAGTGAAGCTGATCAGTTGTGGTGTAGATTGAGTTTGGAAATAGGGGAGAGACAGTGGTTATAAATAGGGGTAAAGAAGGTGTTGTGCTCGTTCTAACACAAGAAGGGCACATGGAAAGCGTGGACTGGTACTTGGAGTGTGAGCATGGCCTAACGTCAATGGCATGTGTTGAGGTATCTGATCCAGCCACATGGGAATTCCAATTGACACTTGCGCAAACCTAGTGGAACTCGCATCCAGGTACAAAGCAAAAGAATAATGCGTTATATTGGAATCCTTTTGGAAAAGGTTAGGTCATTTAAAGAGCAAAGTGTTTCTAGTGTGTGGTGGAACAACACTCGGGGCGTTTGGGGGGGGGGGGGGGGGGGGTTTGAATTGAGTAACATATTAAAAATTTAACTTCCACTATAATTAACAAGTTAGTTAACAAACCTGAACCTGCAAGTTAGTAACAAAGAAAAATATTCCTACTAAAAACAGAACTTATGTAAGGATGAATAATGAAGGCAACTAGACAATTTCTCCAAGAAATGAATCAACCTAAAGCACTGTTTCAGAATTGAAACAGAGGCAAAAGCTGGACAATAAACAGAGATAAGAAACTCAATTTAAAGTTAAAACAAAGATTAAAAACAATTTTAATAAAACTGAAACTTCAGCGCTTAAAAAATAGAAGCCAAAAGGTTAAAACCAATCACATAAACAAAGATAAAGTATAGTAGCTAAAAGAGATAAGAGAAGAGTAGCAAGACATGGATATTTATCTTGTTTCAGCCTAAAAGCGAGGTTTGCATCCAATCCCTTTAACTCCAAAGAAATTTTCTTCACTAATCAAAAGCTTGTTTTCGACACTACTCACAGAAATGGATTACAATAAATTTTTCTATGCTCAGTACCAATGTTATGGTTTAAAGCCACACTCACAAAAAAATGCTTTACAATGTTGGTTTTCACTTGCTCACAAAAATGATTTTCACTTACTCACCAATAATGATACAAGAGAGTAAAGGTAAAAGACTTATCAAAATGTAGGCTCTCACTCAAGGACAAAATAATATCTCCTAATGAGTAGGTAAGGCTTGATACTAAGCACATGACGGCGTCTACAGAATAGGAACAAGTGAATGCAAGTTAGGCTTCAAAAATAGCTCAAATTAACCTTGGATATGTCTTGTTAAGCTCTTGTGTGTCTCCCATGCGTCTAGAGGCCTTTATATATTCCTTCTAACTCTATATGACCGTTGTAGATGGGCCAAAACACTTGCTCTATCCATTACTTAATTTTAGCTTTCTTTGATATTTTTAATTGACTAAAAACGGATTTTTAATTGACTGATTTTCTACACATGCTTATTTTTCCTTGACGAACTTTGGTCCCTTTTTCTTCATAAGTACATCTCCTCTTGGTGGATTTTGACCGTTGGAATACTAGCTGGAGGTCCTTTTTGGAATTTGAGTCTTGATTCTTCATTAAATGGATGATTTGGATTCTCTTTTGAAATAGTACTGGCTAGTTTCCATAAGAGCAGCATTTGATTTGAATTTAAACTGATTCCAGCAGCTGTTCCATGCTGACTTAATGCTTTCCTCTTTAATCTTGCTTTGATCTTGTCCTATTAATTAGCTTTGACTGCCTTAAATGTGCCAATATCTTCTCCCATTATGATAGCTTGCATTCAACAGGATATTCTTCCATAAATGTTGAAGAGCTGCAGCTTTGGTCTTGATATGTAGATTAATTTTCTTGTTGGCAGCCTCCTTTTGAATTTGTTAGCCTTCCAAACGTAATCCCTTTAAGTCTTGTGATAATCTTACCTTTTATATTATCTTCGACTCTTTAAATGCCAAGATGAAAATCTAAAATTTAATAAAGAGATTTGAATAAATAGATTTGGAAACTTTATTTGAAAGAGCTAACTATTAGTATTAAAAAGGAATAATATATAGTCTATATTTAAAACTGCAACAAAGTGAATAAATCCTTGATAAAATTCTTAATTTGTTCTTTTAATATTTTGTGATTATTAAAACTAAGTTGCATGAAACCTTGGGGCTAACATTATGTATTTGTATAGGGAATCTTATTCGGTATGATCCTTCTCTCTTTTCTATTATGTGATATTGAACTTGACTCTATTCTCTTCTATTTTTTTTCATTCTTTTTTATTTTTGGTATGGTAAGAGGTGCTCTAACCATAGAGCAAAACTCATCTACTTGGTAAATCTGAGACCTTTAAGAGATTTGAGACTTCATAGATGTTGAAATAGTTAATAAGTTCTATATTGGTTGTATCTTAAGATAAGCAACCTTTACTCTACTATAAATATATGTAACAAAATCCTTCCAATATATCAAGGCTTTTCAAAGCATTCTCTCTGTTTCTTTTTTTGTCTAAATGGTATCAGAGCCTGGGGAGAAAGAAATGCAAACCTAGTTGTGTAAATTTTAGGGTCAAAACTTTGCCCGCTTCTTTGAAGGAGCTCCAGCCCAGCTTTTCTAGTGGATGTCCAGTGACTGTCTTCGACGGTTATCTGAAGATTTATTAGTGATTCTTTGGTCTTTTCGAAGACTTTCCAAGTAGTTCTCCACCACTTTTCTCTCTGGTCATTTTCCTGGCAATTATTTCTCCACTAGTTTTCCAACTTCTGCATTAGTCATTCGACAACTTTCTCAATAACTTTTCTAACACTTCTTCCAACCATTCTTTTCTCGCTGTGCATTATATCAGTGGTGCCTTTCTCTGATTGTGTGTCATTCCAGAGGCTCTTCCCATTGATCATCATACCAGCAGTGCCTTCCTTTGACTATATATATGTCACTCCAGTCGCTTTTTCTGTTGTGTATCAAACCAGCAGTTTTCGTTACCTGCATTTGAGCAGTGCTCTCTTCTTTGGCCTTCTTGCTGATGTTTTATATTGGCATGTGGTAACTTTTTGTGTGTTCCAGCCATTTTCAGATCTATGTTCTTTATTTAAAGTCATCTCTTGGGTTGTTTTTTGTTCGAAAAGTTAACATGATGCCAGAACATTTTTGTCATCAGGGGAGAGCTAATTACTTTATAATAATATATAGTTAGTTTCTATCATTGAGTTCTCTTACTTGAGTTTGATATTTTTTTTTCTTCAATTGGGTTTCATTTGTAATAAGCTAAAGTTTGAATATGCCTGAGGGGGTTGTTGAAATAGTTAAACTGCACAAGTCCAATATTTGTTGTATCTCAAGATAAACAACCTTTAGTCTGCGCTATAAATATATGTAACACAAGCCTCTCAATATATTAAGGCTTTTCAAGGACTTCGCTATTTTTTATTCTTTAAGATTGAAACCCAAATCTCTAACCTTTTAGAAGCATAAGGCCATACTTAGGATCTATGAAAGATTTAAAATTTCAATGAAGCCAAGTGTGAGATTTTCTAGGAGATTTGACGCTTTTTTGTTATGAATGTTCACTTCCAGATCTACTCTCCTTTCACAAAGGAACAACAAAAGGTGCACTAGCCAAGAAAGAGCACGTATATATGTTATCTAAAGATCTGAGAGATATTCAAAAGATTTGAGGTTTTTTTTTTGGATTTATGGCTTCAAAGTTGAAAGGCCTCGTCTTCATTAGAGCCAACAGATGTTTTCGAGAAATCGGAGTTTTTTGAGCCAGGTTGTGCCTTGTGGAGAAGATCTAGCTAGAGGAAGAAAGAAAAATCTCTGAACTTCTAAGCTTCATGGAATCTTCTTAAAGGTTAAGGCGCGGAGAGTGTATTTATAAAGATGATGAAATGGAAGTATTATGCTAACTTTGCTTGAGAGAGTCTAAAGGTTAAGGAAAAATGTCACGATAAAGATGATTAGATTAGCGATGGGATGAAAAGTGAGAATTAAGAGATAGGAAAGCCGAAAGTGAGTGAAAATAATTTTTCGAATTTTGTGTCACAGTGATGTATGAAAGAGAAAGTGATATAAAGTATAAAATTATTATATTTTCTAAGTAATTTTTTCTTTTTTCACAGATACACGACCTTTCAAAATTTAAGGTGGAAAAAGATTTTAATTGTTCATAATAGTTTTAAATTATTATTTTAGGTATAATACTATTTTATAACTTAAATTAAGTCTTTCTCATGGCTTACAAAATCATCATCCTTCTTAACTCCCCAAGCAACAATTCTGATAAGTCAAAAGTGATGCTGATGACGTTACATGTAAAAATCAAGGTGCATACACATTGATCTTTTGTGTGCTCAACAAGATGGAGGAGGTAGACTAACCATGTCCAGTGCACTGTTGTCATGCTGGACAATGGCCCTTCCCAACCCTAACCACCCTGCATCTTCTGTTGGAAGAATGATCATGGAAGAAGAATTTAGCCTAAAAAATTCTATGAATCCTTCTTATTTTGAAGTAGTAATGTCTAATATTACACCCGTGTAAACGGACATAAATAAGTAAACATTTTGCATTGTTACTTTTGAAGGGAAATCAGGCTTGTCAATAAATGACGGGGGAATTGAGGGCTATCTGGTTTTTGTCAAGTTTGGCCAAGCCAATTGGCCAAAAAATCAACAAATAACCTGACATTGTCACCGTAGAGGCAGTTGAAAAAAAGCGGACAGTTTATTCTACAAAAGAGCTGCGTTTTGCTTTTCTGCTTTTATCTTAGAAGGAGGCTCATCAAGGTCATCTGAATCTCCATAAATAATTGATAGTGTATCTTAGGTAAACCGTGAGTCTTTATGCAAAACTAGAAGTGTACCTTATATTGAATTATTGATTTTTTTTTTCGTTGATGCACTCTGTAGCAGCAAGTTGCTCTAATCTTTTGGTTAGTTACCTATTTTAATTTATGTTTTTTTTTCTGCCACTTGTCAGCTTCTAAACGGTTGCTATTTTCTATACAAAAATTTGTTGTTACTAGCTGACTTCTACAGAACAAGACAGAGCTCCCTGCCTTATCCCTCTGAACAATTCTGCAGATCCTAAACCCCCGCTGTATTTTTTGGTTATTATTCACAATTAAAATGATTATATCCTAAATCCCTTCTGATATAAGATATTTTCAAGTTGCATCTCATATAATATTCCACAAGCATTTAAATGACAGAAAGATTACAGAAACATACTCTTGTTGAAGGCAGCATTTAGCTCTTAAAAAACATTAAGAATTCATTCAATTGTACTTGATAAGGACGACATATATGGCTTCCATTGACACGATGACAAAGCGCTGATGTTAGTGTTCTCTGGACGACATCAAACAGATATTGCTTCCGTCATTATCGTCAAAAGCATGCTCAATAAAGTAAATGCCTACGAGAATCACAGAAGGACCCAAAACCCACTAATTACTTTTGGTGCTTTTTTATTTATTTTTTGAAATAAGATGAGGATTGAGAACAAGCGACTTCCCCAACCACCAGAGCTAGCTACAGGTGGCTCAAAATTTGCTAGCCGGTCCCAAGCCCAGATAAAAGAGGAGGGTTGTGTTAGGCGTGCGACAGTCAACGTAAAATTTTGTCGTAACCGCATGAACATGGATAAACGAAGCAATAGTGTTAAAGCTAGGTCGTTGTCCGGAAGCAATACACTGTATAGCTCGCATGCAGTGTCAAAAGAGCAAGGACTGCTGCATCGACGCCCGGATGTAGTGAAAAATAAGCAAGGGTTCCCACACTTTAATGAACGGGTGTGGGCAAAGAAGTTAGTTCATGAGGGTAGGATCCGTTTTGGAACTTGGAATGTAGGCACACTCACAGAAAAATCAATGGAAATAGTTGATAACATGATTAGGAGAATGATCAATATCATGTGTCTACAAGAAACTAAGTGGGTAGGAGAAAAGGCAAAAGAATTAGATTCTTCAGGTTTTAAGCTTTGGTACACCGGCAAGACAAGAACTAGTAATGGTGTAGGTATAATAGTTGATAAGGAGTGAAGAAACAATGTCGTAGATGTGAAAAGATTAGGAGATAGGATTATAGCTTTAAAGATTGTAGTTGAGCGGGACACTTTTAATGTGTTTAATATATATGCACCCCAAGTTGGATTAGAGGAGCATCACAAGAGAACTTTTTGGGAGGATCTAGAAGGTTTGATTCAAGAAATACCTCTGGGAGAAAAGATTTTCCTAGGAGGGAATTTGAATGGTCATGTAGGGAGGGAATCGAAAGGATACAAGGGTATATATGGAGGTTTTAGATTAGGAGATGCGAACGAAGAGGGTAAAACTATCTTGGATTTTTCTTTAGCCTATAATTTTACCATAGCAAACACTTGCTTTAGAAAGCGGATTGAACATCTTATCACATACAAGAGTGGAGGAGCAAGCTCTCAAATAGATTTTTTCTTGGTAAGGAAATCAGATAGAAAGTTCTGCACAAATTGTAAAGTCATACCCGGTGAGAGCTTGACTACCCAACATAGAGTTTTAGTTTTGGACGTACGAGTTATGAGAAGAGTAGAAAGAAAGAGTAAGAAAACAATTCATAGAATTATGTGGTGGTCTTTGAAGAATGAGCAACAAAGAAATTTTCAAAGAAGAGTGGAGGAAGAAAGGCTTTGGGAGGTCCAAGGAAATGCTAATGATATGTGGGATGAGATGACCAAAGGGATTAGGAATATAGCAAGAGAGACACTTGGAGAATCAAGAGGCGTTGGACCTAAGGGTAAAGAATCTTGGTGGTGGGATGCGGAGGTGCAAGATAAGATTAAGTTTAAAACAGAGTGTTATAAGGAGTGGCACTTATGTAAAGATAAGGCAAATTGGGATAAATATAAAGCGGCTAAGAAAGACGCTAAGAAGGCTGTGAGTGAAGTAAGAACTAGAGCTTTTGAGGGATTATATCAATCTTTAGGAACTAAGGAGGGAGAAAGAAAAATTTACAAGCTTGCGAAGGGTAGGGAAAGAAAGACAAGGGACCTAGATCAAATGAAATGTATTAAAGATGAAGAGGGTAATGTTTTGGTAAGGGAGCATGATATCCAAGCACGATGGAGCAGTTACTTTCAAGGACTTTTTAACGAAGGGCATGAGTTGACCTACAACTTCGACAGACTTAATATTGCAGAAGAAGACCGTAATTATACTTTTTATCGTAGAATCCAAGAGTTTGATGTAGAGAAAGCTCTGAAGAGAATGGATAATGGCAAAGCAGTAGGACTTGATAATATACCTATTGAGGTGTGGAAAAGTTTAGGAAGGAAGGGTATAAGTTGACTCACAAAGTTGTTTAATGTGATAATGAAATATAAGAAAATACCGGATGAATGGAGGAGAAGTACTTTAATCCCTATATATAAAAATAAAGGAGACATACAGAATTGTTCCAATTATCGGGGGATTAAACTCATGAGCTACACTATGAAGTTATGGGAGAAGATCATTGAGCAAAAATTAAGACAAGAGACTCAAGTTACAGAGAACCAGTTTGGATTTATGCCAGGAAGGTCAACTATGGAAGCAATTTATTTACTACAGGGATTGATGGAAAGGTATCAAAGCAGACGGAAAGATTTGTATATGGTTTTTATTGATCTAGAAAAGGCATATGACAGAGTGTTAAGAGAGATTCTATGGAAGGCTTTAGAAAAGAAAGGAGTACATATTGCGTATATTTGAGCAATCAAAGACATGTACGACGGGATAACAACTTGCGTGAGAACACAAAATGGGGATACAAAAGATTTTTCCACAACTATTGGACTACATCAAGGGTCTTCTCTAAGTCCGTATCTTTTTAATTTGATTTTGGACGTAGTTACTGAACATATACAAGAATTGGGGCCTCAATGCACGATTTTTGCAGATGATATAGTCTTAGTTGGTGAATCGAAAGAGAAAATAAATATGAAGCTAGAGTCATGGAGACAAGTTTTAGAAACACATGGTTTTCGGATAAGTAGAAATAAAACAGAATATATGGGATGTATTTTTAGTAAGAGACGGACAAATACGAATGTAGACGTGAAACTTGGAGACTATATATTTAAACAAGTTACAAGTTTTAAATATCTTGGGTCCATTATACAAAATGACGGTAAAGTAAAGGAGGACGTAAACCACATGATTCAAGCTGGATGGATGAAATGGAGGAAAGTTTCGAGTGTCATTTGTGATAAAAAAGTGCCGCTCAAAGTTAAAGGAAAATTCTACTGTATGACTATAAGACCTGCTATATTGTATGGTACGAAATGTTGGGCGGTTAAAAGACAACATGAAGATAAACTCAGCGTTGCAGAGATGAGAATGTTGCGTTGGATGTGTGGACACACCAGAAGAGATATGATTAGAAATGAGTGCATTAGAGAGAAAGTTGGGATAGCACATATTGTGGAGAAGATGGTTGAATCTCGCTTAAGGTGGTTTGGCTATGTGTGGAGAAGATCTGCAGAAGCCCTAATGAGAAGAGTTGATCGGATAGAGAATAATCCAATAATTAGAGGTAGAGGGAGGCCAAAGAAAACAATAAGTGAAACTATTAAAAATAATTTAATAGTTAATAACTTATCTATTGATCTTATCCATGATAGGCCACTATGGCGCTATTTGATCCATGTAGCCGACCCCACCTAGTGGGAAAAGGCTTAGTTGTTGTTGTACAAAATTTCAAACCATAGATAGTTCAGGCATCTGGAGCATAATCATGATCACCATCATCATCATCATCATCACCTTCTAGTGATGCTGCTGGGGCGTAGCCATAAACTCCTTCATTGTTTTCGCTACAACCTTCAAGGCAGGTTGCTGGAGCATGACCATATCCACCATCTCCATCTGCATTCTTATTGCACCATGGGGCAATGACCTCGGAAATGGACATCATTTTTCTTCACTTTTTGGATGTAACAAAGTTCAAAACAAGAAGGGAATTGCAGAAGAATCAGAGGCTGCAATTTTCAGCGACAGTGAAGCTGATCAGTAATGTGGGGATTGAGTTGAAAATGGTGGATAATTGGTTATAAATAGGGGTAAAGAAGGTGTTGTGCTCGTTCTAACACAAGAAAGACACATGAAGAGTGTGGAATTATTCTTGGAGAGTGAGCATGGTATGTGTTGAGGTATTTGGTCCAGCCACATTGGAATTCCATTGATACTTAAGCAGACACATCGGTTGGAGCTAGCATCATAGTGCAAGTAGCAAAAGAGTATAGTGTTATATACTGGAATCCTTTAGGAAATGGTTAGGCCATTTAAAGAGCAAAGTCTTTTCAGTTTGTGGTGGAAATTAGAGGACAAAAGATCTTGGGGCCTTTTTATGCATTGATAGCCCAAGTTTATGGTGCTTTATTGGAGCATTTATGTGTTTATACAGGGAATCTTTATCCATTAAGATAAAATAATCAAAACATATGCTGTAGATAAAGAAAAAAAAGGAGAGCATTTGAGCAAAAGTAAGAGCAAGGTATGGCATTTTTGTTTTGTTTTGGGATTACTATAAGAGGGCTTTTCGTGTAAGGAAGGAGTCACTAAACAACATAGCCAAAAGAGGCCTCTAGTTGTTGTCCCCTGCAAAATTTTCTTTTCCCAGCTCCTCCCCCAAAGAAAAGAACAAATATGATAAACTAGGCAAGAATGAAATGAAGAATACTTTCTTATTATTTCTTCATATGCATACAATACAAATGGCTCCAGTATATATAAGCAAGCCACTAGAACCGGCCACTTATAGAAACAGAAAATAACAAACATGTTATGCTTACTACAAACCACGTGACTGTAAATGTCTTACGTGGAAAATATAAAATGCTATAATGAAAAATACTCCAATACCCCCCTTCAAGCTGGAGCATACAGATTCTGAATGTCCAACTTGACAATGGAAGAAAAAAACACAGAAGGAGAAAGAGACTTAGTAAAATAATCAGCTAACTGGTTGGCAGAAGAAACGGGAAGGAGATGAACAAGCCCATGCAATAACTTCTCATGAACCACATGACAATCAATTTCAATGTGCTTAGTCCGTTCGTGAAAAACTAGATTCTGGACAATGTGAATAGCAGACTGGTTATCACAGAAGACCGAGATGGGTAATGGAAGGTCAATATGAAGATCCCTAAATAAAGAATGAAGGCATTGAAGTTCACAAGTTACAGCAGCCAAGGCACAATATTCGGCTTCAGAAGATGACCGAGAGACAGTGGACTATTTCTTGGATTTCTAGGAAATGAGGCTAGACCCAAGAAAAATACAGAAGCCATTGACAAACTTGTGACTTTGAGAACATGCAGCCCAATCGGAATCAGCATATGCAGTGAGACTAAAAGAAGTATTATATGGATAAAACAAGCCTTGACCTGGTGTGCCCTTCAAATATCGAAGAATACGATGAAGAGCCTGAAGATGCTGAGTAGTTGGACTATCCAAGAATTGAGACAATTGTTGAATTGCAAAATTGATATCCAGTCGAGTATGACAGAGATACAAAAGTTTGCCGACCAACCTTCGATGAGATGTGATATCAGAAAGCAAAGTCCCATCCTTGGAAAGATTAAAAGAAGGAACCATAGGTGTAGAGGCAGGCTTACTGTGAAGAAAACCAGTCTCGGCAAGAAAATCAAGAGTATAACGGCTTTGGGTGATATTGAGCCTAGTATGAGTCCGTGCAACCTCAATACCAAAAAAAAAACTTAAGTGGACCAAGATCTTTAATGCTAAAAGCAGAATGAAAATATTGTTTGATATCTGTAAGTAAAGAAAGATGAGTACCAGTTAAAATTACATCGTCCACATAAACCAGTAGAAGTAAGAAAGTAGAAGCCTGTTGCAAAACAAACAAATATGGATCTGATGCAGCTTGAATGAAACCACGAGCTAACAGAGCATTAGTCAGCTTAGGATTCCACTGTCTACTGGCTTGTTTAAGCCCATAAATCAATTTAGTGAGCCTGCAAACTTTGTGAGGATCAAAACAATAGAAACTAGGAGGAAGAGTCATGTAAACCTCTTCATCCAAGTCACTGTGGAGAAAAGCATTGTTGATATCGAGTTGCTGAAGAGGCCAGTTGTTTGCAATGGCAACAGCAAGTATCACTCGAATGGTAGTGCTTTTGGCCATGTGGGAAAAGGTATGCAGATAATCCAGCCCATGTTGTTGGGTGAAACCCTTTGCCACAAGCCTGACTTTATGTTGCTCAATGGTTCCATCAGCATGATATTTCACCTTGTAAACCAATTTACAACTAATGGGTTGTTTGCCAGGTGGTAAATTAGCCAGAACCCAAGTTTTATTATGCTGTAATGCCTCAATCTCCTGTTTCATGGCCTCTTGCCAACAAGAATATTTCACTGCCTCATTATAAGATTTCGGTTCCTGATTATTAGTGAGATATTGAACATAAAATGCATAAGGGGAACTTAAAAGTGCCAGGGAATCATGAGAAGATAAAGGATGAGGAGTAGTGATGGTTGGAGTAACATAATCTGCCAAATAAGAAGGTGAATGAGAGTGCCTAGCAGACCTGCGAAGTGGTTGAGAAACAGGTGCAGGATTAGAAGGAGAGGAAGAAGCTTCAGAAACAGAAATAGTCTGGGGAACTACGAAAGGATCCTCAGGTGGAACAGAAAATGAAGTAGGAAGAACAAACTCAGATGATGAAGAAGAACAAGACAAAAAACTATTGTGACAAGGAAAAATAGCTTCATAAAAATAGACATCCTGAGAAACAAAATTCTTAGAAGTAGCTAAGTGATGGACACAAAAACCTTTTGTTGTAGAGGGAATGCCAAGAAAAATGCATTTGGAGGCTCGAGTGTAAAACTTTGATCGTTGGTGAGAAATAGTGGAAGCATAGCAGAGGCACCCGAAAACCTTGACATTAGATAAGATAGGAGATGTTCCAAACAAAACCTGAAATGGAGTTTGATTATAGATAATGGGTGATGGAGACCAGTTAATCAAATAAACTGCATGAGAGACATGGTCTACCCAAAAACCAATGGGAAGATTAGCTTGAAATTTTAAAGCACGGGCAACATTTAAGATATGCTGATGCTTGCGTTCAACCACATCATTTTGTTGTGGGGTATAAACACAGGTAGTTTGATGGACAATGCATTTGGATACATAAAATGCAGGGATGTTAAACTCAGATTCATTATCGGTCTTTACACATTTAATCTTCACACCAAAATGAGTTTCAACAAAGAAACAAAATTTTTGCAACAATTGCCTTCCTTCAGATTTTGATTTCATTAAAAAGATCCAAGTGTATCTACTTTTGTCATCAACAATGGTAAGAAAATAACTATGCCCATACAAAGAAACAACATGAGTTGACCCCCAAATGTCAACATGCACCAGATCAAAACATGCAGCTGAAACTGAATTATGAATTGGAAAAGACATTCATTTTTGTTTAGCAAAATGATAGACTTGACAATGACTGGAAGAAGGTACAACGATTGACTTATCACACTTTTTTAACAATTGTAGCCTAGGAGCTGAAAGATGCCCCATTCGATAATGCCAAATGGTGGAAGAATCAACATGCCTTGAAGCAAAGTTGGAAGAAACAGAACTTGAGGCAGTGGCTATCAGGTTAGATGAAGTGGAAGCTGAATGTTCAGAGGAAACAATGTAGTAAAGACCAAGGGATCGTTTAACTAATCCAATCATCCTCCATTTTTGGAGATCCTGAATGATACAAAAATTATGATGAAAAGTAAGGCCAGGGATATGATGTAGTAAGCTTGCTCACTAAAATCAAATTGAATGAAAACTGAGGCACGTATAAAACATTATGTAAAACAAGGTGCTGTGTGAGAACAACTGAACCAATGTAGGCTGAAATTTTTTGCTTGTTTGATAAGGTCACGAAAGTATTTATAATAGGTTTGAATGTGGAAAACAAATCCAAAGAGCATGCAATATGTTATGTAGCTTCAGTATCTAAAATTTAGGATATATCTTTAGGTGCATTATCTTGAACACACAAAAGGACTAAGTTACCCTGATCTGCAGCAATGGGATCAAACTTGGATGTCAACTGGTTAACTTGAGTAGTTGAACCATTATTGGACGTATTTGCTTGTTGTAAAAGACTCAAGAGCTACTTGTACTGATCCTGAGTCAGCATTGGTTGTCCCTGCATGGAATCATTAGGCTAAGTATCAATAAGAGATTCTACTTGGTCAAATGAAGGACCTTGAGCTTTCTGATCTGAGTCCATGTAACAATCACTTTTCTGTTCATCATGACTGAAGTTTACATTATTAGCTTGCGCATTACCAAACCTTCCTCTAGTTCGAGAACCAATAGGATAGTTGTGCTTTTTATAACATGTTTCAATTGTATGTCCAGAAAAATTACAAAAACGACACACTGGTTTGCTTTCTGTATTATAAAATCTTCGTCCATTACCATTATTTCTCCCAAACTGTTGCTCATTAGTATTGTAATTACTATAACGTCATTGCTGCACATTCTGCAAATTTCCTGGTTGTCTTTGAGTCACAAAAACTGTAGGTTCTTCATGAGATCAGAAGTTACGTTGAACTGCCTTTCATGTTGTAACACAAGAGAAAACAATTTGTTAATATTAGGAAGAGGTTTAATCAACAATATCTGAGACCTTACTGTAGAGAAATTATCATTAAGTCCTTTCAAAAAACGAATCGAATAATCATTCTGCTGAGCTTTCTTGACCGATTTCAGTGCTTCACAACTGTAAAGCAGATTGCATGTACATACAGGGACCGGTTTGAGATTACTATATTCATCCCATAAAATTTTCAACTGAGTGAAATATTCAGTGACAGAGAGTACATTTTGTTTGAATGAGTAAATTTCCTCTTGCAACTCGGCAATTCTGATTGTATCTCCTTGTGAGAACCGATCATGCAGATCTTTCTATATCTCAGTCGTAGTGTCAAGTAGCAGAATACTTTTGGCAATCGAAGACGATAAGGATCTCACTAACCAAGAACACACCATCGTATTGCACTTCTCCAAAGCAGAATATAACAGATCTTCTTTTGCAGGACCTTTTATGCTACCGTCAACAAACTTAAGCTTATTTTTGGATAATAACTCCATACGCATTGATCTATGCCAACTGTGATAATTTTCTTCGGATAAACAGGTGATACAAGTATTAATGATGGATTTTCGTTAGGATGAAGGTAATAAAGACTGGACGGACTATCCTCCAATCTTGAATTTGCCATTTGATGAATTTGTCGATGATCATAAGCTCTTCCTAGTGTTGGATTCGTACTTCGTTGATTGTTTAAAAAATATGAATAAGACATGGCAAAAAACCAAGAATATGTTTGTTTCTTGGGAAAATTTCAAAAGAAAATTCTAAACAAGTAAGGCTCTGATACGATGATAAACTAGGCAAGAATGAAATGAAAAATACTTTCTTATTATTTCTTTATATGCATACAATATAGATGGCTCCAGTATATATTAGCAAACCACCAGAACCCACTTACAGAAATAGAAAATAACAAACACGTGATGCTTACTACAAATCACGTGACTGTAAATGTCTTAAGTGGAAAATATAAAATGCTATAATGAAAAATACTCCAATAAAATAAAAATAGGGAAGTCATTTCAGAAATAAACTTCTCACGCAATGGTTAGTTTGACTGATTTCATTTTTTTTTTTCTGGGTACATCAAAGGAAAGCCAAGAATTGATTTGATTATTTCACATTCATTTTAAAATATCAATACTTCATTTGATTTTTTTTTGGAGTGGCAATACTTCATTTGATAAGTTAAAAAAAGTGTCACAAAATTTATTTAATAAATTGAATTAGTTAATTATTTTACTTTCATTTTTCCAAAAATATTATTATCATTAATTATGTAATCATTAAAAAATTAAAATAAATAAAAGTAATATTATTTTAAAATAAACGAGTTGATGTTTGGATGGGTTTAACCCTCAATTAATGGCTTATTGGTCATATAATGGCCTAAAAAATTTAAATGGGTCATAAATGGTTAAATGGATTATTACTTATCCAACCATTCATGACCCAACCCAAACCAAACTGCTACCACTAATTATGCCTATAAACATGGTCTAATTTGTTACTGGTACACTTTTAATTATTTATTAATAAAAATTGAGTTTCTCTTAAAGTAGATTCTATAACTTAGAGTGGTAATTCTTTGAGTGTTGCATTAGAGTGGTGATTCTATGTAATATTTCTTTTAGTTCTACACTAAATTAATATCAAAGACTAATGTCGACTTGTCTATGCAACCGTTGAGACTTTTGATTTTGTTTATGTCGTCTTGAAATTTTAGTTTCAAAAAGCTTTGTGTGCCACCCATGCCAGTAAATTTTTTATGTGTGATGTAGTGTTGTTTACTTACTTTTTAGCAGGATTGAGTTATTAGTGTGTTAAGCTTATGGCTCATCATTACTATCCAAGTCATCATCATTATTATTATTGGGACTAATAGTGATATGATAATTATGGTAGACATGGAAGTATGATTAAATGAATTTTTACTCAATTAGGAATTTTAATTTAGGCTATGAACAACCATAACTATAAAGATTCAATAATAATGGCTATCAATATAATGCTAATTCTTATTACCACAATTGTTTTTTAAATTCTAATTATTTTTAGTAATAACCACTATAATAAAGAATGTTTTCTTTCGATGGACTTAAAAATTTACTTGATAATTTGCATGAAGATGTGAAGAAACTAATGAACAGTTATGGATACACCTTGCAAAAAAGTTAATATTGAAAATAGAGTCCAAAGAGTTAAAAGCTTACCACAATTGAAATTGTTGAATAGGACAACAGCACTAAAGTGTTGTTATTTTTGAAGTGGTTGAAGAGTTTAACAATAATGAAGCTATTAATCCTAAACGCGAATAAATTGAATAGATCAACAATATTAAAGTTATTGATGAACTTCTGAATATTAAAATTATTGAAGTCATTATCTTTGAAAATTATATTAATTCATAAACGCTGATATTCTTTTCATAGCCACTTCCACCACTACCTACTATTGCCTGCAATTTTGTTATTGGTTTTCCATTACATAACTTAAGGATGAGATTTTCCAATAAAGGGAGAATGACGCAAAATGAGAATATGGATTGATAGTTTATTTTATTATTTAATGTCATTATTCTTGAGATTTATGATATAATAATTGAATAATTGGGATAACCTAGGGTAACTTAGGATTAGGGGTGAGCATGGGTCGGGTTTAGGGTTAAATTCAACCTGACAGAGAAATGGTCTGGCTACAAAAATCTTATCTGAACCTGACCATGATCTCTAGTAACCTAAAGTAATCGGGTTCAACCTGGTTCTGTATGCTTTGGGTGGGTTAGGCGGGTCATCCAAAAGAAATGAAAACAAAATGCATTGAAGAGATAACGGAAAGGGAAAAAATTGAGGCAAAATCCTTTCAACAAACAACATCACAAAATTTTGAGGAAAAGCTAATTGTTTCACAAATATTCAACATATATTCTTCAGCTATTACTTCTTATGATAGAAATTTGTTTTTCACTATTTAGAGCATAAAAAAACCATGGATACTAGATTGAGATGACTAATTTTTGCAAATTTTCTTTATCCTATTCCTCTATAAATTTTGCTTCATGCTTTTCAAAATCTTTCCCAGTATTTCCCTTTTGGTGCTGTATATTAGACGAAATGGAAAAACTACTCTACTTTGTGGAGTCAACAATATCTCTGGAAGTCTCTGGATGGAGATCAAGATGATGAGAGGAGACAAAGACGAGGGATGAAAAACGAGAAACAAGTTACAAGAGGGAGCCTGAGGCTAGAGAGAAACTTTGTGATGAGGAGGTGAGATTAGAGATAGAGTCATGGAGAGACCAAGGGTTTATGACTTGGAGTTAAGATAAGGATTGAGGAGGCAATGGTAACGTTAAAGACGAAGAGGTTGAGGGATGGAGAAAGGGGAGGCATTAGAGGACAAAGAGGTAGAGGGATGGAGAGAGACGAGATGTAGAAGGATGATGAGGCGAAGATTGAATGAAGGATTAGGGTTGGTGACTATATACAAGGCTAGTAAAACAATGTTGTTTTGTTTTTCTTTTTGGTATATAAAGAAAAAGGAAAGGGCCTAGCTTGGCGTTGGGATTAGAACCCAGCTTCTTAAAACAGTTGCGTCCATCTTTTGCCACTACGACACATCAACTATGTTGAGTTAGTTTTGGTATTAGTTTTATATATTTATCTCGGTCGGGGTTGAGTTAGTTTTGGTATTAGTTTTATATATTTATCTCGGTCGGGTTAGGTTACACTGGGTTCAAATTCCTGAACTTGACCTAAACTGATAAACCCAAATTTTTTTTTAAATTTCACTCGAATGAACTTGTTAACTCAATTTGATCCACCCGAAATATAATTTTTTTGTCGAATTCAAGTGGGTTCAATTGGTTTATTCAGGTTATGCTCACCCCTACTTAAGATTCAATTAGTTGAGTTATTTCGTCTATTTTATTTTAAATGTTTCAGTTGAGCATGGAGATTTATTACTAAGGCCAATCTTCAGTTATTTTATTTTAAATGTTCCAGTTATGCAAACACAATGGAGAGTTATTTTGAAGTCTACACATTTAAACAAACATACAGCAAAGCTAGAAATGTGTCTTTCATGAAGATTAGCCTTGGTAAGAATATTGTTGTGAGACACCAACCAAATAAAAGAGCAAACTTTTCAGGTACATTAATGCTCCATTTTTTTTCCATATATGAGCATTGTTATCATTGTTGTTCAAACCTACCAAACTCATATAAGCTAACTTCACAGTAGAGTTCCCATCATTGGAATGATTTTAGATATGGCATCATGCTCGTAATTCAATAATGGGGGAGGCATACTAACAATGGCTGGAAAAAAATCTCCTTTAGGGTTAGTTGGCGAAACTTATCCCATTTTCAAGCTCCATGTTGCGACACATACACACTTACAAATTAAAATAAATCCAAGTGGGGAATACTAGCTTTAAAATGTAGCATCAAATTGTCAATGCCTAGGATCCATCGGTCT
This sequence comes from Gleditsia sinensis, assembly GCA_037074535.1. Classification (NCBI taxonomy): domain Eukaryota; kingdom Viridiplantae; phylum Streptophyta; class Magnoliopsida; order Fabales; family Fabaceae; genus Gleditsia; species Gleditsia sinensis. The sequence goes on from CM073466.1 coordinate 64,199,707, forward strand.
AACCAAAATTTGGTAGTACTATGTACTTTATGTGAAGATGGAGTTAGTTAGATTGTTAAACTAGCTTAGTGGTGCAAGGGATATAAGGCAGAATGTATCAAGATTGATATTATGTTGATTCAATTATAATTTTTAAGTTTCAAAGTCTAAATATAGTTCTCTAAATTCTAGCTTATGGATTGTGTTTCTTATTGAATTCTTGAGTCCATAACACTAGTATAAGAGCCTTACATCCTTGGCTATGGCTGATGCTGCTCGAACTTAAGTCTCATTGAAAGAAGTTGAAGAGATGTTATGAGCATTGGTTTTACATACCAATGAGAAGGTATTGGAATTGCAAGATTCCTTTAAGGGCATTTTTCTGCAAATGATGCAACTTATGAAATTCATTGGGTAATGGAAGTAATATCAATGGAAGAAATGGAAGGAGGGAGCAGGGAGGTAGTGACTATCAAGTACCTACTCAGGTCTCTAAAATGGAGTTTCCTAAGTTTTGTAGAAGTGATGTTAGTGGGTGGTTGAGTATGTGTAGAGCCTTCATAAGCTTGTAAGGTCACCTTGGCTAGTTTGGATTTGGAATTAAATGAAAAAGCATTTCAATGTAATTAAGTAAATGACAAATTAATAAGCTAGGGAGGAAGTTTGGGGTGGTCTGATTTAGGATTCTGTATGAAAACCCCATGGGAGACTTATTGAAGTTGAAACAAAAAGGACCTTTAAGTAAATACCAAGAGGCGTTTGAAAATTTACTGTGGAAGCTTGATTTGTTTGAGGATTATTTGGTAAGTTGCTAACTAGCAAGCCTAAAATATGAAGTAGCTATGCAAGTGAGGTTGTTTAGACTTAATTCATTTTTGGAGGCTATGCAACTTGTTTGCTTGTAGGATAGAAATTTAGAGGTGATGCACAAGGTGCCTAGTTGGAGTAAAGGTGGAAGTGGCAAAACAAACTACTATGGTAAATGTGTTTTATCTAAACCTGCTTTTAACAATAGACTTGATGAAGGAGTTGGAAAAAAAGGAGAAGCCAAATAGAATTCTTAGTGAAGAGTGGACACAACTTTGTCTCTAGTAGAAGTGGATGATCACAGACTAAAATATCTTTGCTACTACTACCATGAGAAATATTCTACTGGTCAAGACTGCTCACACTAAAAAAAGATGTAGTTACAACTAAGAAGTTTTTTAAGTCTCGCAGGTTATTATAGGAGATTTGTTCAAATTATGATAATCTAGCTAAATCCTTGCAGGATTTACTAAAGGTGAATAGTTTTAAATGGACCATTGATTGCTCATGCTTTTGAGCAACTTAACTATTACAGTGACTATTCTAGTTTTAGCATTGCTTGATTTCTCTAAAACTTTTGTGATATGATGCTTTTGGTTTAGGTTTCGGAGTAGTTTTATTGCAAGATCACCACCCTATCTCATTTCTCAACAAGACCTTATCCCTACATCACCAAAAGCTACCCATGTATGATAGGGAATTGTTAGCCTTAGTTCATGCAATGGAGAAGTGGCAGTAATATCTTATAGGAAGGCATTTTATCATAAAATTAAAATAGACCAGAAAAGCTTGAAATACCTTATAGAGTAAAAGCTTTCTTCTCCCTTCCAATACTATTGGCTCACTAAAATAATGGGCTATGACAGTGAGATCATATATAAGGAAGGCAAAGAAAACATGGTGGTTGATGCCTTATCAAGGGTTCAAAGCGTAGAATTTTATTAGTTGCTTGTTTCAAATATTTCTTCTACTATATGGCTAAGAATCCAGCAATCATAGGAATAAGACGTTGATATTCAATTGCTTATACAAGATATACAACAAAACCCAGCTAAGACGACACCTATCTAAAGAATAAATGTAGACTATTTATTAGGTAGAATAAAGAACTAAAATATGAAATTATGAAGTGGCTTCATGCTACACCTCAAGGTGATTATTCTAGCATTCATGCCACCTACCAAAGGAGTATATTAAGCAATTTCATGTATGGTTAAGGTGTAAATATGATATGACAGCACCTTATTGCCTCTTGCAACCCCTCTCTATACCTTAAGGGATTGGATACAATATTTCTATGGATTTCACAGAGAAGGGTTTCCCCTATCTACACTGCTTCTACACTAGCTAATATCTTCCTAAATAAAGTATACCATCTTTATTGAGCTTCTCAATCCATTTTAAGTGTTTGTGATCTTATTTTTCTCAATGATCTTTGGTAAGAGTTCTTAGCAGAGTTAAGGTGTCACAACCCCATTTTGGGATACATGATTGGCACAACACAAGAGATTGGCTCTTAAATCGTAAAGCCTCAACTTAGACATACATAAACTAGCACATAATATCATCTCACACTAGATTATACATATCAGAAATGAACATTATATTTATATACATAATCATCTTCTCACAAATTCATGCCATACATTTCTTGTATATGGACAACCTTAACCAACATGCATAGAGTACATAATAGAAGCATAATCCTACTCGTGATCACCAGAGAATAGTCTAGATTACAAAAAATATATAAGATTACAAAAAAATATATTAAGGAACCTTAGGAACAATTGGGCTCACCACTGAAACCACTATCCTAATCAGGTTTGGATGAATGCAGGTTAGACTCTTTTGTGCTATATGAAAATATAAAAATAAGGGGGTAAGTTTACACAACTCAGTGAATAAATATAGCCTACTATAACTGAAACAGAATAGACTATACACACGAGTTTTTTATAAATAGAAACTATGCAAAGAATATAGCATTATCTAAATCAATGTATATAATAACAAACTAAAGCTTAAAAGTGGCTAAATTTGGTTAAGAGAAATTCTGAAATCTTAAGATTTAATATAATAACCAATAATTTCATAGTTAGATAAGAAAATAAGAAAATAACTAGAAAAATAAGAAATGTTTAGAGGAGGACTCAAAGCAGAACCATTTTTTTATATACCCAAGCACACAACTTAATAGGGGTAAATCACCGCATTCTCATCATTCATATCATAAGGTTAGGAGGAGCTCCCCTTAGCTCCTTAACCTTTCTATATGATGATTGTTCCAAGCACCCAACAATAAGATAGGTAAATCACCACATTCTCATAATAGGTAACCATGCCAAATTCCATTGGCTAGTGGGGGAGACATACCTTAACTCCTTACTTATTCATAATCCAATCCTCATGTGCCCTTTTGCATAAAGGAGTAACAACTCTCTTACTAGCTAGGGTTACATGGTGCACTAAGGTTAGTTATCTTTACTGTTAGCTGACAGTGTTTCTGTTAATGATTCCTCTAGAACAAACAAATTTTATAAAACAATAATGTAAATTGAAAGAAAAAGTGAAAAGGTAAAAATGCTTTTTAAGACAAAATATATCCTTCTATTCCAAGACATTCCTTAGATAGAGTTTCGGCATAAAAATTCGTTTCCCAAAATTAAAAATATAACATTTTCATTCCAATTCAGACAAACCATGATATTTAGTCCTAAAGACATGTTTCAAACATAAATCCAAATCCAATTTTACCATATCCATGAAATAATGAGGTATCATTTACATAAATCATATGAAACAATTTAAGAAAGGATACAGTTATAAGATTCAATAAAGTGTAACATAACATCCCATTTTCATCAAAAACTCACGAGGGACTTATTAGAGGCTTGTTCTACATGTTCTATAGCTTTTAAGAACATAAATCAATGTAAACAATGAATATGCCAAGAGAGAATTAAGATTTTGTAAAACTATGAAGCAAAATGAAAATCATTCTTGAAAGATCTGTAATACATAAATCAAGTAAAAATAAAATCCAATTTATGGTTTTCACAATTAAAAACTTGTTTTAAAATGCATAGGCACGAGGGAGATTTGAAAAGGTGTTATAGTAAACTATATTCACTCACACTCAAAGGTCCAAGAGTAATGAACCCTGCTCTTTGCTTTTGTTATCCGATTTATTAATCAACTTTTAAGGTTAGTTACCAAATGCTTCACGACTTGTAATTCAACATTTAAGAAATTCAAAGTTCATACGCATCAAAATTACCATCTTTGGAGCTCATGGCACACAATCCAAAACCATGAATCCTTAATCTATCTGGAATGAATTTCTAAAACATACACTAGTTCATATTTTAATGATAATTCATATTTATCAATTTAGCTTTAACAACTTCATGATTTAGGAATTAATTTTACCATCTTCCATTTTCACATAAACTTTTCAACTTCAAGCTTCATATGGACAAGCTTTTTAAATGAATATTCCAAAACTACTTTAATTATTAAAACCTCCAAATCATGTCCTACAACTTAAAATATCTCAAATCACAATTCTTGGACGTAGTTACTATTTATAGTACTATTTATTGAAACAAAAATTCATGATCTAAATATCCAAATAGTGTTATTGGCTTATAAAAATTGGCATGGAAGTAATACAACATGTCCTTAACATGATTCTATGCCCAGAAATTTCATAAACTAGGAAAAAGATCAAAGATTTTGAGGTTTTACCTTGTTGCTACAGTGTTTTCGTGCTACTATTTTTCCTTTATTTTTTGGCGGCTCTTTGGGTTACAATTTAGGCTGGTTTGAGAGGGGTTTTATTGCTTCCTATAGAGTGATTGAGTGGGCAAATTTTTATGGAGAAATGAGATCTCATGAGGAAAAATTGAAGAAGCTTTATGCGTGAGGGAGGAAAAGCTGCATTTTTTGTTCCTGCTACTAGTGTGCTTGCGAGAAGAATAACGAAAGGAGAAAAAAATTAAGGGAAGGGAAATTTAGTCTTTTCTAGGATAAAAGGGGGTAATTTAGTAATTTTATTGATAATAAATGGGAAAAAATGAAATATTACATTTTTTTCCCTTTAAGAAATTTGGTCCTCCAATTTTAAACTAACAAAACACAAGCAAGACATGAAATCAATGCCTAATTTGGAGTTACCAACCTTATTTATTAAATAATTTTGGATATATCTTCTACATGTCATATTCTACTTTCCAAATGGCTTCCTCACTTGAGTTGTTTTTCCATATGACTTTAACCATAGGGATTTCCCTTGATCGCAACTTTTTCACTTGCCGATCAATAATGAACATTAGTTTTTTATCATAAGCTAAATTCTTATCCAATTAAATTTTTTGGGGTTAGATAATGCGAGAAGGTTTTAGTAGGCATTTTCTTAACATTGATACATGAAAAACTGGATGAACATCACTCAGTTATGGTAGCAAGGCTATGCGATATGCTACAACACATACTTTATCCAAGATTTCAAAAAGGCATATATATCAAGGACTCAACTTCCTTTTCTTCCCAAATCACACCCGTCCTTTCATGGTTGAAACTTTCAAGAATACTTGTTCACTGTCTAAAAGTTCTAACTCCCTCCGCCTATTGTCAACATGTGCCTTTTGTTTTCTTTGAGATGCTTATAGCCTTTCTCTAATGAGCTTCACCTTGTCTAAAGCTTCATACATAAGATCTGCCTTTAGAAGTTTAGCCTCTTCCACTTCGAACCATTTAATGGGAGAACTGCATTGCCTACCAAACAAAGCTTCGAATGGGCTATTTGTAGGCTAGTTTGGTTACTATTATTATAGTTAAATTTCACCAAGGGAAAGTACCTATCCCAACTTCCACTGAAATCTAAAATGCAAGCTCAGAGCATGTCCTTTAAAATATAAACTGTACGCTTTGACTGACCATTGGTTTGGAGATGAAAAGTTGTGTTAAAATCCAATCTCATTCTTAATGCCTCTTGTAACAAATTTTTTTATTTTTTTATTATTATACAATATAGAATTCACATACACATCATTAATCAAAACGTATGTACAACATATCAAACACATAAATATCTACATCTTATTTATTCTGGTTGACCAATTCCAGAGATACAGGTGCGGGTGGTTACATCTTCATCGGGATCTGAGCCAACTCGACCACAAACATTTTATTTGATTCTGAGATCTGCCCAACATAAAGTAACTCGATTCAACATGCACTAAAAGCCAAAGCCATAGAAAAATTTACATAACTAATTTTCTAAACATGACATTGAAATATAGTGAGAATTAAATCTCAGTAAGTTCAACAATAAACCATCATTAATATAGCTCATCACGTCATGTTCATCTGTATAAACTACAGCAAATATCTTTGGTCACATGAATGCACTATATTTATGCACATGAGAATCGTACAGTAGTGACATGTATGACAAGATTAACTATTTTCAAACTATCATATGATGGCTATCAATTTATTCTCATATCAGGCTACCCCGGTCAAGGTGAGTATTTTCTACTCTCTGGTACGGGCTTTTCTCGCTCCATCTGACATGGCACACTTTCTCTTTCTTTTCTCATTAACATAATCATAACCGTTGGTAGGGCGTCCCCTATTGGTGCACCACACGGATTGCCATGTGACCGTGCTCATTTCTTTTCTTTTCACAATAATAGCCAAAAATATGCTTTCAATAACAAGTATGTTTATCAAAATATAATTATTAACAAAAATCATTGGTAATCATGCCATGAACATAACCATTTCAAATATCACTTTATAAAATATTTTCATGTCAAAATTTCACACTTAAGATGGTAAGAAGTTCATACAATGGCAATGGCTATGACATATACTAGTCATTTATTATTTTCACTTATAAGATTCTTCTTCTTTTTTAAATATTAATTTTATTTTTTTATTTTCTTGATGCAGGTTTTCATCCTATTTGACCTTCTCTTACTAATTAGAGCATAACTCCCTCAATTTAACTCCGATGTAGGTGATCTTGGTGTTAGTCTAAAGATAAAACAATTATCTAAAACTATTATGTTGAACCGTTTAACGAAATATTAAGAACTCAAGGTGATATTACTCCCTCAAAGTACATGTTATTTCTTCTCAGGTAGGTTCTGACTTCTACCTACTAATTTGTCCATATCTCCCTCATAAGAATTCCAAATTAAGTGATTGAAGTGGCTAAAAATCCGTGACACATATAGAAATAATTTTTATGTTAATCATTTATTTTAATTCCCTACATAATGTTATCAGAAATTAAAACACAGAAACTATCCTAAAATATTCTTCCCTGATTAACTAATTTTTGACCACTACATACGAATCGGACCATATCTGCCTCATACGGACTCCAAATTGAGTGATTCTAGTGGCTAAAAATCCATGACACATTTATCTATAATTCTTATGTTAACCATTTATTTTAATCCCTACAGAATGTTCCTAGAAATTAAAACACAGAAGCTATCCTAACATATTCTTCCCTGATTAGCCATTTTCTGACCACGGCTTACTAATCGGACCATATCTGCCTCATATGGATTTCAAATTGAGTGCTTCCAGTGGATAAAAATCCATGAGACATAGATCTACATTTTTAATGTTAACCATTTGATTTAATTCCTTACCGATTCTTCCCAAAATTTTAAAAACAGAAGCTCAAAATTTTGCACCCATAGCCATACCTATGCAGAACTATCTACACCAGCCTAAGTATTCAAACATACATAATATGTAACATGATATAGCAACATCCATGACCAATCATCAAAGTTCTAAGATCAAAATCTCATATAAATATTACAAGTTTTAAAACTTTTCTTCGAAAAGAAATATTGTTAAACTTACCTTGAGCACTTAGTCCTCTAGACTTCTCCTTCCTCTTTCTTCCTTTCTTCCTCTCCTTTCCTCACTCTACCTTGCTTCTATTTTTTCTCTCCCTCACTTGGACAAAAATTCTAATGTTACAAGGGTGGGTTTTGCTTATATAGACTATCAAATAATTCACTTTTCATAATCATGGGTCTACCTTATCACAATTAGGATGCACTTGCTTGAATTTTTGGAAAACAAACAACTCATGTTCTTGTCTTCCTCTTCCTTAGTCAAGATAAGCATAGGAAAATGAGATTTGCATTTTGAAAATTATGATAATATATTCTTAAGATAAGGGACAAGATCCCTTTGATTTAGAGATTCATTTCCTTTTTCTTTTGTCTTAATCAATTATTATAGGTTTGCATTTTTAGGTGAAAAATTTCCAACCCTTGAATCTTCCTTGCTTAGCTAAAATTATTTGTGTAGGATAAGGATGTTTTGTCATAATGCTATGTATTATTACCCACTTGCTAAAATTATGAGTGTAGGATATTAGACGTTTTGTCCTAATGCTATGTATTATCATACCACTTGCTAAAATTATGAATATAGGATATCACACCACTTGCTAAATTTTTGTCTTAATGCTATGTCACCTAATCTTGATTACACCATTATTTCATCACTTTATTTTATTATTATTTTATTTTTCCTCTTGGGTTTGGGCTCATTCTTGCCCATTTTCTTTACTTTGGTTAAAATTCTACCTTTGATAATGGCCTTAGTCACATTTTCATGATTTTTAGGCTACCGGTCCAATTTCTATATCCTAGTCCAAGTCTATGTTTTATTTCTTTTTTGGGCTATCCTATTGGCTTGCTAAAAATTCATGTGAAGTAGAAAAACTCTATATGAAGTGTCCATAGGTGAAAGCCCAATTTATGGGTGGAGATACTAAACCTAGTAACTTTAACTCTTAAATTAGGAAAAATTACTCCAATCCAATCTTCTTGAAATTTTAATACCTTTACTTACTTCACAAAAAATTATCTTCCTTATCCAATAATTTCACCTTTCTTTAGTATATTTATTTCTAATTTTTCCTCTTAGGTTTTCTCTCTTTACCTATTCCATTAATGTTTGAACATTTCTAAAAAAAGACAACAAACCATCAAAGAAGTGATTAACATTTAACAAACCTATCGGTTTGTGATGCATATTCAGTTGTTCCCAATAGACTATTTGAAAAATTTCTTCTAAAGTACCAAAACCCCCTGGTAAGGCAATGAAGGCATCAGCATTGCTTATCATTCTAGCTATGCGTTCATGCATGGAAGCTACTCTATATTCTTCCCCAATTGTCTTCCCTATGATGCTGGATGCAGCTAGAGCTGTAGGAATAATACCTAGAACTTGGCATCCTCCTACATGTGCAGCTGTAGCCACACACCCCATTAACCCACGGTTACCTCCACCATACACTAAATGAATTCTTCTCCTAGCCAGCACCATATCCAGATTTTGTACTGCTTTAACATACTCCCCATCTTTTTCAGGATTAGAACCACAAAAGACACAAATATTTTGGAACTGACGGAATGCAGTTCCCTCCATAATTTCTATCACCTTAACTTTGAGTATAGAAAAAGATACTAATGTAAGTATTTATAGAATTCGGAGAAGGACATGTATATGGTAGCTATGTGCATATACCGGGTATAATTAGAATAAATACATGAGTGATTGATGGATATCACCTAAATTGAAGATGAAATTTTATAAATGAAGGAAAGCATGTATATGTACAGTACTTGTGATAATTGCTCATATTAGGCATATAAAAAGAATAAGGTTAAGATATTACCAGAAAATTTTCTTTTCCTAGTTGTTCTCGATGCAGCATTGTTGTCTTGATTCTTGTAGAGAAGTTGTAGGTGATAGGCGTAATTGTGAAAAAAAAAATGAAGTGAAAATACAAACAAGTTAGTTGTTGAAGAAGGACAATCAAATGATTTTTTTTCCCAATATTTTGTCAGTCGACTATCGTTATTATTAAGTCGACTAACTATTTTGAGAAATTTTAATTTGGACTGGTTATTTTATAGTTAATTGATTACATCTATTTTGAAGCAATCAACTGCATCCTACCAGTTAACTACGTATTCTTTGATTTTCACAAACTTTTATAAGCTTAGAAATGTTTCTTTTTCCATGTGTTATCTTTTCACTGAATATCAACAGATTTAAAGTAGATTTTGACACATATATTCAAAATTTGCAGCCACCGATTTTTGCCAAAATAGCAGCTAGATTTTGTTTACAGATTTTCAAGAATTATGGCCACCAATTTTAATTTCCTGTCAATGTTTTATCCAAACTTCTGACTTCCTATTTTGGCACCATGCTCTATTACGTGTTTCGCATTTTCTGCTGCATTGTCCTACATTAATATTTGGCATTAAATGCAAGATTCTTTTTTCTTATTATAAGGAGGGTTAATTTCTAATATTTGAAACTCAATTATTATGGTGTTTAACTGATTAGTAGATTAAAGGAATAGAGATTTTGAAAAGAATAGATGGATGATGATCTAATGGTGCTTTGACGAATGTAATCAAGGGAATTAATAGTGTTGAAGTTTTTGAGGAGTAAAGTATGGAAAGTAAGATTTAAGTTAATCTTGAAACACATGATTGATATAAGTTAGAATGATGTAGTTTTGGATATGATAAAAGAAATGATTGTAAATTCACGTATGGATAATTGTTGAGAAAGGAGATTTCAGAAGAAGCCATAGATTGTGAATATGGATGACCCGAGGTAATAAGGATATACTCAGATAAAAAAAAATGTACTAGTATAATGGTAAAAAGAAGATACAAGTGAAATTTTTCATCGGCGGGAATGTTGGCAAGTACGAATTGAATATATTATCTCACGAGAGTTATTTAGGAAGTCAAAGGATCTTTATTAGATTTTAGTATGACTGATACTAAATTTAAATGATGTGTTTATACATTTGAAGTTTTACATGAATATCATAGGTTTCTTAATATGTGAGTGAATTGAGAAAAAGTTAAACTTTGGAAATCTAATTTGGAATAACATGCAATAGATAGAATATGACTTATCTACATTGATGATGCTAGCTTGGAAAGCATGCTTCAAGCATATGTTTTTTAGATTGGTAGGAGATTCCTTAGCAGAATTTGTCTATAATAAAATGATATTAGAAGATTTAAGCCTTATGCAAGAGGTGTTACAAATGTTCTGTTAAATGACTCAGTGGAGTTAGATTTATTATAAGATGTCATTGATAAAGTGAAATTGATTAGAAAAAAAATATTGGAAACTCAATACTAGTCAAAAGTTTATAAGGACTATGAATGTTGAGCACTGGGAATTATCAGTTGGTGACCATATATTTTTGAAGGACTCACCAATGAAAGAGGTAATGAGATTTGGAAATAAAAGGAAGTTACAACCTTGGGATATAGAACCATTTGAAATTCTTGATAAGATCGGTTCAGTGGTTTATTGATTGGCTTTACCTCTTGAATTGGGTAATGTCCATCCAGTTTTACATGTGTCTATGCTACATAAATATTTACCGGATTCTACACATGTTATACAGTGTCCATAGATTCAGTTACAGAAAGATTTAACCTATAAGGAACAACTAGTAGCAATAGTGGACAGACAAGTAAAGAAGTTACGGTCAAAAGAAATATCTACAGTAAAGGTGATATGGAAAAATCACTCTTTTGAAGAAGCTACTTGGGAAAAAGAGGGGGATATACACGCCAGATATCTGCATTTATTTAAACAATGAGGTTAGTATTTATCTGCAACTATGGTGATGAAATTCGGAGACCGAATTTCTTTAAGGGGGGAAGAATGTAATAACCGTAAAAATTTAACGAAAATTTCAATTTAAAGAAAATTTAGAATAAAAGAGAGAATTTTGAAAAATAAAGATAAGAACCATAAAAAATATGTATATTTATTACATGGATTAAAGAATTACAAAATGAATATGAGAATTTACGTTTTGACGTGTAATTTTTATTTTTCAAGAATAGTATTATGTTATAAGCAAATATATTTTTATTTGCTTAAAATTGATTATGTTTTGTTAAAAGTAAGAAGACTTTTAAGTAAAATAATTATTGTTTAGCTTAAAATAATTATATCGGCCTATAAAGAATTTTTGTTGTATTTTTAGAAATATTTTTCTTTTAATATGAATAAAGATATTTGTTTTGAAATTTGTTTTATTACGATTTTTATCAAGAAAAATCATGATTTAAGAGTTTAACTAAAGATTTATGAGAATGGAAATTTTTAGAAATTTTTGAAATATTTTATGATGAAAAATGGAATTTATATGAATTTTTATAAAGGAAAATCCTATTATTAATTATTTAATAATTATTATTATATTAAAAAAAAGAAGGCAATTGAAAAACGAATACCGGGGGCGACGATATCAGATTCGAGAAAAATCGAAGAATATGCATAGTGAGTGAATAGTGACCTACAACTTTATCTTTCGATTTGGAGTACTTATGGGTTTCCGATCTCAAAACTGAAAGTGTTATTGGATTCAGGACGAAGAATACTTCAGTTTTGACTGATTAATTTTTCAAATGAACTGTTAAATCGCCGTAGATTTGAAGTAGAAAATCTCGATAAAAGGTAAGTTCTGAAAATCTTACTTAGAGACTTCTAATTAGAAATTTGACTCCGTAGATGGATTCATAAAGTAGATAAACATTAGAATATGAATTTATTTTGTTGATTCAGTAAAATTTTTGTGACGGTAAATAGTATTTTTCGGCGATAAATAGTGGCGATGAATAGTAATTTTCGGCGATGAATTGTGATGGTAAATAGTGATTCTGGCGGTGAACAATACCTTAGCGTTGACCTACGTTGACCGAGCTCCTAGAGTCTAAATTTAGCAAATCCGGAGTCATTTTTAAGGTTTTTGGACCTTCCAAACTCGATTTTGGGGTTTATTTTACCGAATTCGGACCAGAAACGAGGATTTTAGGGCTGTGCAATCTGGAGCCCTTACCTATGAGTAGATAATTCTTCCTATGGCTTTTTTTTACTCTTCTTGAAATTTACATTGATAAATGAGTATGATTACATGTTATTTATACTTTCATATGTTTTTGAAATGGTTTGGAATTTCTGAAATATGATATTTAGTTCAAGAAGAGTATGACTTCTGAAATAAATTTTGAAACACATTGAACATGCGAATTTTAAATGTATTTCGCATTACATGGCAAAGAAAATATGTTATGCATGTGACATTGATTTTACAGTGATATGTTTGGCTCGAATTTGGGCATGTATATGTGATTCTCTGGTTGGGAAGTTTTGACAGAGGAATGTACTGAGATTGAAAGCTCTGTTTTGCATGATATGTAAAGTTATAAGTTGCCGAATATGATTGAATGGCAAGCATAAAGCTCATGGCGATATATATATATATATATATATATATATATATATATATATATATATATATATATATATATGTATTGATGAATATTGACTAGTTATATGGCTTGAGACAGTATTGTGAAAGAGATATTAGTGGTAATGTGAGGAGGTAGAAGGGTGATGAACTCACATTCCCTGTTGACCTATTGAAGTTGTAGTCAGTGGTAATGTGAGGAGGCAGAAGGGTGATGAACTTACATTCCCTGATTACCTATTGTGACTGTGACTATAGTAATGTGAGGAGGCAGAAGGGTGATGAACTCACATTCCATGTTTATCTATTGAGTATATTGAAAATTGTGACATACTTGAGCATTATATAAAAGGAATGAATTTTTAATGCATATTAAGTTTGATTTAAGACCATATTGTATTATATGTGGTTACAGATATTCGAATGTGATTTGAATTGAGAAAATTTGAAAATGCGGGTCCCATATGGATGTATCTCTGAATTGTGATTTTCAATGTGATAAGTTTAAAAATAAAGAGTACATCCATATGTTGACTTGAGAGGTTATAGGAGGTATTGTCTGCTCACTGAGTTGTAAAACTCACTACACGATGTGGATCTATTTTTCAGATAAAGACACAGAGTTTGGTCTAGCAACCAAGTGATCGACTAGAGGTCGTACTTCAGTGGTGAACTTAAATTGTTTCTAGGCTCTCAGTGTTATATATTGTAATGTATTTGTACTCTAGAGTTGCTCTGTACGTCACAGGCAAGATCCTTGTTTCTGCTATACTCTGATGTATATGTACTTGATTTGTATATGGTATCTGTATGAGAAAACCTATATGTATCTGTTTCCTTGATAAATGATTGAGATATTCATGTTTATGAAAAATATATGTCATGATATACGTGTTTCACGTGCCCTAAAATTAGGGACGTGACAGTAGTGAGAGACATAGAGCCTGTTTGTTTTTTATTTTAAAAAACTGTTTTTTGTTTTCAGTTATTTTGAAAATAAAAAAATTCGTTTGATAATTATTTTCGGTTATTTTTTCGAAAACAAGTTTTAAAAACAAGTTGTTTTTAAAACAGAAAAACAGAAACAGGAAATTTTTTTTGTTTTGTTTCAAGAATACAAAAAACCAAAAATAACATATTTTCAAAATAGTTTATTAAACAAATTTTTTTATTTTTTTTTTGCAGAATAATTTTTAAACACAATTTTCAAAAACAATTTTTTTTAAAAAAATAGCATCAAACAAGCCCTATATAGTGACTAAAAGTGGTTAGCTGAAGAATTTTTGGATCGGATTAATCAGAAGTTCAAATACTCAAAATCTCATAACTTTTGATTCAGTTAGAGCTTCAAAGCCCATATATAATATATTAATGAAAAGATTGTGTGATTAGGAGTCTTAATTAAGGCCTTATACATATCCTATTTTCTATTCATTTTAAATACTTTTGATAAATTAACCAATTTTAGAGAATTTTCTTCCCTATTTATTGTTCACACTATTTATCGCTGTGTCAAAAAGTTATAGAATCGTGATTACACTATTGAACCGTGAGTCATTCTTTTTTTCGGTTACTGTTCCAAATTTAAATTATTGATTTAGATGCATGCATACACAACTTTACAGTTTTTATTAATTCAGTTTATCTAAGTTGAGGGAGGTGGATACTCAGATAGAGATGCATAAGGATGTTTTCCCATATGCCTACTAATAGTGGTGGTTGAACATAATTCTTCAAGGCAGCATTTAGCTTAAGATGCAATAAATTCATTCAGTTCTATATGGTAAGGAAGACATCTTCAAGATGAAAAATTACTAATGGCAATATTCTCTAGATGACATTAAACAGATATAACTCCACCCATTCCCTTCAAAAGCATGCTCACTAAAGTAAATATCTACGACAACTACAGAAGGACCTAAAGCCCACTAATTCTTTTTGTCTTGTTAATACAGGAGAAGGATAGCGATTCTTTAATTACTCAAATTTGATTTCATCGCCTCTCCAACTACCTGCGCCAGTAGCCTTGTCTGTCTCAAAACCTTCTAATTCACCATAGCATAAATAATTCATGCAGCTGGAGCATAATCATAACTACCATGTATCATCGTCATCATCACCTTCTAGTGATGCTGTTGGTGGATAGCCATGAACTCCCTTATTGTTCTCACCATCAAGAGCATAATTATATCCATCATTTCCACCTTCATTCTTATTGCACCATGGGTCAATGACCTTGAAAATTGACATCTTTTTTCTTTGCTTTTTAGAGGTAACAAGGTTCAAAACAAGAAGGGACTTACGAAAGAATAAAAGGCTGCAATTTTCAGAGACAGTGAAGCTGATCAGTTACGGTGGGGATTGAGTTGAAAATGGGGGAGAGGCATTGGTTATAATAGGGGTAAAGGTGTTGTGCTTGTTCTAGCACAAGAAAGACACATGAAGAGAGTGGACTTATGCTTGCAGAGTGAGCATGATATGTGTTGGGTCCAGCCACATGGCAATTCCAATTGCCACATAAGCTAACATGTTGGAGCTAGCATCAAAGTGCAAGTAGCATAAAACGATGTGTTATATACCGGTATCCTTTGGGAAATGGTCGGGCCATTTAAAGTACAAAGTATTTTTAGTGTGTGGTGGAAAATAGAGGGCCAAAAAAAAAAGTCTCTTTGTAAGAAACAACTAATAAGGAATATGCATAAATTTATATACCATGTCTGCGGCGATTTATTTGAGAATGAATGTAATTATACAAGGAATCTTATAATGTATGATCAACCGAGCTAAAATAATTAATAAAATATATAAAGGTCAATAAAGAGACTCATTTGCATAGTCAAATGATGTCCTCTGGAATGAAATTCAAATTTCAAAATTCTATACTTTATTGCATGAATCTCCTTGTCGGTAGTGTGATAGTGCTTTTCAGACTCTTTGAATTATTCACTTGTATGACCATATTAATTTTTTTCCATCAATTTTTTCTATCAATATTGCTCTTCAATAATAACCACTTGCATATTTCTGTAAGATTCTTTTTTCTCAGTTGAGAATCTTGAGAGGTAGTAAATTTTGAGCCACTTGTTTTAAAGCTTTCACTACTGTTATTTGTTCAAGAACATAGAGTGGAAGATTCTTTTTAGCAGCTTAATTAATTTGACAACTTGCTGGTTTGCTTTAAGACCTGTAGAATGAAATCTCTAAAATAATTAACAATACTCAAAAGCTGTTGAATTTTCTTTTTGGTTAAGGTTTCATCAGGAAAAGTGAGAAACTCTTAAGTTATGTAAGATCCAAGTTTATCGTTTTAATGGAAAAAATGCATATCTAAAAATTCTATTTGTGTTTGGGCTAGCTAACATTTCATTTCAAATACTATAACTCTATATTTCTTTGTAAGATCAAGGACTTGGTCTAAGAGGAGCTTGTGGGCTGCTTCATCTTTTGAGAATAATAAAATATCATCAATATAGACAAATGCCCTTTGAATAATAATTTCAAATATTTGAATCATGGATTTTTAAAACAAGGATGGTGCTACTTTTAGACCATATGGAAGAACTATCCATTGGTATTAGGCATTTGGAATGCAGAAAGCAGTTTTATACCAATCTTTAAAGTGAGGATTAATTTGCTAGAATGCTGCCTTGAGGTTAAATTTTGAATATATTCCAGCATCCATTAGATAGGTGAAGAGAGAATTGATCTTTGGAAGAAGAAATTTATCATCATTAACAATTCGATTAATATATTTATAATGAATAACCAACCTCTCTTTTTCTCAAATTTTTTCTGACCTCTTCTCAACATAGAATGCTTGACATGCTCGGTCTAACTTTGTAGGCTCAATGAGTCATTGTTTCAAAGGTTGAAAGCATTCTTTCCAAACCAATTTCAGGTCAGTAAAATTCATTCCTAAATGAGAAATTTAGTATGATTAATATCTTCATTAAGTTTGAATGAAATTTGAACAAATAATTGTTCAGTTTCCATAAAGGATATGGATGTTTGAACTTTGCATGGCTTTTTGAGCATACTTCTAACAGTTTTGTCTTGATGTCTCCATATCCATCTGGTGCATCTCATAATGCAAACAACTTGTAAATTGACATATATGGCTTGAATTGTTATTTATACCTAATTTCAGTTTGTATAATTTGTAGTTTTTGAGCGTGATAGTAAACATCGATTCCTACTAATAGGTCTTTATTAGGTAAGCTTCTTTCTAACACTTTAGTCCAAATGATATAATCTAGAAAGAATTGAATGCTAATTTTGGATCTGGAGATAAGTATAGTAGTGAAAACTTTATCACCATTAGCTTCGAAAAATTTGGTATACGACTCTTGTTTTTCTAGTAGGAGGATCGTAGGATCCATCATGGTTCTTTGTGCACCAGTATCTATATATGCTATAACCTTGATTGGTTTAGTGAATTTGGAGGATAAAACTTGAATTTCTCTTTATGGCATTGATGGAAGCTTTGGGATTGAAACTTCCTTTAATAAATCTTGGATTGAGAAAACTGGGACATAATCAAGAATGTCATCAGATTCTGAATGATAATAGTCTGTATCTCTTTTTGAAGAGTCAAATAGGGCAAATTTAGTTTCTTCATTTAATTCACTTTGTTTAGAAAAGAGTGATTCAAGGGCCCATATCTTCATATGGAAGGAGAGAGTTGGCATGTTGAAGCACTTTTACTACTTTGGAAGATTTGTTTAGGAAACTACTGGAGAAATATCATTTTTTATGCAAATTTTAAAACTGCTGGATTTTTGTTGTCCTCATTAGAAATTATTTCTAAAGAACTTGAAAGACTTCTTATTTCCTTTTCTTTTGCCAAAGTACCTCTGAAACTTTTGATTATGATTCTTCCTTTCGTTTGGACAGGCACAATTGTTGGCTTTGCATTTGATATGTTGGTGTCACTACATGCAAGTTTTTTAAAATTTGCTATGATCTTCAGACATGTCGGTGATGAGTTATTGTTGTTCACAAAGCTTATCAAGCACAAAAAGTGTGATTTGAAGAATTTCTTTGAGAGTGATAGCTACCATATCTTTTCTTAAGACGAGAATAGATCTCTGTAACTTAGGTTGTACTCTTGCAGGAGAGATTCTATGCTTATGAACCTAAGATTAGGATCATGGAATCCATTTAGCATGTATTATCTTTTTAACATACGTTGGTTGTGCAATTCAACATCTTTCTCTTAGTGAGCAATACTTCATTTCAAAGTATTCTTGTCTGATTTGCTTACCAATTAAATTGTAATATCCTCTGAATTCTTGGCGAATGGCACGAAGAACTTCATTTCACTTGCTATTTAGGAAGTGTTCTTCTTTATTGGCAATCTTTTTTCTAACATTTACCTTCACCCCTTTAAAAACTAATTGGCTCTAATACTAATGGGTTGGCTTTTCTGGATAATTATATAAGAGATTCAAGTGTAATCAAGGAGTCGCTAAACAACATACAGCTAAAAACAAAAGCCTCTAGTTGAATATGTCTCTTATTGTTTTCCTTGTATCTCCCCAAAGAAAAGCAAAAATAAAAATAGAGAAGTTATTTTGGGAATGAGCTTCTTATGCAATGGTCATGAATATATAAGCTCATGGTTCAAGGATTTGAGTTAAAGTATAGATTTTAGTATACTAACAGGGCATTTGGCTCATGAATTGAAAGCAAAATTTATTAGAATATTTCATGGGAATGCCATATTTCAATGTTTGGTTCAGATTTAAAAAGGTTCTCAAAATATAACATGTTCAAGATTCTGACATTGAAAATATATTGATATACAGTCCTATGTTTTATTCTCATGGAAGAGACGAGAATGAAAGGGGTGGAAATATTTTTTATGAACTTAAATGAGATTTTGCCCTCTTATTTTACCACTCTCATTTATAAGTCTAAACCCTAAATTTTAAACCACAAACTACAAACTCCATATCCCAAACGCTAAATTCCCAAATTCCAAAATACTAAACTATAAATTCCAAATATCAAAATATTAAATGGCGAAACATAAGTTCTGAAACTTCCAACTCTAAATCTTAAATTTCAAACTCTAATTTTGGAAAATTAGTAGAGTAATTTTGAAAATTTCTTAAACATTCCCAAAAATATGAATGTGAACCAAAGGTGAGAACACTAGATTCTTAAGAATATAGTAAAATATTTTCAGAAATATCTGTGAAAACTAAACATAAGAATGTTATATTTCCAAGAATATAATTCCCACCAATCACATTTCTAGGAATGTAACATTTTCATCAATGTTGGATTTCGCAAACTAAACACCCCATAAAGAAAACGATCCACTGATTCATTGTTTTTACTGAAAATCAATATCGAAATTGTCCGAAAATATGAACATTAATACTAAAATTAAAAGTTTTCCTGTTAGCTGAATCTCAGTACTTCTCATGTCATAGTTGAAGACTCTTAAAATGGTCTTCTATACATTTTATCAAATGGAATTTTAGCTCACACGACACCAACTTTAGTTTTAAGACTAAAGTGGCCTTAATGTCTTTAAGGTGGCATTTGATTCATAGAATATTTTATTCCTAAGAAAGTTATATTCTTGGGAATAAGATAGATGGAAAAATTGAAAAAATATGTTTGGTTGCCACTTTGCTTTTCTGGTAATAATTTGTTGTATTACCATCAATTTTTCATTTCTATGTTTGGTTCACTTGAAATATTTTTGAGAATATATCCAAAAATACCCTTAAAAAATTTTTCAAAATAAAAATAATGATAGATAGGATGATAAAAAAAAGAAAAAAAAAAGAGTAAATAAAGAAATAATATTTTTTCTTGACTAAAAAAAATAAAAAATAAGATTTTTTATTGGGAGTTTAGGGGTTAGGGCTTAGAATTTAAGGTTTAGAGTTTAGGGTTTAAGGATTAGGGGTTAGGATTTAGGGTTTAAAGTTTAGAGTTTTAGGAGTTAGGTTTTAGGATTTAGAGTTTAGAGTTTTGGGGTTTAAGGATTAGGTTTTAGAGTTATGGGATTTAGAGTTTAGGATTTAGGGCTTGAGGTTTAAGAGTTAAGGTTTAGAGTTTTGAAGTTAGGGTTTAAGGTTTAAAATTTAGGATTTAGGGGTTAAGGTTTAAAGTTTAGAGGTTAGGTTTAAAGTTTAGGGTTTAAGAGTTTAGGATTAAGTATAGGATTTAAGGTTATGAGTTAGAATTTAGGGTTGAAAGTTTAGATGTTAGGTTTAATGTTTAGGGTTTAGGGGTTAGTGTTTAGAATTTAGGGTTTCAAGGTTAAGTTTAAGATTTAGGGTTTAGAGGTTAGGGATTAGAGTTTCGGGTTTAGAGACTAAATTTAAGGACAATTTGGTTATTTTACATAAAAAAGTTTCTCATTCTCATGAATTTTTTTTCCCACCCTCATAGGTGAGAATAAAAGAGTGGGAATTTTCATCATTTTTCATTCATAAGAATAAAAGATTTCTGAAAATAAATTTTTATGTCTGATAAAAAATGTCGGAAAAAAACTTTCCTGCCTCACTTTTTCAAAAATCTTAAAAGATTTCTAGTACCAAACACTACCTAAGTATACCCTACTCCGAAAGCTTTGAAAACGCTTTTGTAACAAAAGGACAATAATAGATATGACAATCAATATTTAAAATAAAACCATTATTAAAATGAAATATACATTATCTGTGCTTAATTATATCATTAGTGGTACTATTTATTTGTTTCGTTTCCTCTTTATATTAACGTAGGCACCGTTTTATTAGGATAAGAAAGAAAAGGTGATGCCCGGATTACAAAAAACCAACTATTCTTAGATTAACTAATTACAATTTTTGCAACTAACTCTAATTTATATTTTCTAATGCATTTAGTCTCTTACTATCTAAATTAGACATCAACTTTAACAATAGGTATGCAAAATTACTAAAATACCCTTCAATTACCCCATTTTGACCTCTTATTCATAGGAAGGGTATTTTGGTATAATTTCATAAAGGTACCATTAAAATTAACATTTAATTTATATAGTGAGGGGTTAAATGCATAAAACAAATAGAATAGAGAGTTAGTTGTAAAAATTTATAGATTATGGTGAAAATTGCAATTGGAGACAAAGATTAGACTAGCAAAACAATTTTCCCAAAAAAATTATCCTGATCATTTTGGAAATTGAGATACTTAAAGCTTCACTACGTCATTATCGCTCTTAAAATTGTAGTCTAAAGTAAAATCATTAACCTAAGTATTATCATCACAATAAAATTGTTTTCTTTTATAGTTTTATGTTATCATCATTTTTTTTTGGAAACTGATAACCTCAATTAAAGGCGAGACTCAAAAGTGCCCATTAACAAAAAGTGTGAATATATTTGTTTCAAGACTAAAAGAAATTATAGAAAATGACAAAGCAACTATGAAGTGGCCTTTAGATGACATAAATCAATAAAACAAATTGCAATAATTCCCTACCAAGCACATAAACTAATTAAAGTACATGCTTACAACCACATAATGATACACTAATATTAATTCCACATAGCTTTTGTTACTAATTAAATTCCCACAATTCCCACAAAACTTTAGAGAATTAGAATGCTCATGCAGCTGGAGCATAAAATCATGACGATCATCTCCATCATCATCCTCCTCTTCATCTCCTTCTCTTGATCAAGCGGAGCTGGTGCATAATCATAATCTTCATCATCTTCATCACCGTCACTTGCAATGCTGCAGGTCGCAGGAGCATAATCATATTCATCATGATGATCTGTATGTTTCCTGCATCATGGGGCATCAATGACATTGGAAATGGACAGCATCTTGCAGCTGGCCTCAAGGTTTACCCGCAAGATAGAAAGAAGGTGGGTTTTGGGAAAGTCTTGGGGAGCAAAAAGATATGAAGTAGTGATGAACTTTGAAGTGAGTTTGATGGAGGCAGAGAGATAATGCTTATAAATAGGGGCAAATAAAGTGTTGTGCTCGTTCTAGCACAAAAAAGACACATGGAGAGTATGGACTTATGCTTTAAGACTGAGCATGGTATGTGTTGAGGTATAGGATCCTGCCACATCGGAATTCCAATTGACACATAAGCGAACTCGTTGGAGCTAGCATCAAAGTGCAAGTAGCAAAAGAATGAAGCGTTATACACTGGAATCCTTTAGGAATTTTTAGTCTAAAAAAAAACCTGATTTTCAAGTGGCTTCTCAAATAATATTCTTTTGACTAGGAATTCTATAGTCTCATAATAGTCCTGCTCTTCAAGTTGCTTCTCATATAATATTCCACTAGCCTTTAAATAAAAGAAAGAACACAGAAACATGAGCTTGTTGAAGGCAGCATTTAACTCTTAAGAAGCATCAAGAGTTCATTCAATTATACCTGATAAGGAAGACATCTATGACTGCCATTGGCAAGATGACAAAATTCTGACGTCATGTTCTCTAGATGACATTACACAGATGTTATTCTAACTATTATTGTCAAAGGCATGCTCACTAAAATAAATGCCTATGAGAACCACAGAAGGACCCAAACCCTCAAACCCTCCCAACCACCTGAGCTAGCCTCAGGTGGCTCAAACCTGCTTATTCACCATAGCTTCTGAATTTAGTTTTTCACTATTAGAGATCAGTTTATGTAACCTTAGTTAACAGTTAGTAGTTAGCTTTGGTTAAATGTTAGTTAGAGTTTATAAATTCTGAACTATTATAAATAGCATGTAATAGTACACTGATAGATAAGAAAAGATACGTTCCTTTTATTCATTCTCTCTTTCTTCTCTTATCTTCTTCTTTTACATTCAGTATTTTGTTATGGTATCAGAGCACAGTTCTTGAGGCATGGTTGCCATAGATCCAGTTTTAGGAACCTCTCTGGAAAATAACCAGAAAAGGAAGATCACTACCTTCTCCTCTTCCTTATCCATAAAACTAGACGATACCAATTTTCTTCTATGGAAAAGACAAATTCTAGCAGCAGTGAAGGGTCTTCGATTAACCAGTTTTCTTGATGGAAATTATGTGCCAAACAAATATAACTCTCAAGGAGATGCATTGGTGAACAAAATCTCTGAAGAATATTGCGAATGGGAACTTCAGGATCAACTTCTGCTTTCTTGGCTCCTGTCATCAATGGATGTAAGTATGCTAACCCGCATAGTAGACTGCGAACATAGCTTTGAAGTTTGGCATAGGCTGTTAGAATATTTTGAAGCTCATACCAGAGCAAACGTGTGCCAATTAAAGATTCAGTTAAGGCAAATGAAAAAGAATGATCTCTCTGTATCTGAATATCTGTTAAAGATAAAAAGAATTGCTGATTCACTAGCTGCAATAGGAAATCCATTATCTTTCTCTGATAGTCTAGAGATCATCTTTTCTGGTCTCCCCTTGGAATATGACGCTTTCATTACAAGTATAGTTACCAGGAAGGATGATTACACCTTAGCAGAAATAGAATCTCTTCTATTAGCTCAAGAAGCCCAAATAGAAGATAATAACAAGGTGGAAAATTCAATGTCAGTACATTTTGTTACAAATTCAAACTCTGTAGACAATATAAGTGCAAATATAGCAAGTCATGCAAACAACAGAGGCAGAGGAAATTCGTTTAATGGATATTCAGGCAGAGGATACAATCAAAATTTCAGAGGCAGCATGAACAGAAGTTTTAGAGGAAATCACAGAGGTAATTACAAAAGCAGAGGAAGAGGAAGGTTTCTTGGAAATAGATCTACGGTCATATGTCAAGTATGTAATCGACATGGGCATTCAGCATTACAATGTTACTATAGATTCGACCAAACATACCAAGAATCATCTGATCAATATTTCAAACCTCAAGGAAACTATACAGCAAACGTAGCCACAGCTGATGCATTTCATACTGATTCAGCATTGTACATTGACTCTGGAGCTACAAATCATGTAACTCCAGAGTCCAGCAATCTGATGAATAAGAATTACTATATGGGGCAAGAGAAGGTACACATAGGTGATGGGGCTGGATTAGAAATAGAGAATATCGGTCAGTCTTTGATCCCATCTCCATTTTCTCCAAACATTCTTACTTTACAAGATGTATTGCATGTGCCAAAGATTACTAAAAACTTGCTTAGTGTATCAAAATTTGCTCAGGATAATGCAGTGTTTTTCGAATTTCATCCCTTTAAATGCTTTGTCAAAGATCAGGTCACACATCGCATACTTTTGGAAGGCACTGTTAAGCAGGGTCTGTACATGTTCAAAGACTTTCAACTGAAGCATCTGCAGTCGAGGTCAACAGCAGCAGCAACTAATGTGAGAAGTCAAGATTTCAAGTCTAAAATGGCTGAAACCACAGTTTTCAATAATCCGAGGCATCTAAATTTGTTTACTGATGTATCTGTAAATAGTTCCCGCAGTATAATACCCACCTACAATATATGGCACAAAAGATTAGCTCATTATGCTCCACAAGTTGTTTCTCAGATTTTACAAACTTGTAATATCCCTGAAATCAATAAAAAGGATAAAGAGTTCTGCAAATTCTGCTGCATGGGAAAATCACATAAGCTGCCATATTCTGATTCCAAAACCATTTACACACATCCACTTCAGTTAATACACACAGACATATGGGGTCCAGCACCCATAATTTCCACCGAAGGGTACAGATATTACATTAGCTTCATTGATGCATTTAGTAGATTCACATGGATATTCTTATTAAAGGCAAAATCAGAAGCATTCAGCACATTCAAAAAGTTTAAGCTGATGGCAGAAAATTTGTTTAACTACAAAATAAAGAGTCTTCAATCAGATTGGGGAGGAGAATATAGAAGCTTCACTGAATTTTTATAGCAGAATGGAATTATCCATAGAGTCTCATGCCCTTATGCTCATGAGCAAAATAGGATGGCAGAAAGAAAGCATAGGCATTTGACTGAAACAGCTCTCACCCTCCTAGCTACTGCATCTGTGCCTAAAAAATATTGGGATCATGTTTTTCTAACAGCAACCTATGTTATTAATCTACTTCCCACAGCAGTTTTACAGAACAAGTTACCATTTGAGAAAATTCATGGAATCACACCTGACTACAGCCATCTTCGAGTTTTTGGATGTACATGTTATCCATTACTCAGACCATACAATAGACACAAGCTGGAATTTAGGTCTCAAGAATGTGTGTTTCTCGGCTACTCTCAACACCATAAAGGATACAAATGTCTCCATGCATCTAGAAGAATATATATATATATATATATATATCTAGAGATGTACTCTTTAATGAACAAGAGTTTCCCTACTCAAAGCAAGGTTAGAATGTCGCAGATACCAGACCCACATTTATTCCTCATCAAATTAATTCTACTCTACCAATGATATATCCTAACATACAACAGAGACTCACTGCTTCTATACATAACTCTCGGTTCCTACCATCTCCTACAGAATTTCCTACAGAGTTTCAGCCTCAAAATCATACTGATTTCACATCTGAATGTTCTGCATCTCAGACTATACCCACTGACATTCCCACATCTCAGACTATACCCACTGACATCCCCACTTCATCTCCTCAAAATCAAAACTCTATCTTGCCAGTACATTCATCATTTCCACCAAATGCTAGAGATTTATCTTTAATACAGGAACCTTCTGATATTCTGGGAACACACCCCATGATCACTCAAAGCAAAGCAGGGATCTTCAAGCCCAAGATTTTTTTTCCATGTCTAAAGAACCCACTTCAGTAAAGCAGGCACTTCAAACACCTGAATGGAAGGATGCGATGGTAGAGGAAATTGCTGCACTCCAACGAAACTGCACCTGGAATCTTTGTGAGTTACCTCCAAATAGAAAAGCAATCGGGTGCAAGTGGGTCTTCAAGCTAAAAGAAAATCCAGATGGCTCAATACAAAAACATAAAGCTAGATTAGTTGCCAAGGGCTTTCATCAAGTGCAAGGGTTTGACTTTGATGAAACCTTCAGCCCAGTAGTTAAACCTACAACAATCAGAGTTATGCTTACTCTAGCTTTGACAAATAATTGGCATTTACACCAAGTGGACATCAACAATGCATTTCTAAATGGAATACTCAAACAGGAAGTTTATATGGAGCAACCTCAGGGATTTGAGTGCAGCAACAAGAATTTAGTTTGCAAGCTGAAGAGATCATTGTATGGGCTCAAGCAAGCTCCTAGAGCATGGTTCGATAGGTTGGCTGCAACTTTGAGACAAATGGGTTTTCATTCTAGTAAATGTGATACATCTCTGTTCTCAAGAGTCAATATACATCATTCCATCTACCTGCTCATTTACGTGGATGATATAATAATTGTAGGCAACTCATCAACTGAGATTTCCAAACTCATTACAGCTTTGCACAAAGAATTCGCTCTCAAGGATTTGGGTCCACTAAGTTACTTCTTGGGAATTCAAGTTAAACAACTCACAGATGGGTCTCTGCATCTCTCTCAGAGTAAATATATACAAGATCTCCTAGTTAAAAGTAAGATGGACAAAGCAAAACCTATTCCTACTCCAATGGCAGCAGCAACAAAACTTTCAATTGAAGATATGATCCTATGCCAGATTCACAGACATACAGGTCAATAGTTGGACCTCTCCAATATGTCACAATAACAAGACCTGAACTCACCTTCAGTGTAAATAAGATCTGCCAATTTATGCATAGCCCAATAGAGGCTCATTGGAAAGCAGCCAAAAGAATCCTTCGTTACCTGGCAGGAAGCATTTCACATGGACTACATTTAACACGTTGCCCACCCTCTTCTCTACAACTAGTAGGATACTGCGATGCAGACTGGGCATCAGACCCGGATGACAGGAGGTCAACGTTTGGAATGTGTATTTTCCTTGGTTCAAATTTGGTTTCATGGTCATCAAAGAAACAGACCGTTATATCACGATCAAGTACAGAGGCTGAGTACAGAAGCTTGGCAAATACAACTGCTGAAATTATGTGGTTAAAATCTCTGCTTCAAGAACTTAATATATGTTTATCTCAACCTCCCATAATCTGGTGTGACAATCTGAGCACAGTTCTCATGTCAGCAAATCCTATTTTGCATGCTAGAACAAAACACATTGAACTTGACTTATATTTTGTTCGAGATAAAGTTAAGGAAAAGGCTCTCAAAGTTGAACACATTTCCTCAGTTGATCAAATAGCAGATTGTCTCACAAAACCGTTAGCTCTCACAAGATTTCAATATCTTAGAGACAAGCTTACAGTAAAATGTATACACTCTTCTACAGTTTCAATAAAGTAGAGATCAGATTCAAGGGAAGCTATTAGAGATCAGTTTATGTAACCATAGTTAACAGTTAGTAGTTAGCTTTGGTTAAATGTTAGTTAGAGTTTATAACTTCTGAGCTATTATAAATAGCATGTAATAGTACACTGATAGATAAGAAAAGATACGTTCCTTTTATTCATTCTATCTTTCTTCTCTTATCTTCTTCTTTTACATTCAGTATTTTGTTATTCACTACCTACAAACTTTCAAACTAGAACTTATGTTCATGCATCTGAAGCATATTCATAACCACTATCATCATCGTCGTCACCTTCTGATAATGCTGCTGGGGCGCAGCCATAAACCCTTTCGTTGTTATCGCCATCACCTTCAAGTTAAGTTGCAGAAGCATGACCATATCGGTGATCTCCATCTGTTTTCTTATTGCACCATGGGGCAATGACCTTGAAATGGACATAATTTTTTTTTCTTTTTTGCTATTTGGAGGTAAATGGGTTCAAAAACAAAAATTGAAGAAGAATCAGAGGCTTCAAATATTCAGAGACAGTGAAGGTGGTCAGTTATGGTGGGGATTGAGCTGAAAGTGGGGGAGAGGCATTGGCTATAATTAGGGGTAAAGAAGTTGTTTCGCTCCTTCTAGCACAAGAAAGACACATGTGGACTTATGCTTCGAGAGTGAACATGTTATGCGTTGAGATATCCGACCGGCCACATGGGAATTCCAATTGACAAATAAGCAAACACGTGGGAGCTAGCATCAAAGTGCAAGTAGCAAAAGAATGAGATGTCATAAACTAGAATCCTTTAGGAAATGGCTAGGCCATTTAAAGAGCAAAGTCCTTCAAGTGTGTGGTGGAAATCAGAGGGCAAAAGATCTGTGGCTTTATAGCAAACAACGGCTGAGCAATATGCAGAAATAGCCCCAAGTCCGTTGTGCTTATAGTACAAGGAATCTTATAGTGTATGATCCAGAAAGATAAAATAATGAATAAGCTCAAGTACAATTTTGGTCCTATTTTAGGCAATGAATCAATTTGGTCCCTCATTTATTTCGTGCATCGATTTGATCCTAATGTTTCACAAAATATAGTAAAATGGCTCTTTAGTTAAGTAGGCTGTTAATTTTGCTGACATGACTATTAAATTGCTATGTGATAGCCACGCCACGTAGACTCTTTCTGCCACTATTAGCATGCCCAGTTAGCTTTTAAAAAAAAAAGAATACCCTTCTCTCTCTCTCCCTCTCTCCCCTCTCTTTTACGTTTTCTTTCATTTTCTCTCTCTATCTTCTCTCTTTTGTAACTCACCAAAAAAAGGGAAAGGTAGTAACAAAAGAAGGAAGCATATTTAGGGGAGGATTGTTCACATTCAAAACCACATTGCACCAATATATGTTCAAATCAAAATAAGGATAAACGTTGTTGATTCTCAAATTGCTAAACAAACCGATTCATATTCAAACCCACATTAACCCAACGTTCAATAATCGAAGGTGAAATCATAGAAATAAGAATGGAATCAAAATAGGGTCATTACCTTGAGAAGCTACCCAAGAAGAGGGACCAATTTTTCCTCATTTTGTTACCAAGAAGGTAAAAGACATTAGAGTTTCTTTCGCTTCTCCAATCTCGCGATAGTGGTTAAGCTAGAGAAAAGCACCCTGGTTCAATCCCTGAACCCAAGTTGGAATATAGCCTCTTGAGAGAGAAAAATCTGCCTCTAAGCTGTGATTTGGAGCCCAAGAAGCAATGCAATGTTACGATTCAATTGCATGGTATGGAATTTTGAGTCCCACATTGAAAGTATGAGATTATAACGTGGAGCTTATATGAACTTTAAACTCTCTAAACTCGTAGGTCATCTTTTGGGAGCGATTGGTAGGAGAGAAATTTATGCATTTATGAGAATATTCGGGAGTTGAAGATTATTTTATTTAATGTCAAAATAAAAACCATAATTCTCAAAAAATTTCAATTGGTGAGAGTAATTTTAAACATAGATTCCTATAAAAAGATTATCATGGAAGGGGTGAAAATTGATGATTTTCATGAAGATGGAAATCTTTATTAAGAGTGAAATGACAATTTTATTCTTTAATATTTTATGTAAAATTTTTTTATAAAAATAAATTTAATTTTTAATATGTTTTTTAATAATTTATAAAATTAATGTAAACTTAATAAATTTTTAACAATAATTTATTTTATTTTTTGTTAAAAAAATAAACAAAAAAATTAAAAGAAATAAATAAGGGTATTTTTAGAAAATATATAGAGATTCTCAAAAATTTTTTAAATATCACTAAATACGTAAATAAAAATTATTAAAAAATATTATTTAAAAATTCTCAACAATTTTAAAAGTTAACTAAATATATTTTATAAATGACATAGGAGTCTATCTGTTTCTGCATGGCGGATTACATTCTAATTGCAAGTTAAAGAACGTAAGTCCCATAAGTATAAGATTATAATGTGGGCATATATGAACCTTAACTCTCCAAATGTAAAGGTTTTCTTAAATATTTGTATCATGGAACTTCTCCTTCCCCCAATTAGCTGTTGCAAATGAAAATCCCCAAAATATTCCCTCACTTTTTCCTATTTTTCTTCTGTAATGTGAGAGCTTTCTCGAAAAATTTGAGGAAAGCTATCGTGAGCGAAACAAATGACCGAGTCACTGACCTCCAAGGAACAATTCTAAAAAAATGGGTTAATTTACATTAATTTTTATATATGTGTAGAGTTTAGTCAAATTTCAGACTCGATATAAATCATGGAGATAGTGGATTCGCATTATACGAGACCGCAAGTTTCTATAAAAAATGCAACATCATATAAGTTAGATACTCAAAATTTCATAATAATGGATTAACAACTAGCAATTTATCAAATTTTAGCATTATGTTCAATAATGTCTTCAGAAAGCCAGTAAACAAAGAAACAATCTCAGTAAGCTCAATTTCTAAATTGAACATCGACTAAGCCAATCACTGACAAAATTTTGAGAGTTTCTTGATGTTTGTAATTGAAATCCATAACAATGATGGGTGGAGAAGACAAGCCTTTGTTAAAAAATTCAAAGCTTTTTCCCGATGCAATCAGAGTCGCTATTGGAGTTGAAATTCCTTTGGACAAAATATTCCATCTGAACAGCATTTACGAGAGTGAATTTGCGAGAGTTTTCCACCTTGATCAAAGATAAAAAACAAGAATCCCCTTCCCCTGTTTTTCTGAGTTGTAGAAGAGAGTAGAGAGAGAAATGAAGAAACTGTAAAAGAAAGAAGAGAGGGGGATTTTTTTGCTTCTTTTAGAGTTGATTGCGCATGCTGGTAGTGGCAAGAGAGATTCACGTTGCATTTAAATACGGCCACATGAAAAACACACGGTAACTTAACGGCCATGTCAACATGGGTTACTACATAAGCCATCAAGAGTAAAATGTCTTTCATATTGAGTAGTATAGATATTTCATCAACTTCAATAAAAATTACAGAATTTTTTTTTATAATTTTTAAATGTAGATGATTCAATTGGAAAAGTTCTTTTCGAAGTTTTTGTGCAAGAAATAAAAGATATTCAACTTTATATTGATAACTTTTAGAGGACAAGGTATATCATATCAAATCAAACATGAAGGGGAAACACTGAGGAGTAGGGATCTTAAGTGGTTCAGTTAGGTCAAGTTTTTAAAAACTAGCCAACCGTGCCACCAATATTGGTTTTGTAAAAATTACCACTAACTGGTTTGGTTTTAATGTATTAAACTGAATCAAACCAATCTAATTGAGGCTGGTTTTGGACATTTCAGTTTGGACAGTTTGTAAAACCTAACAGAGCATATGGGTATAG
This sequence comes from Gleditsia sinensis, assembly GCA_037074535.1. NCBI lineage: Eukaryota > Viridiplantae > Streptophyta > Magnoliopsida > Fabales > Fabaceae > Gleditsia > Gleditsia sinensis. Next base: position 64,230,969 of record CM073466.1, read on the forward strand.
CATTTCAAAATCATAAGAAATTGACTGAAAATATATTGTGAATGAATAAACCATTTAGATATTAGAAGACATGCTTTAGGCATGTGAACTCTACTTTGGAGGAAGATAAGAAAATGATATATTTTTAGCTAAGTTTGCTTAAAACAATATTTATTAGACTAGTATACATATGGCACTATTTGAGGCCTTATATGAGATACGTTGTAGATTTTCTATTGGATGGGTTCAAGTGGATAAAGCTAAACTTTTAGGACCTAACTGGGTACAAAATGTAGCAAAAAAAGTATGATTAATAAAAGAGAGGCTGTTAGCAACTCACATCAGAGAGAAAGTCTACGTTGACAATTAAGATCGAGACTTGGAATTTGTTGTAGGTGATCATGTGTTCCTTCAGATTTCTCATATGAAAGGAGTGATGGGGTTTAGAAAGATAGGAAAACTAAACCCAAGGTATATAGGACCCTTTGAAATTTTGGAGAAAGTTGACTCATTTACATTTATGTGCTATAAAATATGTCGTAAGTATTCCCATCTATTTGAATAACTAGGTTTACATTTATGTGCTTTTGAAATTTGGGTCTAAATTTCCCTAAAAGGGAGAGAATATAATAACTCGATATTTTTGTATTTGATTAGAAATAAGTAAATTAAATTTTAAAGGAGATTAATGTGAATTTAAAAGTTTGTTAAGAGATTTTAGAGGATTAAGACTAATATGCAATTTTGAAATTTACTTGGAAACCTCTATAAAATCTAAAATTATAAAAAAATGTCCCTAAAAAGTTGGAATTATGTTTTCGCTTCTTGTGCTCCATTCCAATAGGGTTTTTCCCCCAAGTATTTTTGTTTGTAGCCTACATTTTCTTTCCCTATATAATCCCCTCTTGTAGCCTAAACCATAATTGATGTGAACCCCTAATATGAACTTCACAAAGAGTAATGAGACCTGTAATTAATATAGGATCAAATTTGAGGAATCGTGTTTTAATTTAGATTTATAACAAGAAAATAAAAAAAAAGACATTGACCAGTTATCTATAAGAGATAATAATCAAAGATATAAGAAAATATTCTAGATATCATACTCAAGAAAGGGAAAGATGATTGTAAATGATAAGTTTTGCTTAAATGCTACAAGAAAATTTTGATAAGTTTAGAATATTTATTTGAAGAACCAAAGGGAAAGTACTATCAATATGATCAATTATAATATGATTTATACAAGAATATACATGCCTATTTATAGGCCAACTTCCTAAATAATAAGAAAAACTAAATAAGAAACTCTTACATAGCAAGAAAAAATAAAAATAGAAAACTCTTCTAACTAGCCAAGGAAACCATTAAATAAGAAACTTTTCTTGTTAAACAATTCTTGATTTTGAGTCTATACTTAGTCTTTAGCCTTCAATCTTCTTACATTTTAGGTCCATATTTAGATTGGCTGATTTTAGTCCATATTTAGATGAATTTTAATGACATGGGATAGTCTTGGCTTTTCTTTAGCATAATGCACTTTTTTCCTTAATGGGTCTCTAGAGTTAAACTATTTAGTATGTTTTTGAATCTTTTAACTTAAGCTCTTTTGATAGGTCTAATTGGGACTTAAAGCAAGTCCATATTACATTTCTATTCATTAGCCCTAATTGTGATCTCATTATTCCTCTCCTCTTAAAAAATATTTGTCCTCAAATCATTACCTATATCAAAAAGAGACAAATCAAAAGCATTAAAACATACACTAACATTATACGTACTTGGAAGATTTAGTTTGTAGGCTTTGTCATTGATCCTTTCGATAGTTTGAAATAAATCATGCCCTCTTGGAAGTAGTTTAGAATGCCTTTAAGCTAGAAACCTTTCCTTCCTTATGTGCAACCAAACCTAATCACCAAGCTCAAATACAATTTTCTTGTGCCCCTTATTAGCTTGGTTGGTATATTGTTCAATTTTTATCTCAATGTTTTGTTGAGCCTTTTCATAAATTGGCTTAACAAAGTCAACTTTTGTCACGGCCCCAAATGATGGAACACATGATCGGCACGGCATAAGGGTTTCCCCCTAGCCGCAAGCCTAACGCATAGCACATACAAACATCCAGCACACAATCCAGAGTACATAATAAATATAGTTGGCAACATATGCCACATCCAATATAAGAAAATACTGTATAAATATATATATATATATATATATATATATATATATATATATATATATATATATCTATATATATATATATATCTCATGAATCCAACATTTGTGATTCAACTTGGCCCATGGCCTCATAATACAAACATCGTTGTAAAACATAAAACCATTTTCCAAACAACACATCAAAATACGCAAGAAGCGAGGATCCTGCTTGTAAATTCATGGAGGTACACTAGACATAAACTAAATTAGACAAATTGTACAAAAGAGTCTTGCCCAAACTGGGGTTCACCAACGCTATATTCAGCCTTCTACGAAGCTGTGGCTGGATCAAAGTCTCTTTGACTATCTGTGGGGAGGAAACAGAAGAGGGGTGAGACCACATCTCAGTGAATGGGTAAATCATACTATAACTGAAACAGGGCAAACCAAGCACGAGTGTTTCGCAATGAGTTCAATAATTGAAATCAAAGTGTAAAGATAATAATAGAAACATTAAGCATTTAACCATAATTTATTGAAAGAAAAGCTAAACAGTTCAAATGTATGTTCAAAAGATAAAACATGATTTAAATCAGTAATCGCAAAGAAAATCAATTATGCATGGTAAGTAATAAATGAAGTTATTCATGCAATCACAATGATGAATGAGATTGTTTAGAAATATTTAATCTTTAAGGAAAAATGCACTAGTCTATTGGAGTTCCTTCCTAACAGATATATCATCTTCCCCAAGCACATAGCAAGGGTGTGGCAATCATTGTAGGCATAGATATAAGTCCACCCTAAATTTTCCAAGCACATAGAAAGGTTGTGGCAATCACTGTAGGCGTAGACATAAGTCCACCCTAAATTTCGTGACTTAGGCGGTCATAAGCCTGTCACAATATCCTAGGCCGAAGCCTTCGCATGACCATGGTGCACCAGGGCTAGCATTACCTGTGGCTAGCTAACAGTGATCTAAAAGGGTTCCTCCAATAGAAAACATTTGAAAATATGCTATTCAAAGAGTTTAAAGTAAAACATTTCAATAACATTACAATAAAGCTATAATTCTCCATCTAGCTCCTTTCATGCATAAAACTCTGTTCTAAAATATGTATCATCCATGGATTTCCATGGAGACCTTTATCATCATAAACTTTCCCTTTAAACATATCGTCCGTAGACATCGCATAGATGTTCGCATGCATCAAATCATTTCATGGCTAACTTAGTTCATTTCTATGACTAAGTTCGCATTTCTATAAATCTAGCTCAATGGAGAATTATCAGTCTAGATGCTTGCCCTGCATACCTAGGGTTCAACTAGGATTGAAATTTATAATTTCTAACATGGTTGGAACATATTAGTTTTCAAAGCGGTAAAACAATTTAGCATACATTCCAACTAGTTAAAATCATATGAAAGAGTTATAAACCGAATTCGTAAAACATGCGCTATAGTATGAAAAACCCACTCACTGTACTAGGAGTCCAACAATGAGAATTTCACCTCGTGGTGGTTCAACAACCTAGAAAACATAGACATAACATGAGAATTCAATAAACTCTAAACGTTACTATTCAAGCCAGAAATTACTATTCACCACCACTATTCATCGCCGGAAAAACTAACCCTAAACCTAAAAACCTTATATTCTAGCATAGAAACTAATTCTAAGACTATCTATGGAAAGAATTTCGGAAGAACGAAGCTTAAAACGCGATTGGACGGAGTTTTATCTTGGAGGTTACTGTTCATGCGATTTTTCGGTGACTTTCTGACGGTTTTCCGGCAAAACTGATCGGTGGGGTTTGTAGCTCTCCTTCCCACGAGTCCAACGGTACCTTGGTAGCTCAAATCAGGTGCCCGGATGGTGAGATATCTTAGAGAAAAGGTGGAGAAAATTTTAAAGAGAGAGAGGGAGGGTTTAGCTATGGATAAAATGAAGGAAAAAGGGAGGAGGGTTGCTAAAAAAAAGCTATCTGACGAATCTCACCACCAGCGAACTAATTCTCGCCGCGGTGAGATTTTTCGTCTGCGAGTTTCGCCGGTGGCGAACCTTATTTTGCTGGCGGCCAGATTCAAAACCAGAAAATCACGTTCTCAGGAAAATGCTGCAGCATTCTCGCCGTGGCGAGCAACATTTTCGCCGCCGTCGAACTCATGTTGCCAAATTTGATAAAACGTCTAACATGAAAGTTGTAGCGTTGTAGATATATATCTTATCGTTCAACAGAAATTGGAATAACTTAATTTCAATTTCATATGAGAGATTTATGCTTATATGAGTGAAGAAAGGTCAGAAAAAAGGTCAGAAACGCTCTAAAATTTTACATTGTTCTCAACTTCCTTGTTTCAAATGATTTATACTTAACCTTCAAAGGTTTTATTAGCAGAGGGTTATTACATTCTCCCCTCCTTATAAAAATTTGGTCCCCTAATTTTACAAAAACCAACAACATGAAAACATAAGACTACTCTTGGAACAGCTGTGGATACTTCTTTCTCATGACGTCCTCTACTTCCCATGTAGCTTCCTCTTTGGCATGATTCTGCCAGATCACCTTCACTGTAGGGATATCCTTAGACCTCAACTTTTTCACTTGTCTATCAACAATGGCCACGGGTTTCTCTTCGTAGGCCAACTTGTCATCCAAAAGGATTTCTTGCGGTTGAATCACATGAGATGGGTCGGGTAGATACTTCCTCAACATCGAGACATGGAAGACTTGATACACTTCACTCAATCCAGGTGGTAGGGCTAGGCGGTATGCCACTGTTCCTACCCTATCCAGAACTTCAAAGGGTCCAATATACCTAGGGCTTAACTTCCCTTTCTTACCAAACCGCATGATTCCCTTCATGGGTGAAACTCTGAGGAACACGTGATCGCCTAGAGAAAACTTCAACTCCCGATGCCTATGGTCCACATAAGCCTTCTGATGACTTTGTGCAGTTAAAAGTCGTTCCCTTATCAGCTTGACCTTCTCTATGGCATCTTGCACCAAGTCTGGCCTTAGCAGCTTGGCTTCTCCAACTTCAAACCATCCAACGGGAGATCAGCATCTTCTCCCATAAAGAGCTTCAAAAGGTGCCATCTGAATACTGGCTTGATAACTGTTGTTGTATGCAAACTTAGCTAATGGCAGGTATCCTTCCCAACTGCCACCAAAGTCCAAAATACATGCTCTAAGCATATCCTCCAGAATTTGAATCGTGCATTCTGACTGGCCATCTATTTGGGGATGAAAAGCGGTGCTTAGATCTAACCTTGTCCCCAAAGCTTCTTGAAAAGCTTTCCAAAACCTTACCGTAAACTGTGGACCTCGATCAGATATGATGGATACAGGGACTCCATGCAATCTGACGATCTCACTCAGATATAGGCTTGCATACTGAGCTGCATTAAAGGTAGTCTTCACTGGTAAGAAGTGGGATGACTTGGTCATTCGATCCACTATCACCCATACTGAGTAATAACCCTTAGGGGTCCTTGGTAACCCTGTAACGAAGTCCATAGTGATCCTTTCCCACTTCCACTCCGGTATCTCAATCTGTTGGTGTAAACCGATAGGCTTCTGGTGTTCAGCTTTCACTTGCTGACAAACCAGGCACTGAGCCACAAAATCTGCTACATCCTTCTTCATCCCATTCCACCAATACAAGTCCTTGAGGTCACTGTACATCTTATTTGTTCTTGGGTGGATAGTATAGGCTGATTGATGTGCCTCCTCCAAAATCTGCTTCCTCAAGCTATCCACATCGGGTACACACAAGCGCTTCCCACATCTTAACACTCCTTCAGCATCCACGCTGAATTCAGAAGTCTGATTATTCCTAGCTTCATCCTTGAGCTTACACAACTTAGCATCCTTGTCCTGATCTGCCTTAATCTGCTTAACCAGCGGAGAGTGTAGTTGCATGTGAGCTAACAACACCCCTGGCTCCTTCACTTCAAAGCGCATCCCTTCACCTTCTAACCGATGAATATCCCTTATCAACGGCCTCCAGAGTAGGGTGATATGGGCTAGACTCCCCATTGACTTTCTGCTCAAAGCATCTGCTACCACATTGGCCTTACCTGGGTGGTACAAGATGGTGTAGTCATAGTCCTTTACCAACTCCATCCACCTCCTCTGTCTCAAGTTAAGATCCTTTTGTTGAAAGATGTACTTGAGGCTCTTGTGGTCTATGTAAATCTCACAGGGTTCACCATAGAGATAGTGCCTCCAAATCTTCAAGGCAAAGACCACTGCCGCCATCTCCAGATCATGTGTAGGATAGTTCTGTTCGTGCTTCCTGAGCTGCCTAGATGCATAGGCTACAACATGACCATTCTGTATTAACACACAACCCAAGCCCACCCTTGAGGCGTCACAGTACACTGAGTATCCTCCAGTGCCCGTTGGGATAGTTAGAACTAGGGTTGTGGTTAGACACTTCTTCAAGGTCTGGAAACTTTCTTCGCATGCATCCGACCACTCAAACTTAACTCCCTTCCTAGTTATTCGGGTCAAAGGAGCAGCAATTCTGGAGAAATCCTTGATGAACCTCTAGTAATACCCTGCTAGACCCAAGAAACTTCGGATCTCCGTCACACTAGCGGGGCGAGGCCACTGCTGTACTGCCTCTACCTTCACGGGGTCTACTTGAATGCCGTCCTTCGTGACTACATGCCCCAGAAACATAACGCTGTCCAACCAGAACTCACACTTAGAGAGCTTGGCATACAACTGCTGATCCCTCAAGATCTGCAGAATGACCCGTAGGTGCTGTTCATGCTCCTCATGGTCTGTAAAATAAACCAAGATGTCATCAATGAGCACAATGAAAAACTGATCCAAGAATGGCTTGAACACCCTGTTCATCAAGTCCATAAAAGTAGCTGGTGCGTTAGTTAGTCCAAAAGACATAACCAAAAACTCATAATGACCATAACGGGTCCTAAAAACTGTCTTGGAAATATCCTCCTTCCTGATCTTTAACTGATGGTACCCTGACCTCAGATCAATCTTGGAGAAACATTTCGCTCCTTGAAGTTGATCGAACATATCATCAATCCTGGGTAAAGGGTAGTTGTTGCGCACCGTTAGCTTATTCAGTTGCCGATAGTCAATGCAAAGATGCAAAGACCCGTCTTTCTTCTTCATAAAAAGGACCGGAGCACCCCATGGAGAAGTGCTCGGCCTGATGAAGCCCTTATCCAACAAATCTTGCAATTGACTCCTTAGCTCCTTAAGCTCTGTGGGTGCCATCCTGTAATGCGGTATAGAAATTGGTCGAGCTTCTAGAATAAGGTCGATACCAAACTCTATCTCCCGTTCAGGAGGTAATCCTGACAACTCCTCTGAAAAGACATCTAGGAATTCTCTTACCACTGTCATCTTGTCTACATCGGGTGCCTTCCCATCCACATCTCTAACATACGCCAAGTATCCCTGGCATCCCTTCTTCAACATCCTCTGAGCAACCAAGATTGAAATTAGGTTACTTGGAGCTTTACTTCGGTCACACTGGAACCAGAAAGGAACTTTACTTGGAATGTTGAACTTGATTGCCTTCCTATAGCAATCCAAGGTAGCATAGCATGATGCCAACCAATCCATTCCTAGGATTACGTCAAAGTCGATCTTGTCCAGGATGATCAAATCAGCAGATGTCTCCCTATCACCCACTGACACTTTACATGACATGCATACATGCTCTACTGGAAAACAATCACCAACCGGGGTGGTTACAAAGAAAGGGGCATCCATCCCAATCGGATCTTTACCCAAGCTCTTAGCAAAACTAGGGGAAACATAGGAATATGTAGATCTGGGGTCAAACAAAACATATGCTTCATGTAGGCAAACCGAAAGAGTACCTGTCATGACCGCATTTGAAGCCTGTGCATCCTGCCTGGTGAAAGCAAAAATCCTCAGTTGACCTCGGCCTACTTGGCTTTGACCTCAGATCATCATCCCTCTACCGGTATCTCTGCTACTTGCTTGGCCCGGTATAGTCCTCATAGGCTGAGCTGCCACTAGGGTTGATAGTAAAGCCGATCGAGTTAACCCTTGGCTTGAGCCATACAACTGGGGACACTCCCTCTTTATGTGTCCAGGTTGGTTGCACTGATAGCAAACACCCGCCTCCCTGTGGCACTGACCAAAGTGATGGTTGCCACAAGTAGGGCATTGTGGCCTGTTCTACTGAATGGCCCTTGGTCCTAGTTGACCTGTATACCTGGTGTTCCCTTGGCTAGGACCTAGCCTACCACTCGCATCTGATCTCTGGTTGGGGTTCCCAACATTCTGTGGTGCTGGGCGCTGCTGGCCCTGAAATCGTGTTCCTTGGGAATGAGAACTTTGCCCTCCTTTGGAGCTCCCATCCCTATCCCTCTTTCTCAGCTTGGCATTCTCGACATCGGCCAAATGCCTAGTCTCCATCATTCTTGCACAGTCCACAGCCTCTGCATAGTTGGGGAATTGCTTCATCTGGGGTGCCACTGATTTAAACAATGCTGGCATCAACCCCTAGATAAACTTCTTTATCATGGCCCTTTTAGTAGGGACCATGTGCGGTGCATACAGCAACAGCTGTGTGAAGCGGTAATCATACTCCGTGACTGACATACCGGGAGTCTGCTTCAACTCCACAAATTTCTAACACTTGGCATCTCGGATACTCTGAGGCACAAACCTCTCCATGAAGACTTCCTTGAACTCTGGCCATCCCAAAGGTGGCGCTGTAGCTTCCCTTCCGCGCATCATGGTCTTAAACTATACCTGCGCTACACCAGACAATTGGAAGGATGCCAACTCTACTAATAGGATCTCTGGACACTTAAGCATCTCATAGATCTTCTCAGTGTCCTCTATAAACTCTTGGGGATCTTTACTAGCCAACAACCCCTTAAAGGTTGACGGTTTCAGTTTCAGGAACTCAGATAGTTCCACTTCTCTCTCGGCGGGTCTCACATGCTGCACCACGGGCCTAACTGGTTATGGAACGGAGGTAACTGTTTCGGGCTGTTATGGGTCCCTTCCACCTTGTCCATCCCTTCTTTCAGCTAGATTTTCTATCGCTCGCTACATACCCTGCATGGTTGCCAGCATCTGGGCTATCACATCATCCCGAGGGTGAGAAGACATTTTCCCCGCCCTAGGAGTCTCAGCTTGCTCACTGCTTAACTCAGCTTGTTCGGCTACTTCAGCAGCCCTTACACCCCTGCCACTGCCTCTTGCACTGGCTCTAGGTCAGCCTCTGCCACGACCTCTACCTCGGCCTCTAGGCACGGGTACTGCGGACTGAGCAGACTCTTCAGCCATCTGTTCTTGAGCCGCGGGTTGCCTAACCTTTGATCTCGTTCTTGGTGGCATCTCGCTATAAAATAGAAATAGCCCAACCGTCACTTAACCATGACAACATAGCAAACTATAAACTGACTTACTTGAACAAAAAGACAACATCCAATCGAACCCCTTTAGCAGCACCGTGAGTATAAGCATGTCCGGATTCACACCCATACTCAAAGTCCTACCTAAAGGTCTGTTACTCCATGAACACAGGAAAACCTAATGCTCTGATACCACTTTGTCATGGCCCCAAATGATGGAACACATGATCGGTACGGCATAAAGGTTTCCCCCTAGCCGCAAGCCTAATGCATAGCACATACAAACATCCAGCACACAATCCAGAGTACATAATAAATATAACTGGCCACATATGCCACATCCAATATAAGAAAATACTGTATATATGTGTATATATATATATATATATATATATATATCTCTCTCTCTCTCATGAATCCAACATTCGTGATTCAACTTGACCTATAGCCTGATAATAGAAACATCGTTGTAAAACATAAAACCATTTTCCAAACAACACATCAAAATACGCAAGAAGCGAGGATCCTGCTTGTAAATTCATGGAGGTACACTAGACATAAACTAAACTAGACAAACTGTACAAAAGAGTCTTGCCCAAACTGGGGTTCACCAACGCTATATTCAGCCTTCTACGAAGCTGTAGCTGGATCAAAGTCTCTTTAATTATCTGTGGGGAGGAAACAGAAGAGGGGTGAGACCACATCTCAGTGAATGGGTAAATCATACTATAACTGAAACAGGGCAAACCAAGCACGAGTGTTTCGCAATGAGTTCAATAATTGAAATCAAAGTGTAAAGATAATAATAGAAACATTAAGCATTTAACCATAATTTATTGAAAGAAAAGCTAAACAGTTCAAATGTATGTTCAAAAGATAAAACATGATTTAAATCAGTAATCGCAAAGAAAATCAATTATGCATGGTAAGTAATAAATGAAATTATTTATGCAATCACAATGATGAATGAGATTGTTTAGAAATATTTAATCTTTAAGGAAAAATGCACTAGTCTATTGGAGTTCCTTCGTAACAGATCTATCATCTTCCCCAAGCACATAGCAAGGGTGTGGCAATCACGGTAGGTGTAGACATAAGTCAACCATAAATTTCCCAAGCACATAGCAAGGGTGTGGCAATCATTGTAGGCGTAGACATAAGTCCACCCTAAATTTCGTGACTTAGACGGTCATAAGCCTGTCACAATATCCTAGGCCGAAGCCTTCGCATGACCATGGTGTACCAGGGCTAGCACTACCTGCGGCTAGCTAACAGTGATCTAAAAGGGTTCCTCCAATAGAAAACATTTGAAAATATGCTATTCAAAGAGTTTAAAGTAAAACATTTCAATAACATTACAATAAAGCTATAATTCTCCATCTAGCTCCTTTCATGCATAAAACTCTGTTCTAAAATATGTATCATCCATGGATTTCCATGGAGACCTTTATCATCATAAACTTTCCCTTTAAACATATCGTCCGTAGACGTCGCATAGATGTTCGCATGCATCAAGTCATTTCATGGCTAACTTAGTTTATTTCTATGACTAAGTTCGCATTTCTATAAATCTAGCTCAATGGAGAATTATCAGTCTAGATGCTTGCCCTGCATACCTAGGGTTCAACTAGGATTGAAATTTATAATTTCTAACATGGTTGGAACATATTGGTTTTCAAAGCGGTAAAACAATTTAGCATACATTCCAACTAGTTAAAATCATATGAAAGAGTTATAAACCGAATCCGTAAAACATGCGCTATAGTATGAAAAACCCACTCACTGTACTAGGAGTCCAACAACGAGAATTTCACCTTGTGGTGGTTCAACAACCTAGAAAACATAGACATAACATGAGAATTCAATAAACTCTAAACGTTACTATTCAAGCCAGAAATTACTATTCACCGCCACTATTCACCGCCGAAAAAACTAACCCTAAACCTAAAAACCTTATATTCTAGCATAGAAACTAATTCTAAGACTATCTATGAAAAGAATTTCGAAAGAACGAAGCTTAAAATGCGATTAGACGGAGTTTTACCTTGGAGGTTACTGTTCATGCGATTTTCTGGTGACTTTTTGGCTGTTTTCCGGTGAAACTGATCGGTGGGGTTTGTAGCTCTCCTTCCCACGAGTCCAACGGTACCTTGGTAGCTCAAATTAGGTGCCCGGATGGTGAGATATCTTAGAGAGAAGGTGGAGAAAATTTTAGAGAGAGAGAGGGAGGGTTCAGCTATGGAGAAAATGAAGGAAAAAGGGAGGAGGGTTGCTAAAAAAAAGCTATCTAACGAATCTCGCCGCCGGCGAACTAATTGTCGCCACGGTGAGATTTCTGGTTTGCGATTTTCGCCAGCGACGAACCTTATTTTGTTGGTGGCCAGATTCGAAACCAGAAAATCACGTTCTCGAGAAAATGCTGCAGTATTCTCGCCGTCGGTGAAGTCATCTGACCGAATTTAAAAAAATGTCCAACATGAAAGTTGTAGCCCTTTCTCTTAGATTTCATTAGCCACTTGAATCACCTAATTTAGATTTCATATGAAGGAGTTATGCATAAAATAGTGAGAAAAGGTCGAGACCACACTATGCTGCAGTTTTTGCCTCTTATCACTATAATATTCACGGAATTAGCAATAGTTCCCAACATCAAAGTTGTAGATATATGTCTTATCGTTCAACAAAAATTGGAATCACTTAATTTTGATTTCATATGAGAGATTTATGCTTATATGAGTGAAGAAAGGTCAGAAGAAAGGTCAGAAACGCTCTAAAATTTTACATTGTTCTCAACTTCCTTGTTTCAAATGATTTATACTTAACCTTCAAAGGTTTTATTAGCAGAGGGTTATTACCACTTTCTTCTTTCCAAATAAGTTGACACACTTAACCATAGGTGAATGAGTTAAATCTAAATGAGTTAATGGATTATATCCATACACAATTTCAAAAAGTGAAAACTTAGTTGCAAAATATACACTCCTATTATATGTAAACTCAACATGTGGCAAACATTCTTTCCATGATTTTAGATTCTTTTGTATTATAGCACGCAACAATGTAGATAAAGTCCTATTTGATAGCCAGTTTGTGGTTGACAAGTAGTAGAAAATAAATGTTTAGTCCTTAACTTACCCACAAATTTTTCCAAAAATAGTTTAAGATTTTTGCATTTCTGTTAGACATAATACTCTTAGGTATGCCATGCAATCTCACAATTTCTTTAAAAAACAAATCAAAAATATATGATGCATCATCAGTTTTATGACATGGTATGAAATGTGCCATTTTAGAAAATCTATCAATAACCACATATATAGAATCCCTACCCTTTATTGACCCAGGTAATCCTAATACAAAATTCATAGATATGTCAATTCAAGGTTCACTAGGTATAGGCGAAGGAGTATATAACCCATGAGGCCTACTTATAGACTTAGCTTATCTATAAGTGATACAATTTTCACATTTATGTTCTACATCACATTTTATATGAGGCGAAAAGAAATATTCATGCAAAACACCCAAAGTCTTAGAAATGCCAAAATGCCTCATCAAACCACCTCATGAGCTTCTTTAACAAGCAAGCTATATAATGAACATTTCCGCACACGCAATTTATTTTATCTAAATAGAATCTCATTATCTCTAAAGAACTTACCAAACACCACTTTCTCATATGTATTGAATATATTACAAAATTAGAATAATCAACATACAAGTTTTTAATGTATTCAAAATCAAGCAATTTTGCATATAGGGTTGAAATTTAAACGTTCTTTCGAGACAATGCATCAGTCATGATGTTTTCCTTACCTTTATTGTATTTAATCACATAAGAACATGTTTTAGGAAACTCCACCTACTTGGCATGTTACTTGTTTAACTTGTGTTGACCCTTCAAATGCTTCAAAGATTCATGATCAATGTGAATCACAAACTCTTTTAGCCAAAGATAGTGTTGCCAAATTTTCAATGGCTTAACTAATGCATACATCTCATTGTCATATGTTGAGTAGTTTAGGGCTGCTCCACTTAGTTTCTCACTAAAGTAGGCAATGAGGCGCACTTTCAACAATAAAACAGCTTCAATACCTATTTCTAAAGTATCACACTCAATTTTAAAAGTTTTTATGAATTTAAGTAAAGCAAAAAAGAGAGGTGCATTAGCCAATTTTTCTTTATCTAATTAAATGCCTTTTTTTGTTCATCACCCTACTTAAAACCCATATTCTTTTTGATAATTTCAATCAAAGGTGTGGCTAGACTACTAAAATCTTTCAAAAACCTTTTATAAAAGCTAGTAAACCCATGGAAACTTCTAATATTACCCATACTTGTAGGACTAAACCAATCTTGAATTGCCTTTATCTTTTCTTCATCCACCTTAATTCCACTAGGAGTAATAACAAATCTAGAAAATACAAGTTTATTTGTACAAAAGTTACACTTTTTGAAGTTAACAAATAACTTTTCTTTCCTCAAAACATCTAAAACGAGTTTTAAAGCCTCAATATGTTCATTCAAGTTTTTGCTATAAACTAGAATATCATAAAATATACAACCACAAATTTACCAACAAAAGCATGCAAAACATGATTCATTAGTCTTATGAAAATACTTGGTGCATTAATTAATCCAAGTGGCATAACTAACCATTCATATAAATCATATTTTGTTTTAAATGAAGTTTTTCATTCAACACCTTCTCTCATCTTAATTTGATAATTTCCACTTTTAAGATCATTTTTTTTTTGTAAAAACACAATAACCATACAATTGATCAAGCATATCATCTAATCTTGGAGTGTGATGTCTATAATTTACAATGATATTATTAATGGCACGGTAGTCAATACACATTCTTCATATCTCATCCTTTTTAGGCACAAGTGACACTGAAACTACACAAGGACTCATACTTTCTTACACATAACCTTTCTTCATAATCTTTCTAACCTGCCTTTGAAGTTCTTTTGTATCCTTAGGACTGCTTCTAGAGGCTAGCCTATTTAGAATTGATTCTCTGGGTATAAAATATATTTGATGCTTAATTCCTCTAATTGGTAGTAAACCATTAGGTATTCCTTCGAGGAATATGTCTTCATAATCTTGTAAAAGAGAAACTACAACACTAGACAAAGAAGAGGTTAGCTCATTAATACTTAAACAAAAATCTTTGTACAACAGTATAATTAAATGCTTATTTAAACACAAAGGTCCTTTGACTTCATTTTCTCTTGCATAAAAATTCACTTATTTTCTCTCTTTTGTTTTCTTACTAGCTAAAATTTCTTTTTCATTTTCATCATTTCTTTCTCTTTCTATTGATTTGGCCCCTCTTTCATTTGAATCATTACTCAGTGTTACTCACTTTTTGTTTTTATATCACTCTTTTTTTAACTTGACTTGATCTTCAAACACCTGTTTTGGGTTAAGGGTATAAGAGCGATTTTTCTTTTAGTATGTACAAATGAGTATTAATTAATATAACCATAATGAATTACATGTCTATCAAATTTTCATGGTCTTCCCAAAAGAATATGTCCTACCTACATTGGAACCACATCACACAAATTTCATCTTTGTACTTTACAATGGAGATTGACACCAACATTTTCCTAGTCACCTTAATTTCTCCACAATCATTCAACTATTGTAGCTTATATGGCTTTGGGTGCTTTATAGTAGCCAAATACAATTTTTCAACTAAACTAGTGCTAGCCACATTAGTGTAACTTCTCCCATCAATAATCATGCTACATATTTTATAATTAACATGACATCTAGTATGAAAGATATTTTCATGTTGTACCTCTTCATCTTGCTTGATTTGCACACTAAGAGCTCTCTTTGTAACCAAAAGCTCTCTATCAATTGGATACTCAACATCACTTGTATCCTCCAAAGAAGGCATGGACTTATTATTGAACTCACTTTCGGTCTCAATGTCACTATCATCTTTCAACATCATTACTCTTTCATTTAGACATTGACTAGCAATATGACCCATTCTCAAACATTTAAAACATTTAACATCTCTACTTCTAGAAAGTTGGGAAATAATTTTACCTTGATTTTGTGTGCCTCCATTTTTATTTTCATGTTAAAGAACTTGAATTTTGTCTCATTCGTGAGAATCTTTTCCTTTTTAGTTGTTGCTCCACCTTTATAGCCATATGCACCATGTCATCCAACTCCACATAATGTTGCAACTCTACCACATATACTATATCATAGTTTAAGCTAACTAAGAATCTCTCCATCATAGCTTCTTGATCCTCCTCTACATTTGCTCAAATTATGACTATCTCCATCTCCTTGTGTTAGTATTCAATTTGTAACTTTTTAAATAAGTCCCTATGGTAGTGACTTGGAATGAATTACTTCCTCAAAACTGTTTTCACCTCCTCTCACATCTCAATAGGCCTTTCTCCATTTTGCCTCCTATTTAAAGTCAATTGATCCTACCGAATAATAGCATAATTAGTAAATAGCTAATTTTACCTTTTTCAACTTGGAATAATTATGATAATCAAATACTAATTCCATCCTTTTCTCCCGTTCTAAATAGACTTTTAGAACATTTTTACCTTGGAAGGGAAGAATTTTCAATTTAATGTTGCCCAAATTTTTATCGACCCTATTCCTAACTTCTCTATAGCTTCCACCATATATCCTATTGTTATCACTCAAATTCTTGTCATATTCATCAAAATCATCTCTACAATACTTTTCATCTCCAACACTTGCTTCCTAAGTTGAACTCTTTCCCTTCTAGGCATATTGGGAGTCTTTTGTGACTGCTCCACACATGCATTCCTTTCCTGATCAATATGTTCACGAACTTGCTCTATCTCCACTCTCAAAATTCTCTTCATCTCATTCGTTAATGCTTCCATCATTAACTTTGGATTTTCCATTCTCGACATACCTTTGGAAGTATTTTTGTCCTTGTTGTGTGACATGATTTCCTACAAATAGAATGTTAGATTGGAATAAACATCACAATACCCACTCACGTGTTTCTCTCAAGATTAATGGCACTCATAATCATGTTTACTTAAATTTGGCTTTTACCCTATTATGAGCTTACACTCCCTTGAATTTTCCAGTCTTTGTCTCCACTTTCGGTTCTTGATTGAACTCAACAACTTTTCTTGCAACAATCCAAAATCAATAGATAGAATACAAAGAATAAAGGAAAAAGCACAATTTTAAGAAGCAAAGGGAACAAAGCAATAGAACTTAAAAAAATTGAAGAAAAGATATACAATTGAATATGAAAATCACAGCAAGAAAAACAACTAGAATAGAAAGAAATCAAAGACTATAAAAAAATTAATTAAGATAGGAAAAATCAAAGTAAGAAAAGAACACAAAATAAAAGATTAAAGCAAGAAAAAGCAATGCAATTAGAATGATTGGTTATCTCTTTTTTTAAGACCAGATTGCAAAAAACTAGGGGAAAAACTTGAATTTCAACAATACTGAATTCTAACTATTTTTTGAATTTCTATCTTTATTTTTTTTCTTATTTTTGAAATTCTAATTTCCTCTTCTTTTTTGTTCAAAATTCACTTTTTTTACTAGGTTTGAACTTGAACCAAAATGAAAAGAAAATAAGAAGAAAGAAGAGTGCAAGATAGCAAGATGAAATAATAATAAGAAAATAAGCAAATAAGATAGATAAAGCATGTCTAAAACTTAGGCTCCAATACTAAATTATGTGAACCCGTGATATAAGCCTCAATAAGAGTAGTTAGACTTGTAATCGATATCTGATCCAATTTGAAGGATCATGTTCTAATTCAGATTTATAACTAGAAAATAAAAAAATAATTTTGACCCATTATCTATAAAGATATACGAATAAAATATATAATAATATATTGCAAGATTGTGAGTGATAAGTCTTAATTGAATGCCACAGAAAAATTCTGATAAGTTCAGAATAATTTTTTGAAGAACTAAAGAGAAAATACTCTTAATATTATCAATAATAATCTAATTTTTTCAAGAGTATACATGCCTATTTATAGGCCAACTTCCTAAACAAATAAATAAAACAAAATAAAAAAAACTCCTACATATCAAGAAAAAATAAAAATAGAATTTTTTTTTAGTTAAACATGGAAACCATGAAATAGGAAACTTTTTTAGTCAAACAAACTAATAAATAAATAAATAAGAAAAAAGTAGCCCACATTGGGCCATTAAATAACTTCTTGATTTTGAGCCTATATTTATCTTTAGCCTTCATTCTTCTTGTAATTTTGGTCTATATTTAGATTTGCTAGTCTTAGCCCATATTTAGATGGGTTTTAATGGCATAGACTAGTCTTGACTCCCCTTTAGCAGTAATGCATTTTTCTCCTTAACAAGCCTTTAGAGTTAACCCATTAAATGCGTTTTTGAATCTTTTAGCCTAAACTCTTTTGATAAGTCCAATTAAGATTTAAAGTGGGTCTACATTCCATTTCCATTCGTTAGCCCTAGCCATCATCTTATTACCTATTATCCCTAAAATCTCTATCTACCAATTTGCACCTGTATTGAAACTCCGTCGAATTTTACCCATATCCTTGATCGGACTAGATCAGTATGTTTAAGGAATGCCAAGAGCTCTAACTATATAAGAAAATTTGTCATCAACTAGATCATACTATAAATCAAAATCAATATCTTTGGGCTTAGATAAAATAGATCTTTACATCTAGATCATCGTCATCATCACCCAAATAGGCCAAAAAACTAAGAGATCACAAAGGATAGAGAAGCTCATTTCGGAATACTCATAATTGGAGTGCTCAAACTTAAAATTTGACCCTATTGAAAGACTTAAAGGGTGCCAAAACCTAGAGTCAAAATTTTATGGCTAACAACCATTGCACGCACCCTCAAGCATTGCTTTTCTCTTTGTGAGTGGTCTTTACTCACCTACGCATGGGCACATGTATCAACATCATTTCACTTATTGACTTGGTTTGACTTGACCTATTGACTTGTTAACTTGGTAAGCATTAAGTATTGACTTTGACCAAAGGTGTGATCAAGTTTCTGGAGTCCAAGCTTTAGCTAATCATACATCTTTTCTTAGGTTTTTAGACTTTTAGAGCTCATTTTTTAGGTTATAGGGTGCTAAATTAGTTTGAAATTTTTCCTAGTGTGGAGGAAAACTTTAAATTAGATAGTTTTATGAGTAGATAATACTTGTTATAATATGTTTTACTGCCTCCTATACTTTTGCATATCTTACATGCTTAGATTTATTTATTTATACGTTGATGGAATCTGTTTTAAAAGAAATTTTATTGAACTATTAAATTGACACATTTTCAACTAATATGGTTTAAATATATCTATACTTAGATCCCTAGGTACTCTAGGACAAGCAATTTGTTTGGAACAACCTGTTTGAATGAAAATATTATAGCTGGAATATATGGAATTTATTTTGGATATCGGATATGATATGGATAGAATTATGGAATTTATTTTGGGATTTGACATAAATTTAATATATTATGACTTATGGGATTGATAATAGTTTTATTAATATTTTAAATAAATTATGATATGGAAATTTGTTCAAAATATTTGGCATAAATAGAAATGAAAAATTTTGTGAATATTGAAATGAAAAGAATGTTTTGATTATTGGATTGGATTAGTTTGAAAATAAACCCTCTATTATGGGATTGCCGAATTTGGATATAGATTGAGCCTCGCTGAGCTATTTGATGGACATGGTATATGTCACGAACCTTAGTCAAGAAATGTATAACTAGCACAGGTATGTGTGTATGTGTAATAAACATAACTCAACAGTTAGATGTTTGAATATTTAAAGCAATAAAACCGTCTAACATATGACAAAATCTATGTGTGTGTGTGTGTGTGTGTGTATGTATGTATGTATGTATATATAAATCACTTTTCTCTTTATATAGAACATATTTAGTTATCAAAATTTGACATATTTATACATAATGGAAATAGGGATCCTGCCTGTAGTAAATAGATTATGTTGTATAGAAAAATAGTAAAATTAAACCCAGTAGAACTCACAAAAAATAGTCAACTTGCTAACTCTATTGCAAAAATAAACCCAATGCTATACTTCATTTGAAAAACATAATAACAGTGGAATGAATTTTCACAACTTAGTGAGCAGGTGGCACACACTTATAACGAAACAAGACAAGTATAATATTCTGTAATTTTTAAATATTATTTTACTATAAACAAGTATTTTTTTTTTAAATGATTATGCATGTTTTTTTGAAAGCAAATATACTTTTAATTAAAATGATTCTTTTGTATAATAAATTTTACAGTCAAATAACGTGATTTGGTGCTCTAATTTTGTAAATTGTTCTTCGGTAAACAGTAACGGTGAAAAGTATTTTATTTGCGCGAACAATGCTCGAACAGTGTTTTAGCCGGCGTGAATAGTGGTTTTGGCCAATGTGAACAGTATTTTTAGCATGAACAATACCCCTATCAGTTGACCAGTGTTGACTGAGTTTTTGGCGTTATTTCTTAAATTTTTGGACCCTCCGAACTCTTTTTTAAGGTCTATTTGGTTACACTTGAATTGAAAATTTTCATTTTTGGGGCTGTCCAATCTAGGGTCCTTACCCTGTCAGTAGATAATTCTTTCTATAACTTACCCTATACTCTTCTTGAATTTTAAATGTATAATTGATTATGTTTACATGCTAACTGGGTGAGATGCCGACTATATGATATGTGATTTGCCCTCCCTTGCTGTGTGCTTGGGAAATGCTCATATTAGAGTCTATTCGCGTGTCCTTTTGAATGGTGGTAGGACAAACCTTAACTGAGAGGCTGAGTTTAGGCAAATCCTACACCACCAAAGTACAGAAAGACTTGAACTCTGATATGGTGGTTCTGATATATGACCCTCCTAATGTTTTCAATTAAAATATTTTGATGTATAATAACATTTGTTTAATGATCATACAATACAATATATGGTTTTGGATATTTGAATATCCTTTTATTTGAGAATATTTGAAATACGCGTCCCATATGGATGTACTTTCGAACTGTACTTTTCTACGTGATAAATTTTAAAATATGAGTATATCCATATGTTGACCCAAGAGGTCATAGGAGGTATTATTTGCTCACTGAGTTTTAAAACTCACTACACGATAATTTCACACTTTTCAGATAAGAATACAGAGTTTGGTCATTTCCCTTCATATAGGTGATCAGTTAGGCGACATATTATTTGGTGAGCTTATTTTGTTTATAGGGCTCATAGATTTTGATTTATATTGTACTTGTACTTTAGAGTATGCTCTGAAAGCCACAAACATGATACTTACTTTTGTTGTTACTATGATATTTATGAACTTGATATGTATATTGTGTTTACATGAGAGAACCTATCTGTATTTTTTTCCATAATGAACGCTTGTATTATATCTATTATAGTAAAGATATGTCTGTAAAGTATTTGTTTTGTGTGCCTTTAAAAGTAGGGGTGTGATAAGTTGGTATCAGAGCAATAAGTTTCCCTGTGGCTATCGGAGCAAGGATTTTGTAGTAGGACTTTGAGTATGGGTATGTAACCGTGAACGTATTTATACTCCTGGTGCTGCTATGGAATTCTATAGGGTTTCATCCTCTTCTTTCTTTTGACTCTTATCCTTAGGTATGCAATGTTTAAATATCGATGCGTATGTCCTAGATGGTGCCTCTTGAGTGTGGACTACCAGTTCAGCTTTTGAACTCGTTTTGATGAACAGTGAAAAAGATAACCCTCTTGGGTACAAAGAAAAAGAATTAGCTAAAAATAAGATTCCATCCGAACATAAAAGTAATAGCTTGTTTAGATATAAGGAAAGTTTAAATTGGTTGTTTGTTTGCTTATGTGAAGCAATATGATGAATAGCTAATATAATATTGATAGTGGGTTATGATGTGATCAAAGTTGTTAACTCCAAGATAATAGTTTGTAATAAAGTGTATGTATTTTAGAAATGGTTGTAAATCTCTTTTTGATGTATGAGTTGAAACTTGCACATATAATTGGAATTTACAAGCTATGGGGTGGATTGAATTTGAGAGTAGGAAATCTATGAAGATAATGCTTTTCAATGATAGATTTTGTTGATATAAAAAATTCAAAGACAATTTGGTTTTCAATAATATTATGTACAAGCATTATGAGAAAGGAAGGTTTGCCCATAGAAATTTACAATTTGAGGGATGCAAAATGGTTAATTCATGCGAAGGACTCTTAGATAGACATACGTTTTTCATGATTGATTGTTAAGACATTGCATAAGCATGTTAAAGAATCAAGTCAAAATGGGTTGACCTTGTTTAAGTGTTTTGAAGTACGTTCTAACTGACACAGTATGAAGATGTCATCAATAGCATAAAAGGTTAGTAAAGGAGTTGCAGGTAGTGAACAATTAGTGGAAGCATATACCCAGTAATTTAATTTTAGCTTTAGTAGCCCATAAATTATTACAAAAAAGGTTGCCAATGATATTTGACAGTAATGAGAAATGTTGATATAAAGTATATCAATATAGATCAGGTTTCAGTGATTAGAGAATTTCCTTATGTATTCCCAAAAGAATTTCTTGGATTACCCCGAAACAAAAAATAGAATTTGATATTGATTTATTTCCTAAAACCCAACTAGTATCTATATCCCTATGTAGAATGATATCAACTGAATTTAAGGAACTAAAAAAAATTGATTTGAGATCTGAATATTATCAATTAAGGATAAGGGAAGAGGATAGTTCGAAAACAATTTTTAAGACTCTGTATGAGTATTATAAGTTCTTAGTTATGTCATTTGGTTTGACAAATGCTGCAACTACATTTATAGACTTTGTGAATAGAGTACTTAAACCATTCTTGGATCAACTTGTTATTGTATTTATTGATGATATATTAGTATATTCCAAGTTCAAAGGATTATAAGCAACATTTGCGGATAGTTTTACAAAATCAAAGGGAACATTAGCTATATCTAATCATTCAAAATGTGAATTCTGCCTTACTTGTTGTAATAACCCTCAACTAATAAAACCTTTGAAGGTTAAGTACAAATCATTTGAAACAAGGAAGTTGAGAACAATGTAAAATTTTAGAGCGTTTCTGACCTTTTCTTCTGACCTTTCGTCACTCATATAAGCATAACACTCTCATACAAAATATAAATTAAGTGATTCCAATTTCTAATGAAATATAAGACATATATCTACAACTTTGATGTTGGGAACTTTTGCAAATTCCGTGAATATTATAGTGAGACGTGGCAAAAACTGAAGCATAGTGTGGTCTGGAATTTTGCTCACTATTTTATGCATAACTCCTTCATATGAACTTCAAATTAGGTGATTAAAGTGGCTACGGAAAGCTAAGAGAAAGGGCTACAACGTTCATGTTGGACATTTTGTCAAATTCGGCGAAAAGAAGTTCACCGCGGTGAGAATGCTGCAGCATTTTCCCGAGAGCATGAGTTTTCTGGTTTCGAATCTGGCCGCGGCGAAAATCGCAGCTCGCCGCGAAGAGAATGAGTTCGCCAGTGGCGAGATTCGTCAGATAGCTTTTTTTTGCGGACCCCCCCCCTTTTTCCTTCATTTCTGTTTTATCTGAACCCTAACTCTCTCTCTCTAAAATTTTTCTCCAACTTCTCTCTAAGATATCTCATCATCCGGACGTCCGATTTGAGCAAGCAATGTACCATTGGACTCGTGGGAAGAAGAGCTACAAATCCCACCGATCAATTTCGCCAGATTGTTGCCGGAAAATCGCGTGAACTCCAAAGGTAAAACTCCATTTAATCGCGTTTTAGGCTTCGTTTTACCGAACTTCTTTCCATAGATAGTCTTAGAATTAGTTTCTATACTAGAATATAGGGTTTTTAGGTTTCGGCGTGAATAGTATTTTCGGCGAGTGAATAGTATTTTCCGGCATGAATAGTGACGTTTAGAGTTTTTCAATTCTCATGTTATCTCTATGTTTTCTAGGTTTTTGAACCATCACGAGGTGAAATTCTCGTTGTTGGACTCCTAGTAAGGTGAGTGAGTTTTTTATACTATAGCGCATTTTTTTTACGAATTCAGTTTATAACTCTTTCATATGATTTTAACTAGTTGGAATGTATGCTAAATTGTTTTACCGCTTCGAAAACCAATATGTTCCAACCATATTAGAAATTGTAAATTTCAATCTTAGTTGAACCCTAGGTATGCAGGGCAAGCATCTAGAGTAATAATTCTCTATTTGAGCTAGATTTATAGAAATGCGAATTTAGTCATAGAAATGAACTAAGTTAGCCATGAAATGATTTGATGCATGATAAGCATCTATGTAACGTCTACGGACGATCTATGTTGAAAAAGGGAAAGTTTATGATTTTAAAGGTCTCCATGGGAATTCATGGATGAGATATATTTTAGAACAGAATTTTATGCATGAAAAGAGTTAGATGGAGAATTATAGCTTTATTGTAAAGTTATTGAAATGTTTTACTTTAAACTCTTTTAATAGCATATTTCAAATATTTTTTGTTGGAGGAACCCTTTTAGATCACTGTTAGCTAGCCACAGGTAGTGCTAGCCTTGGTGCACCATGATCATGTTAAGGCTTCGGCCAAGGATACTGTGACGGGTATATGACTACCTAAGACACAGGGATTTAGGGTAGACTTATGTTTATGCCTACAGTGATTGCCATACCCATTGTTATGTGCTTGGGGACCCATTGCTATGTGCTTGGAAAATTTAGGGTAGACTTATGTCTACGCCTACAGTGATTACCCCTCCCTTGCTATGTGCTTGGGGAAGATGATGATCTGTCAGGAAAGAACTCCAATAAACTAGTGCATTTTTCTTAAAGACTAAATATTTCTAAAATATCTCATTCATTATTGTTATTGCATAAATAACTTCATTTATTACTTACCATGCATAATTAATTTGCTTTGCGATTATTGATTTAAATCATGTTTTATCTTTTGAATATACATTTGAACTGTTTAGCTTTTCTTTCAATAAATTATGATTAAATGCTTAAATGTTTCGATTATTATCTTTATATTTGGATTTCAATTATTAAACCCATTGCAAAACACTCATGCTTGGTTTGCCCTGTTTCTGTTATAGTATGATTTATCCATTCGCTGAGATGTGGTAATCTCACCCCTCTTCTGTTTCCTCCCCACAGATAGTCAGAGAAACTTTGATTCAGCTACAGCTCCCTAGGAGGCTGAATATAGCATTGGTGAGCCCCAGTTTGGGCAAGGCTCCTTTGTACTAGTTGTTTAGTTTAGTTATGTCTAGTGTATCTCCATAAAATTACAGGCAGGATCCTCGCTTTTTGTGTACTTTGATGTGTAGTTTGAAAAAACAGTTTTATGTATTACAACTATGTTTGTGTTATGAGGCCATGGGCCAAGTTGAATCAAGGATGTTGGATTCATGAGATATATATATATATATATATATATATATATATATATATATAGTATTTTCTTATATTGGATGTGGCATATGTGGCCAGTTATATTTATTATGTACTCTGGATTGTGTGCTGAATGTTTGTGCATGCTATGTGTTAGGCTTACGACTAGGGGGAAACCCTTATGCCGTGCCGGTGATGTGTTCGATCATTTGGGGCCGTGACAATATGGTATCAGAGCCTTAGGTTTCCTTGTGTTCATGGAGTAACGGACCTTTAGGTAGGACTTTGAGTATTGGTATGAATCCGGACATGCTTATACTCACAGTGCTGCTAAAGGGGTTCGATAGGATGTTGTCTTGTTGTTTAAGTAAGTCAGTTTATAGTATGGTATGTTGCTATGGTTAAGTGACGGTTGGGCTATTGCTGTTTTATAGCGAGATGCCACCAAGAACGAGATCAAAGGTTAGGCAACCCGCGGCTCAAGAGCAGATGGTCCAGGGGTTGATGCCAGCATTGTTTAAATCAGTGGCACCCTAGATGAAGCAATTTTCTAACTATGCAGAGGCTGTGGACTGTGCAAAAATGATGGAGACTAGGAATTTGGCCGATGTCGAGAGTGCCAAGCTGAGAAAGAGGGAAAGGGACGGGAGCTCCAAAGGAGGGCAAAGTTCTCATTCCCAAGGACCACGATTTCAGGGCCAGCAGCGCCTAGCACCACAGAATGTTGGGAACCCCAACCAGAGACCAGATGCGAGTGGTAGGCTAGATCTTAGCCAGGGAAACACCAGGTATCCAGGTCAACCAGGACTAAGAGCCATTCAGCAGAACATGCCACAATGCCCTATTTATGGCAACCATCATTTTGATCAGTGCCGCAGGGAGATGGTTGTTTGCTATCATTGCAACCAACCTGGACACATGAAGAGGGAATGTCCCCAGTTGTATGGCTCAAGCCAAGGGCCAACTCGACCAGCTTTGCTACCAACCCTTGTGGCAGCTCAGCCTATAAGGACTATATCAGGCCAAGCAAGTAGCAGAGGTACTGGTAGAGGGATGATGGGCCGAGGTCAAAGCCAAGCAGGCCGAGGTCAACCGAGGATTTTTGCTCTTACCAGATAGGATGCACAAGCTTCAAATGCGGTCATGACAGGTACTCTTTCGATTTGCCTACATTAAGCATATGTTTTGTTTGACCCTGGGTCTACATATTCCTATGTCTCCCTTAATTTTGCTAAGAGTTTGGGTAAAGATCCGATTAGGATGGATGCCCCTTTCTTTGTAACCACCCCGGTCGGTGATTGTTTTCCAGTAGAGCATATATGCAAGTCATGTAAAGTGTCAGTGGGTGATAGGGAGCCATCTGCTGATTTAATCATCCTAGACATGATCGACTTTGATGTAATCCTAGGAATGGATTGGTTGGCAGCATGCTATGCTACCTTGGATTGCTATGAGAAGGCAATCAAGTTCAACTTTCCAAGTGAAGTTCCTTTCCGGTTCCAGTGTGATCGAAGTAAAGCTCCAAGTAACCTGATTTCAGTCTTGGGTGCTCAGAAGATGTTGAAGAAGGGATGCCAGGGATACTTGGCATATGTTAGAGATGTGGATAGGAAGGTACCAGATGTAGACAAGATGGTAGTGGTAAGAGAATTCCTGGATGTCTTCCCAGAAGAGTTGCCAGGATTACCTCCTGAACGAGAGATAGAGTTTGGTATCGACCTTATTCCAGAGGCTCGACCAATTTCTATACCGCCTTACAGGATGGCACCCACAGAGTTTAAGGAGCTAAAGAGTCAGTTGCAGGATTTGTTAGATAAGGGCTTCATCAGGCTGAGTACTTCTCCATGGGGTGCTCTGGTCCTTTTTGTGAAGAAGAAAGACGGGTCTTTGCAACTTTGCATTGACTATCGACAACTGAATAAGCTAACGGTGCACAATAATTACCCTTTGCCCAGAATTGATGATCTGTTCGATCAACTTCAAGGAGCGAAACGTTTCTCCAAGATTGATCTGAGGTCAGGGTATCATCAGTTGAAGATCAGGAATGAGGATATTTCCAAGATAGCTTTTAGGACCCGTTATGGTCATTATGAGTTTTTGGTTATGTCTTTTGGACTAACTAACGCACCAGCTGCTTTTATGGACTTGATGAACAGGGTGTTCAAGCCATTCTTAGATCAGTTTGTCATTATGTTCATTGATGACATCTTGGTTTATTCTAAAGACCATGAGGAGCATGAACAGCACCTACGGGTCATTCTGCAGATTTTGAGGGATCAGCAGTTGTATGCCAAGTTCTCTAAGTGTGAGTTCTGGTTGGACAACATTATGTTTCTGAGGCATGTAGTCACGAAGGACGGCATTCAAGTAGACCCCGAGAAGGTAGAGGCAGTACAGCAGTAGCCTCGCCCCGCTAGTGTGACGGAGATCCAAAGTTTCTTGGGTCTAGCAGGGTATTATCGGAGGTTCATCAAGGATTTCTCCAGGATTGTTGCTCCTTTGACCAGATTAACCAGAAAGGGAGTTAAGTTTGAGTGGTTAGATACATGCGAAGAAAGTTTCCAGACCTTGAAGAAGTGTCTAACCACAACCCCAGTTCTAACTATCCCAACGGGCACAGGAGGATACTCAGTATACTGTGACGCCTCAAGGGTGGGCTTGGGTTGTGTGTTAATGCAGAACGGGCATGTTGTAGACTATGCATCTAGGCAGCTCAGGAAGCACAAACAGAACTATCTTACACATGATCTAGAGATGGCGGCAGTGGTCTTTGCCTTAAAGATTTGGAGGCACTATCTCTGTGGTGAACCCTGTGATATTTATACGGACCACAAGAGCCTCAAGTACATCTTTCAACAAAGGGATCTTAACTTGAGACAGAGGAGGTGGATGGAGTTGGGGAAGGACTATGACTGCACTATCTTGTACCACCCAGGCAAGGCCAATGTGGTAGCAGATGCTCTGAGCAGAAAGTCAATGAGGAGTCTAGCCCATATCACCCTACTCCGGAGGCCGTTGATAAGGGATATTCATCGGCTAGAAGGTGAGGGGATGCGCTTTGAAGTGAAGGAGTCAGGGATATTGTTAGCCCACATGCAACTACACACTCCACTGGTTGAGCAGATTAAGGCAGATCAGGACAAGGATGCTAAGCTGTGCAGGCTCAAGGATGAAGCTAGGAATAATCAGACTTCTGAATTCAGGGTGGATGCTAAAGGAGTGTTAAGATGTGGGAAGCGCTTGTGTGTACCCGATGTGGATAGCTTGAGGAAGCAGATTTTGGAGGAGGCACATCAATCAGCCTATACTATCCACCCAGGAACAAATAAGATGTACAGTGACCTCAAGGACTTGTATTGGTGGAATGGGATGAAGAAGGATGTAGCAAACTTTGTGGCTCAGTGCTTGGTTTGTCAGCAGGTGAAAGCTGAACACCAGAAGCCTGCCGGTTTGCACCAACATATTGAGATACCGGAGTGGAAGTGGGAAATGATTACTATGGACTTCGTTACAGGGTTACCAAGGACCCCTAAGGGTTATGACTCAGTATGGGTGATAGTGGATCGAATGACCAAGTCATCCCACTTCTTACCAGTGAAGACTACCTTTAATGCGGCTCAGTATGCAAGCCTGTATCTGAGTGAGATCATCAGATTGCATGGAGTCCCTGTATCTATCATATCTAATCGAGGTCCACAGTTTACGGCAAGGTTTTGGAAAGCTTTTCAAGAAGATTTGGGAACGAGGTTGGATCTAAGCACCGCTTTTCATCCCCAAAAAGATGGCCAGTCAGAACGCACGATTCAAATTCTGAAGGATATGCTTAGAGCATGTATTTTGGACTTTGGTGGAAGTTGGGAAGGATACCTGCCATTAGCTGAATTCGCATACAACAACAATTATCAAGCCAGTATTCAGATGGCACCTTTTGAAGCTCTTTATGGGAGAAGATGCCGATCTCCCGTTGGATGGTTTGAAGTTGGAGAAGCCAAGCTACTAGGGCCAGACTTGGTGTAAGATGCCATAGAGAAGGTTAAGCTGATAAGGGAACGGATTTTAACTACACAAAGTTGTCAGAAGGCTTATGTGGACCATAGGCGACGGGAGTTGGAGTTTTCTCTAGGCGATCACGTGTTCCTCAGAGTTTCACCATGAAGGGAATCATGCGGTTTGGTAAGAAAGGGAAGTTAAGCCCAAGGTATATTGGATCTTTTGAAGTTTTGGATAGGATAGGAACAGTGGCATACCACCTAGCCCTACCACCTGGATTGAGTGAAGTGCATCAAGTCTTCCATGTCTCGATGTTGAGAAAGTATCTACCCGATCCATCTCATGTGATTCAACCGCAAGAAATCCTTTTAGATGACAAGTTGGCCTACGAAGAGAAACCCGTGGCCATTGTTGATAGACAAGTGAAAAAGTTGAGGTATAAGGATATCCCTACAGTGAAGGTGATCTGGCAGAATCATTCCAAAGAGGAAGCTACGTGGGAAGTAGAGGACGTCATGAGAGAGAAGTATCCACAGCTGTTCCAAGGGTAGTTTTATGTTTTCATGTTGTTGGTTTTTGTAAAATTTGGGGACCGAATTTTTTATAAGGAGGGGAGAATGTAATAACCCTCAACTAATAAAACCTTTGAAGGTTAAGTACAAATCATTTGAAACAAGGAAGTTGAGAACAATGTAAAATTTTAGAGCGTTTCTGACCTTTTCTTCTGACATTTCGTCACTCATATAAGCATAACTCTCTCATATAAAATCTAAATTAAGTGATTCCAATATTTAATGAAATATAAGACATATATCTACAACTTTGATGTTGGGAACTTTTGCAAATTCTGTGAATATTATAGTGAGACAAGGCAAAAACCGAAGCATAGTGTGGTCTGGACCTTTTCTCACTATTTTATGAATAACTCCTTCATATGAACTCCAACTTAGGTGATTCAAGTGGCTAAGGAAAGCTAAGAGAAAGGACTACAACTTTCATGTTGGATATTTTATCAAATTCGGCGAAAAGAAGTTCGTCGCGGCGAGAATATTTTCGCCGCAGCGAGAATGCTGCAGCATTTTCCCGAGAGCATGAGTTTTCTGGTTTCGAATCTGGCCACGGCGAAAATATGTTCGCCGCGGTGAAAATCGTGGCTCGCCGAGGTGAGAATGAGTTCGCCGGCGGCGAGATTCGTCAGATAGCTTTTTTTTGCGGACCCCCCCTTTTTCCTTCATTTCTCTTTCATTTGAACCCTAAGTCTCTCTCTCTCTAAAATTTTTCTCTAACTTCTCTCTAAGATATCTCATCATCCGGACGTCCGATTTGAGCAAGCAAGGTACCGTTGGACTCGTGGGAAGAAGAGCTACAAATTGCACCAATCAATTTCGCCAGAAAGTCGCCGGATTGTCGCAGGAAAATCGCGTGAATAGTACCTCCAAAGGTAAAACACCGTTTAATCGCGTTTTAGGCTTCGTTTTACCGAACTTCTTTCCGTAGATAGTCTTAGAATTAGTTTCTATACTAGAATATAGGGTTTTTAGGTTTCGGCGTGAATAGTATTTCCGGCGAGTGAATAGTGTTTTCCGGCATGAATAGTGACGTTTAGAGTTTTTCAATTCTCATGTTATGTCTATGTTTTCTATGTTGTTGAACCATCACGAGGTGAAATTCTCGTTGTTGGACTCCTAGTAAGGTGAGTGGGTTTTTCATACTATAGCGCATTTTTTTTACGAATTCAGTTTATAACTCTTTCATATGATTTTAACTAGTTAGAATGTATGCTAAATTGTTTTACCGCTTTGAAAACCAATATATTCCAACCATATTAGAAATTGTAAATTTCAATCTTAGTTGAACCCTAGGTATGCAGGGCAAGCATCTAGACTAATAATTCTCCATTTGAGCTAGATTTATAGAAATGCGAACTTAGTCATAGAAATGAACTAAGTTAGCCATGAAATGATTTGATGCATGATAAGCATCTATGTAACGTCTACGGACGATCTATGTTGAAAAAGGGAAAGTTTATGATTTTAAAGGTCTCCATGGAAATTCATGGATGAGATATATTTTAGAACAGAATTTTATGCATGAAAAGAATTAGATGGAGAATTATAGCTTTATTGTAAAGTTATTGAAATATTTTACTTTAAACTCTTTTAATAGCATATTTCAAATATTTTCTGTTGGAGGGACCCTTTTAGATCACTGTTAGCTAGTCGCAGGTAGTGCTAACTTTGGTGCACCATGATCATGTTAAGGCTTCGGCCTAGGATACTGTGACGGGCATATGACTGCCTAAGACACAGGGATTTAGGGTAGACTTATGTCTATGCCTACAGTGATTGCCATACCCATTGCTATGTGCTTGGGAAATTTAGGGTAGACTTATGTCTACGCCTACAGTGATTACCCCTCCCTTGCTATGTGCTTGGGGAAGATGATGATCTGTCAAGAAAGAACTCCAATAAACTAGTGTATTTTTCTTAAAGAATAAATATTTCTAAAATATCTCATTCATCATTGTTATTGCATAAATAACTTCATTTATTACTTACTATGCATAATTAATTTGCTTTGCAATTATTGATTTAAATCCTATTTTATCTTTTGAATATACATTTGAACTGTTTAGCTTTTCTTTCAATAAATTATGATTAAATGCTTAAATGTTTCGATTATTATCTTTATATTTGAATTTCAATTATTAAACCCATTGCAAAACACTCGTGCTTGGTTTGCCCTGTTTCTGTTATAGTATGATTTATCCATTCACTGAGATGTGGTAATCTCACCCCTCTTCTGTTTCCTCCCCACAGATAGTCAGAGAAACTTTGATCCAGCTACAGCTCCCTAGAGGGTTGAATATAGCATTGGTGAGCCCCAGTTTGGGCAAGGCTCCGTTGTACTGGTTGTTTAGTTTAGTTATGTCTAATGTATCTCCATGAACTTACAGGCAGGATTCTCGCTTCTTGTGTACTTTGATGTGTAGTTTGAAAAAATAGTTTTATGTATTACAACTATGTTTGTATTATGAGGCCATGGGCCAAGTTGAATCAAGGATGTTGGATTCATGAGATATATATATATATAGTATTTTCTTATATTGGATGTGGCATATGTGGCCAGTTATATTTATTATGTACTCTGGATTGTGTGCTGAATGTTTGTGCATGCTATGTGTTAGGCTTACGGCTAGGGGGAAACCCTTATGCCGTGCCGGTCATGTGTTCCATCATTTGGGGCCGTGACACTTGTGTTACTTTTTTAGGGCATGTGGTTAACAAGGATAGTACTTCAGTAGATCCTAAAAAAGTAGAAGCGGTACAGTAATGACTATATCTTACTACAACAACATATGAAGATCCAAGTCCAACTTGCGCTTTCTGCGGTTGTTTTTCTTCCAATCTATTTGAGCCATTGTTGGATTAAGTACATGAACAAATGCTTGTAAAGCATCAATCAACTCCTCAACATTAGAAGCTAAGATGAGAATTCTTCATGCTGAGTATGATATAAACCTTTATTCCATAGTTTGATCAAGAAAAGACAACAAACCATCAAAGAAATGGTTAACATTTAACAAACCTATCGGTTTGTGATGGATATTCAGTTATGCCCAGGAGATTACTTGAAAATTTTGTTCTAAAGTACTAAAACCCCCTAGTAAGGCAATGAAGGCATCAACATTGCTCATTATTCTAGTCATGCGCTCATATATGAAAGTCACCCTAAATTCTTCCCCAACTGTTTTTTCCATGATGTTCGATATAGCTAAAGCGATAGGAATAATATCTAGAACTTGACATCCTCCTATATGTTCAGCTATAGACACACACTCCATTAACTCACGTTACCTCCACCATAGACTAAATGAAATTTTCTTCTAGCCAGCACCATACCCAAATTTTGTGTTGCTTTAACATACTCTACATCTTTTCTAGGACTGAAACCACAAAAGACACAAATATTTTAAAACAGACGGAATGCGGTTTCCTCCATAATTGTACTCACCCTAATTTTGAGTATGAAGATAATGATATTAATGTATGTATTTATAGAACTCAGAGAATGGCATACTTATAATAGCTATGCGAATAGGCCAGGCATTATTAGAATAGCTATGTGAGTGACTGATGGATATCAGCTAAATTGAAGGTGAATTTCAAAAATAACGGCGCTTATGCGTATGTACAGTAGTTGTGACTGTGACCTATATTAAACATATAAAGAGAATAAAATTAAGGTATCACCAGAAATTTTATTTTCTTTGTTGTCCTTGATGTCTTGATTACTATAGGAAAAGTTGTAAGTGATAGGCATCATTGAAAAAAGAGAGAGTGAAAATGAAAATCAATTAAATGTTGAAAAGGGACAATCAAATGATTTA
Source organism: Gleditsia sinensis (assembly GCA_037074535.1). NCBI lineage: Eukaryota > Viridiplantae > Streptophyta > Magnoliopsida > Fabales > Fabaceae > Gleditsia > Gleditsia sinensis. Next base: position 64,264,335 of record CM073466.1, read on the forward strand.
TCTTGTTTTTCAAATGTTCTTACCAGTCAACTATCGGTATTATTAAGTCAACCAGCTATTTTGAGAATTTTTAATTTGAATTGGTTTATTTTATAGTTGATTGATTACATCTATTTTAAAGCAATCAACTGCATCCTACCAGTTAACTACAACAACAACAACTAAGCTTTTTCCCACTCGGTGGGGTTAGCTACATGGATCAAATGGCGCCACAGTGGTCTATCAAGAATAAGATCAATAGATAGGTTATTAACTATTAAATTATTCTTAATAGCTTCACGTATTGTTTTCTTTGGCCTCTCTCTACCTCTAACTATCGGACTATTCTCTATCTGATTTACTCTTCTCTATCTGATTTATAAAAAGTTGTACAAAAGATAATAAGTCTAATATGAGACATATCTTGACAATGGAAAATTTTATGGATCACCATAAGAAGAGTATGGTTAAAGTCTTTACAACATTATCTTATTCATAAAAAACCTTAAGATAGAGCTAACTATATCAACACTAATAATATCCCCAAAAGTTCTAAAACTAATCCCCTAAAACATTATCACCTAGAGTGCTAATTGGTTCAATAGAAAATACAACTCTACAAACTTCATCACTTGAAAAGGGATGGAGAAGCCAATTATTCATTCTGCTTGTGACCTTTTTTTTAGAAATCAACCAATTCATCATCAATATTCACTTTAAAAATGATATTTCAGTAGCCTGAAATCGCCATTAAAAGATTAAAAGTTGTCAACGAAGACTTTTGATGATGGCCATTAGTTGCCATTTTTTTGTTGCCTATACTACTCTCATCAAAAAAATTTCAGTGGTGACTTCTGGTATTGCCATCAAACTCTACTTTGTCACGTAAAAAATTACAGTTCAGAAGTACATCTATATAGGATCCGTATTTCAAATATTCTCAAATCCAAGGATATTCATATATCCAAAACCATATACTATATTGTATGATCATTAAACAAATGTTGTTATGCATAAAAATATTTCACATGAAAAAATTAGAAGGATCCCATATCAAAACCACCAAATCAAAGTTCAAGTCCTTCCGAACTTTGGTGGTATAGGATTTGCCTAAACTCAACATCTTAGATCAGGTTTTCCCTACCACCATTCAAGAAGACATGTGAAAGGACTCTAATATGGGCATTTCCCAAGCACACAGTAAGGGAGGGCAAATCACATATCATATAGTCGGCATTTCGCCTAAATAGGAAGCATCTCGCTCTCCTTTACATATCATATTCCGTGTGTTGGCCATCACATGAGACTATCACCACCCCTGCTAGTTGAGGTGTTAAGGTGCACCAGGGCTAACATCACCTGCTATTAGCAAACAATGTTTCTAATAGGATTTCTCCACAAAAATCATATTTGCACATATTCAGAGGTTTCAGTATAATACAAAATTTTTAGTCTCAATAAAATTCTTTTGTTAGAAATTTCTCAATCAAGGTTATTACATATACATGCCCTTTTCCAAAGCAATTTTATAGCTTTACATATCAATGTCATGTGCACAATATATTTCATTTACCATATGATAAGAAATACATTTAGAATCACATATTCAATGAGTTCAAAAATCTATTTTCAAAACCATACTCTTCTTGAACTATATGCCAAATAGTAAACAAATCAGGTAATTTAATCCATTTCAGAGACATATAAAAGTATAAATAACTTGTAAACAGAACCAATTATATATTTAATGTTTAAGAAGAGAATAAAGTAAGTCATAGAAAGAATTTTCTACTTACAAGGCAAGGACTCCAGGTTGGACAAACCCAAAATACACTTTTTCAATCCAAAATTAACCAAATAGACTTCAAAAATAAGTCCGGAGGGTCCAAAAACCTGGAAAATGAATCAGGGAGCTCGGTCAATGCTGGTCAACCGATGTCACTGTTCATGGCCGAAAATACTGTTAATATTTGGCCAGAGTACTGTTCACACCTACCGAAATTACTATTTACATCGGTTGGAGTTACTGTTCATGACACCAAAAGTTGTCAGATAACTATGAAACTTCATATTGTATAGTTTATCTATCTCTTGAATCCATCTACGGTGTCAAATTTTCAATTTGAAGTCTTTAAATAGAAGTTTAAGAACTTACATTTTTCTAAGATTTTCTACCAATCTGCGGCTGATTTGAAACATTATTCTACCAATATCGTAGTACTCTTCATCCTGAATCTAGTGATACCCTTAGTTTTGAGATCAGAGATTCGAAAGTACTCTAGATCTATTGATGGAGGGAATTGCTAGCAATTTTTTAATTGTTAGAGGAAGTCCTTATAAATTTCATTATTTACATTTGACTCCTAAACTTTTAGAAAATTACAATTTGACCCCAAAAATATTAATAAGTTTTCATTTTCATCCTTAAAACCTTTCAATTATATCCCTACTCCTTTATTTCTTTAAATAATCTATACATAAATGAAAATTACTAAATTTTAGAGTTGTTACAAAGGTGGAGAGCAACATGGTACAATATATTTCGCTTGAAGTACGATGGGATGAAGACCAAATATGAGTTATGCAATGATGTCCCATCAGGCATCCCACGTGAGCAGCGGGCGACATTCATCGACTATCGTCTTCAAGCGAAATCCAAGGTAATTACTAATGTTAGAGATTTGTTGAAATATTTTATTTTAGAACAAAGTGTGACTAATTAATATATTTATGCCATTAAATAGGATGTGGCAGCTAAGAATAGATGAAACAGAAGATGTCAAATGATGCCGTATACCACTGGGTCGAAGAGCCTTGAGCGTAAGAAGGCTGAGATGGTAAGTTTCCCTTTCTCAGTATTTAAACTCAATTATAAGAAAACACTAATTTATATAATAGATAATCAATGGATTGTTTAAATTTTCAGGAGGCTGAGGTTAGGGGTCTAGTGACTCGAGACAATGTATGGATGGCAGATCATAAAAAGGCTGATGGATCATACATCAACGACGAAACTCGAGTAGTCACTGTAAGTATAAACATTTTATTAACTACTCAAAATCGTTAATATTTAAAAATATTCATTGTTGGCTCTTATATTTTGTAGGAAATTTTTTTTCTCAATTCAATAGAAGGATAACTCTTCTCAAGAGCTCTCGACAGCTGATTCACTTGCGAGAGCTCTAGGAACTAAGGAGCATTCAAGTCGTATTTGAGTATTTGGGTTGGGTGTTTGCCCAAGCCAAGTCTTTGGTCGTGGCTCGGCTGGGTCAAGTTTATACACTGCGCCTTCGTACGAGGAGTTGCAGAATGAGGTGGCTTGGTTTAAAGCATCAATAGAGGAGTGGAACACAAAGCAGTAGTGACGAGAGGCCAACCGAGCTAAGCATGAGGCTGAGCGAGAGGCCAAGCGATTAGCATGACGCTGACATCATAGCACACCAATGACAGATGGAGGTAACTGTGGCGTTTCTACTTCAAAAATTTCAAGGACAAGTGCCGCCTGAAATTGTCATCCCTCACAGTCCAGTTCCCAGGGTAGTTTGTCAACAGATATCAATAATTAAATTCTTCTGCTATAATTTTATTTAATCCAAAAATGTTTACAGGAAAATATTGTTTTTTAGGACCCTAGTGATTATTCTAGCCTCGTCAACAATCTTAGGATCGAGGACCGTGATTTCGTTGTGTTTGATACATTTTTTTGTTAATTCTATAGGATGTAGATTGTAATTTAAATTTCTCAGCACATATGATTTTCTTGTACAATCCTTTTTATTTATATATTTGTAATTTCCATTTGAATATTTATTTACATTAACAATTTCGATAACTACCAATAAATTTTAAAATGAAATTTCACATTACGACATTATTTTCACATATCATTTAAAAAGAATCTCAATGATATACTGAAGAATAGAAATACAAAATTCACAAATATAAATTAAATAAATAAAAAATCCATTATGTGACTTTAACGACGGTTAACAAACCGTCGTTAAACCTAGTCTTAGTGACGGTTCTCAAACCGTTGTTGGGCCGGCTATAGCGATGGTTGACAAATCGTCGCTAAAATCAGTCCTAATGACGGGTAGTAAATCGTCTTTAAGACGTGTTTAACGATTGTTTGAAGACCGTCACTAAGACTTGTCTTAGATACAATTCACTAACCATCGTGATAATGCATATTAATGACGTCATTCCCACGATTGACCAAAATCGTCCTAATCCCTTTGGTTCCACAACAGTTTTAGAACCGTCGTTAAGGGTCTCAGCGACGGTTAAAACCGTTGCTATACACAATAAAAACCAAAACTAAACTGCGTGTTTCTTGTAGTGACATTAGTTTAATTGAAATTCAGTAAAAATTTATTCAACGGGTACATATTTAAGAGGGAGATGAAGATTTTGTTATCAAGGTATAGGACAAAAGAAAAGGAAAGGGGTGAAATTAGTAAGTATCTAAAATATCAATATATATATATATATATATATATATATATATATAAGATGATTGGATCAAGATGGTAGTATACTAAACACCTTCATAGCTATAAGATTAAAAAAGCCTTATCTTATATATGAAAATAAACAATTTGAATTACTTTTATTCGTTTTAAATAATTACATTGTGTTTGAAAATTTAAATGACATAGTATTATTAATTTTTCTAGTAAATTTTATATATAGTAATATTATTTTTAATCTTTCTAGCTTAATTTTACCATTGTATTATGATAATATTATTTAATAAAAAGGATTATAGTATTGATTCCTAGAACACATAAATGGGTTAAGTATTATATATAAAATGTGATTGAAAAATATCATATTTAATATCAAAATAATTTTTTTTTTGGTTTAAAAAGTGAACTATGCTAGACGTATCTTTGTTGGGCATTTTTTGAAGAAGGGCCTAACTGGGCCCAACAAAATCTTTTTTTGACTACTATAATATTCAATTATATCAATATAATATAAAAGCTCATTGCATGCTAAAAAATTTAAAAGCAATAATAAAATGTAAAATCAAAGGCTAACATTCAATTCATCCCAAAGTATCAAACCATATCAAATTTTATATTAAAATGTCCACAACCATGTCATATCACACTTCATTATTCATTTGACTCTTCTTCAAGCTATACGCAAAATTTAAAATTGCTCATGGTACAAATGTCTCAAGATATCATTTATATCTACAATTTAAAATATTAAAATAACTAATTCTACTGGGAATCAACTATTAGTCTAGATATTAAATTAAATTCAAAAAGACATAAAAATATATTCTTAATTCAACCTTACTAAGCTCAATTGTTACTACATAAATAATGTTTTTTTTTTAGTTTTTATAATCAGAGTCGGCCTAATGCATGAATTAAGATGGAATTGGCCAAAGCCGTATAGGCCAAATCCATTTTGATAACTAAGGCAAGAGAATAAGTTTAAAAAGTTTTAAGAAAGATGAATGTTGCTTGTTGTACTTCTATTCTCTTCATGAATTCTTTTTTTTTTCTTTTAATTTCCTGCCCTCAGGCGAGGAAGGGAATTGTGGAGCAGAATTTTACTAGGAAGGAGATTTAGAAAGTAGATGACATATGACTCATGGGTGACACCAAGAGCCCACATATAATGAACCACATGAAGAACCACATATATACCTTCCGTGTTCTATTCATCAGTCTTTAATTATAAACTATATATCTTGCAAATTTTTAGTTTCAATATTCATCAGCTAGATAATCATAAACTCAACCTATCCTGGTTGTTCTAATGTCAAGCTTCCTCTTCAAATTCTTACCACTCACCAAGAAGATTCTTCCACCCTTTAAAAGACCCAACCATTCCCTATATAAGATTCTCTTTTTATCACATTATCACTTTGTTGCTTTTGGCTGCTACCTCCAACGTGTTTGCTGAAGTGTCAAATGGTTTTCCCATGCGGCTGATCTGGCATTAGGCCACGCTCATAACTCCAAGCCTAAGTCCACTCCACGTGCCTTTCTTGTGTTAGAACGAGCCTTACACATTTTTCCTAGTCATCAAATTTTTTTGTAGTAGATAAAAAACTAAATCAATAATGGATAGACACATAAATATATTAGAAGACATGTCTCTTTCGAAGTTTATCTTACATCTTACATATCAATTTATAATTAACTTGATCTACTTACATTTAGTGTACCAGGTACACTTAATTAAGATTTTTCCCTGTTCATAAACATTATATTTTTTGGATTATGAGTTAGTATTTCCACATCCTTTGGGTGTGAGAATAATGTCTTTTCAAAATATTGAAACTATTCCTCTTCACGAAGTGTGTTTCAACAAGATTGAACCTCTAACATTACTTGTAAAAGTTATTTTACTAAAATCAACTCGCTTACCAATAAACCTTACCTTGTAGGTTTAAACATTATCTTTGATATGCTTAATTATAAATAAAAATATAAACATGTCAAACTTTTTATTTGAATCCAACTCTAATACATTATATATATATATATATATATATATATATATATATATATATATATATATATATATATATATATAATTAATATAGTCCATTTATCTCTTATCAATTGGTTCTAGCTAGCTAGTATTCTCTCTTCCTTCTTTATAAGCATTATCTCTTTGCCCCTATCAAACTCACTTCAAAGTTCGTCACTACATTTCTTTTAGCTCCCAAGACTTTCCCAGAACCCATCCTCTTTCAATCTTGCTTGGAAACCTTGAGGCTAGCAGCAAGATGCTGTCCGTTTCCAACGTTATCGGTGCCCCATGGTGGAGGAAACGTGCAGATCATCATGATGAATACGATTATGCTCCTGCAACTTGCAGCATTGAAGGTGATGACGATGACGATGGATATTATAACTATGCACCAGCTGCAAGTGATCAAGAGAAGGGAATGAAGATGATGACGACAAAGATGATGGTCATGATTTTATGCTCCAGCTGCATGAGCATTCTAATTCCCTAAAGTTTAGTAGGAATGATGGGAATTTAATAAGTAACAAAAATTATGTGGAGTTAATATTAGTGGATCAATCCGTGGTCGTCGGAAGCATGTAGTTTATTCAGTTTATAGGTGTTTGGTAGTGAATGATTGGAATTTGATTTATCAATTTAAGTCATCTAAAGACCACTTGGCATCAATTGCTTTGTCATTCTATACATAGTATGTCATATCTCATCGTTAATCTGTTAATCATTTCTATTTTGTGGTTCAAAGTATATATAATTTTTCATTATTAATGTTACCTGAAGTTTGTTAATCAGTTCTATTTCTATTATAATGTTACCTTAAACTTACCGCTCCTTTCAACAAGAATAATTTATTCTCCTGAAGTTTGTTATTAAAAATGTATTCTCAAACTCGACGGCATATGTCATCAACTTATCATCATTCATTAATCTCTTAGTCATTTTCATTTTGTGGTTATATATATAAGAGAGAGAGAGAGAGAGGGTGAGTCAATTTGGAACCACGACTGCGAGAGGACCATAAAAGTCTTGTTAAACCATCACAACTACTAGGTGTATGGTCTACTTTCGTTACATATATCTCAATAATCACCTGCCTCAACTGACATGACTTTTTTAATTAATTAATCAAGAATGTAAAATTGTGTAAGTATTTAAATTAATATTTTAAAAATTAGACCAATTATTAAATAAGAAGTGATTTACATAAACCATAATTCAATAACTCTCTCTTTCTTCAAATTTTCTCTAATGAACTTAAGAAAAAGACCAAATTTACACCAAAATAAAATTGGGTTTTAGCGACAGTTATTGAGGGCTTTAGCAACGGTTAAAACCGTTGCTAATGATATAAAAAACACTTGACGAAACTGTCATGGAATTAGAGATATAGTGACAGTTTCATTCAACCATGGAAATGTCATTGCTAATTCATGTCTTAATGACGGTCATATAACTATCGTTAAGTCGTAATTTAATAGCGGTTTAAACAACTGTCGTTAAATCATGATTTAATGGCGGTTTAAATAATCGTTGTTAAGTCATGATTTAATGGCGGTTTAGATAATCATTGTTAAGTCATGATTTAATGATAGTTTAAAAACTGTCGTTAGGTCATGTTTTCACGACGGTCATTAAACCGTCATGAAAATTTATCAGTGACGATTTGTAACTGTCATTAGGACTAAATATGATTATTGTTACAAAACAACCATTGTTAAACCCAAATTTTTTTTCATTTAACAATGGTTTTAAGCTAAACCATCATTAAGTCATATTTTGACAACAATGATAAACTATCATTAAACCCACATTAATTTTTTTTTTGTTCTTTTTTATTTTATTTTAACTTTTTTGAGTTAATTTATTTTAATTTATCCTAATTATTGTAACAATAATAATACCAATATTCATAAGAAAATTAAATTAAAAAATGAGAGTCAATTTATGAAATAAAAACTAAAATTCAATCAAAACTTGAATTACAATGCAGGTCCTGTAATAATTACATAAAATATACAATGAAAGTATAAATTAACATTCAAGGTTAGGAGGAGGCCGATGTCGACTAGCTTGATCACTCAGTGGTTGGAAATAAAAAAATACATGTTATTAGCAAATAATAAAATAAATTATAAGAATATTTGGTTTTATAAGAGAACTAAAATTTTAGAAAATTATCCTTGGACCAAGACTTGGTACAAATGCAATCTCAAATGACAGTTGACCTTGATAGTTTTGGAGTAGGAAAACCATAGCTACTTTCATCTGTTGTTGTCATGTAGTTATTTCTACGTCACGTGTCATTCGTTCAATCTCTCATCATTGTTGTTTACCCTCTCGTTCCTCCATCACTACTTTAAGTTAGGCCACCTTAGTTTGCAACTCTTGGTAAAAAGATCTAGATTGCAAATTCAACATAGCAGAGCCACAGTCAAAGACTTGAGTCAAGGAAACACCTAACCTAAATTCTCAAACTCTATCCGAGTGCTCTTTAGTTCCTAGAGCTCTAGCTAGTGAATCAACAATAGAAAGCTTTTGGGAAGAAAAGTCCTCACGCTGAATCTAGGCAATTTTTTTCTACAAATTTGAATATAAAAAAATTGATAAAAATTTGTTATTATAACCAAATCAAATCGTTAAATGTATTATTAAAATGTCATCACTTACATCAATAGCTCTACCTTTATCATTAATGTATGATCTATCAGTCCTTTTTGGACTACAGTCCATACATGTTCTTATGTCACTTATGCCCCATGCTCAACTTCCTAAAAAATTTAAAAATAATGAAACATATGTTCAATATAAATTAAAATTAAGATAGATTATTAACAAATGTAAACCTACCATCTTAGCCTTCTTCTATGCAATCCTTTTCGATCCACTGGTATATGGCATCGTTTGTTATCTTTTGTTTTGTTTATTTTTCTTAGCCACATCCTAGTTAATGACAAAAACATATTAATAAGACCAACTACAAATTGATACACATTATTAGCCAAATATAATTACCTTAGACTTTTCCTTGAGACGATAGTCTATAAAAGATGCATATCGATCTCGAGTAATGCCTTCTATGATGTCATTATGTAATTGCTTTATAGTCTGTCACATTATTTTTTAACCTATACAGGTTATAACATTAAGCTCTCCATTTTTTCCCAAGTGACTAGAAAATAACCTTCTTACGCTATTCTTCCACTATAAATTTTTTCAATCATAGAAAGTACATATATTAATAAAGATAAATAATTAAGACGATTAGGGCAAAAATAACATGTGTTAGTACCTGTATAATATGTCTAAACACGTTACTCTTGTAGTCTGTAAGAACACTTCTCTAGTCTTTGTAGGAGATAAGGAAGATTAAAAAATTATTCCCAACAGTACCTAGAAACAAACCCAACAGACTGCCCTCATCTCTAATTGATTGAAGTGTGTTGTTGAATGGTATAACGACCCTTTGTCCACGGGGAAGGGTCCAAAACTCATGTACTATCAAGTGAGTGGGCTTCACCTAACCAGTCTCATCAATGAAAGAAAAGTTAGTATACTGAAGAGACTAGAGAATTTGTACACTAAGAGAGATATGATACTTACTGACAACATTAAGCAATTAACTTCTCCTTTATCTAGCATGTTTCTATTGCACCGATCGAGGGGGATGGTCCTGATCGATGAAAAGATCATCAACATCAAACTCGTCCTCAAGTGCCAGGGCATCTTAAAGGGGAAACGTAGATAGGAGTATTGTATCAGTGTTCATAAGTTGTTCACCTTCATTGACTACTGGGTGGGGTAGAAGACTGTTCCTTCTGAATTCACTTGCTTTGCCTGTAAACAAAGAACTAACTCTTTTCATCTTTACTACTTATATTAATTAAAAATAATAATAATAGTTCAGAATTAATAGAAATGTAATAGTGCTAAGGTTATTGTAAAAAATGAAGATCAAATATAAAAATAATAATTTTTATTATCGAGACAAGTACGAATTTACTTCCCCATCTAGAAATAACATATCTAAATTTTGAGATTGTAATGGATCACTCTCATACATAATATCATCATCGCCGTTGTCGCATCCTGGACTTATCCAAGCACGTGATTGGCACAAAATGAGGATTTTTTCCTACTCCATAAGCCTAACTATCACATTCTAAACCTAAAACTCGTTAACCAACCTGATTTAACGTATAAGTTCATGATCATTCTTTAAAAATTTAAATCCATATAAAACATAAATAAAGATATAGCTTCATAAAACAATATCAATTATATTTTTCATTTCTTCTTATATCTATACCTTTTATATTTTTCTCATGCATTGGAAACGAGGATCTTGCTTGTCGTAAAAGAGCATACTCTAGAATACAACAACTATACTAGTGAACAAATGAAAAAGGCCCAAGGACAATTTGGGCTAACTAGAATCTATCTATTCCCCATAATGCTTCCTTTGCACCATCTTGCCACTAGCTGTAATATATATATATATATATATATATATATATATATATATATATATATATATATATATATATATATATATATATATATATATATAAGAAATGAGTTTTACAACTCAACGAGTAAATAACACAATTATAACATGTAAAAAATAATCTTACTTATTATGTTATGATTTATCTCATATTTTTTAAGTTTTGAACAAATTAAGGGTATTACTATTCATTATTTATAAATATCTTAGGGTTAGGTAATGACTATATCTTTATTTTTAGACTTCACATTTCATACATTTGATTAAGGAATTTTCAAAACTTATTCAACATTCTAGAAGATTTAGAATTCATCTAATTATCTTGATCTAGCCCAAACTCATATTTTTCTTTGCCTAGTTCCATTATCATGTAAATATAGGTCTCTAAAAGACCTCTTACTTTTCTTCAGTCAACTTTTCTTTACTGTTCATCTTTTAAGTAAACATTTTAAATATTTCTACCTGCAAACCTTTGCACACACTATAACAATTTGGCTAAATCTACTTTATCATATTTTTTAAAATTATTTCACCATATTATTATACTCTTATGCTAGATAGAGATATTTTATTATTTTTGTATACACACACACACACACATTTATCACTAGAGCTTTTTGTTCAAGAATATAATTAAAGTAAAATGATTATATTAATATATTTTATGTTAATAAGGCTTATTATTTTATTTATTTCTTATTAATTTTATACTTTAATTATTTTCTTTGTACAGGACATGACTCTCTTGTGCCTTACTGATGCGTATTTTCGTAAGTGTACGAATCGTTCAAGTAATAAAGTGTACAAAAGTACGGATATCGAACCCACAAGGAATGGCGTTACTAAGTACCAAAATTGACTAATCCTAATTTTATCTGAAAACCAAATTGTTGATTATTTAAGAGGCAAATTAACTTACAAATAAATGTAAAGAACACAATTGAATGTTGTTCACAAATAATTAAAAACGCTAAGGCATTTGATTTCGCTGAATCAATTCAATCCGATTTCAAGGCATGTTATATGAGAATCAAAGCTAAAAGTGATGGTTGAAATACTCAAACTTATCTAATACTCTCTCTCGAGTTATATTAGAATTACTTATCTATGACAATCAACTATATTTCTATGAAGATTTAATCACAAACAAGCACATTATGATCTATGGAATTTCCAGGATAACCACATACATCATGCATTAGTTCTAACACTCGCATTCAACATATGGTATTTATCACAAGAAGCATTCATTACACATCTCCTCTCGGTCTCAATATAATGCAACAACTCATCTAAATTTTTGTCAGAAATTCAAAAGCATTAAGCAATGAAATAAATACTCAACTTGAAAGCAATGAACTCATATAATCATAACCAAAGAAATCAGAGTTTCTTGATTCAACTACATCATAGCCTTATCAAAAATGAATTAGTTCATAATGGAAATAAGAACAACAATTATCTCAATTGAATACATAACTATAAAAAACGAAATAAACTGCAGAAAAACGAAGCTAAGGAAAAGAGATGAAGAACTCTTGGAGATGAATACTTGGCAGCAACAATGGTTATGATCCTTCAAGATTCTCCAAGCTTTCTCTCCAAAATGGCTTCCTCTCCTCCAAAATCGCCTCTGCTCTGTCTATTTCGCCGTTCCCTCTCTCTGTACCTTATGGTATTTATAGATCTAGGGTTTTGGGGATAATTTTGGAACAACAAGTCACAAAAACGCGTTTTCTGAACAAACCTCGCCGCCGGCAAATGGATTCTCGCCGCGGCGAGTTTCTAGAATCTCGATTTTTGCCGGCGGCGAAAATTATCTCGCCAGCGGCCAGATTTGAGTCCAAAATTCGCGCTCTCAGGAAAGTTTGCTGCAGCATTTTCGCCACGGCGAAAATATTCTCGCCACGGCCAGATTTCCAAACCTTGAAACTTGATTTTCTTGATTCTCACTTAACCCCGGTCATTGAAATTTGTCCCAAACTTCTCCAAACTTATGATTTTACCTGAAATTACACTTTAAACACGAAATACCCGTGAAATGACATTTGTGGATTAAATAATCAAATAACCACAAATTTCACACAAATATCAATATTTAAATCATAACAAAATTGCAATAATATGACTCTTATCAACAACCCCCAACCAGCTTCTTGCTAGTCTTTAGCAAGAAAAGCGATCTATAAATAAATTCAAAGGAGACATTAAAAGAAAAATTGAAAGGAAATTTATTCTATTTACAAAATTGCATTAAGCATATGCAATAAGCCTTTAAACCCCTAGGCGGCCCTAGTAGGACAAGTTGTAGTCTCGTGAGGGCTTCCAGTGATGATACCCACAAACATCTTACCCTAAACTATACTAACTCAAACTAATCAAATCACACAACAATTAATTTGCACAAATGTTTCAAAAATTGTAAATAACACACAATACATAGAATAATTAAATGTCACCTAAGCTTTAAGAAATCTTAAATGCCAATTTCACTTTTGTTATTGACTCTTAAACATCCATCAAACCACAAACCAATAGCCATAATGCCTAGATAATATTATGCACAACATCCACAAACTAAAAGGTGAAATCTCAAACTCCATAGGCTCATTTTTCAAACCTCTCTCCACTAATAAAGGAAAAATACACCATTTTGGATCAATATGACTTAATATGGCTTGTAATGTTAGGCTTAGGTATTTGGTTAAGAAAAATGGGAAGTGTCAAAATACAAATAAGAGAACTTATTAGATTAAACACAACCAATTAAGTAAAAGAATAACATCATTAAACCCACATTGTTTCTTCCGATCATATCCCATTTTTCCAAAGATAAACAAAATTCTTTCTCAATCATTCACCTCAGTATATCCATCACTAACACTCTTTTATTTACTAGAATGTGAATTTTTTTTTTTTTGCAATAGATAACCCCCAACCAATTTCTTCCAATATATGTGGAAGATATTTATATTTTTTTTTATTCCATCCTTATTCCAAGTACTCTTGAAAATTTTGTGTTCAAAATTAAGTGCTCTTAACAAATAAGGTAGGAAATATATATATATATATATATATATTGTGGCTAAATAAAAGGTAGGTTATAGAAGGGGAAAAGAAAGAAAAAATAAGGCTAACAATATATATATATAAATAGGTTCAAAGAGGTAACTAGTGACATAAGGATAACAAGGTAGGCTTAAAACTGGCACAATCGATCCAAAAATGGCCTATATCATATCCTAAATAGTGCAATTCCAAAATATTTCGCCTCAAGAGGTTTTCAAATGAGTTCTAGAGTTTGTTGAGATCACAAAAATGTCTATGAAAAATTTGCACATAAGACTTCTCTAAGTATTTAGACTAATCAACCAAGTCATACCACATACCAAAAGAGTCGCCAACTAAGTAAAATTAACATTTGAAATTATCTTTAAACCGAAGCAAAATTTAATGTCTTCTAAAAGCTACGTGTTATAACAATCACATTATTATCATCAACGTGCAAATTAAAACAAATAAAATGCAAATGAAATCGGAATGCAGAAAAAATAAATGGAACATCAAAATTAAACAAACAAACACTACTAAAAATGAAACTAAGAAACTAAGAAAAATTTACCGTTTATCGCACCCCCAATCAGAACCTTACATTGTCCTCAATGTAAGAAAGAAAAACTAGCCGCGGCAAATGTGATCATTTTAAACGAATCTCGCCGCGGCGAGATCTACTCTTTTTGCCGCCGGCAAAAATCGAGCCTCCCCTTTTTTTATATATATATATAACCTACAAAATAAAGAAAGCAATTAAAATTAGCATGAAATGAAGTGTATAACTGAAAATCTAACTAATAATTCACCAAAACTGAAAATTTAAAGAGATAAAGGATGAGAAAACAAATCTGATGGGTTGCCTCCCATTAAGTGCTTTAAGTTATAGTCATTAGCTAGACTGCCTGTCATTCTTACTACGGTTGTTGTAACTCTAGAGAATCCTTCTGCTTGCTGAATTCTTCGTCAAAATATGGCTTCAACCGTTGTCCATTCAATTTGAAAGTTCCCTTGGTTTCATGACTGATTTCCACTGCTCCATAAGGAAACACCTTGGTTATTTGAAAAGGTCCTGACCAACGAGATCTTAGCTTTCCTGGAAAAAGTCTGAGACGGGAATTATAAAGCAGCACTTTCTGTCCCACCTCAAAGTTTCTCCTCATAATGTGCTTATCATGCCAAGCCTTTGTCTTGTCCTTGTATATTCGGGCATTCTCATAAGCATCATTCCGCATTTCATCCATCTCATTTAATTGCAGCACCCTCTTTTCACTTGCTGTCTTAAGATCAAAATTCAAAATTTGAATGGCCCAGTATGCCCGATGTTCCAATTCAACTGGAAGGTGACAAGCTTTTCCATACACCAATCGGTATGGAGACATGCCAATAGGTGTCTTGAAACCTGTCCTATAAGCCCAAAGTGCATCATCCAATTTCCTTGACCAATCCTTACGTGAGTTACTTACGGTCTTTTCAAGGATCCATTTCAACTCTCGGTTGGACACTTCAACTTGTCCACTAGTTTGAGGATGGTAAGGTGTTGCAATCCGGTGTGTTGCTCCATACTTTTGCAGCAGAGTTTCAAATTGGGTATTACAGAAATGCTTACCCCCATCACTTATAATTGCTCTAGGTGTGCCAAATCTGGAAAATATGTTCTTCTTGAGGAAATTGATCACAACCCTAGCATCATTGGTAGGCAAGGCAACTGCTTCCACCCATTTAGAGACATAATCTACACCAACAAGAATGTATTTATTAGCATGAGATGAAGGAAAAGGCCCCATAAAATCAATACCCCAAACATCAAATAAATCAATAATCAAAATATTGTTTAAGGGCATTTCATGTCTCCATGAAATATTGCCGCTCCTTTGGCAATCATCACACATTGAAACAAACTTGAAAGCATCTTTAAACAGTGAAGGCCAATAGAATCCGGATAGCACAATTTTTGCTGCAGTTTTTGTTCCATCGAAATGTCCTCCAACTTCCTTTGAATGGCAATGACGAAGAATGCTTTCCATTTCTTCATCCGGCACACATCTTCTAATGATTTGATCTGCACAATGTTTATACAAGTAAGGTTCATCCCAAAAATAATGTTTCAAATCATTAAAGAATTTCTTCCTTTGTTGATAAGACATGTTAAGAGGTAAAATTTTCTTGACCAAATAGTTTGCATAATCAGCAAATCATGGATCCGTTCGGATAGCAAGCAACTACTCATCAGGAAATGTTTCATTAATTTGTTCTTCATCCTCAAGGTAATCTTCCTCCAACCTGGACAAATGGTCAGCAACTAAATTTTCGGTTCCCTTTTTGTCTCGGATTTCTAAGTCAAATTCTTGCAAGAGAAGAATCCATCTTAGTAATCACGGTTTGGCATCTTTCTTGGCTAGCAAATACTTAAGAGCAGAATGATTAGTATAAACAATGATTTTAGACCCGATTAAATAAGATCTAAACTTATCAAATGCAAACACTACTGCGAAAAGCTCTTTCTCAGTTGTTGCATAATTAAGTTGTGCATCTGTCAATGTCCTGCTTGCATAATAAATCACATGCAACAACTTATTCTTCCTTTGACCCAAAACAGCACCTATAGCATAATCACTAGCATCACACATTACCTCAAAGGGAAGACTCCAATCCGGTGCACAAATTATAGGGGCAGAAGTGAGCTTTTCCTTCAAAAGGGTAAAAGCCTGCAAACATTCAGAAGAGAAATCAAACCGTGCATTTTTAACTAACAAACTGCAAAAAGGTTTTGTTATTTTTGAGAAATCTTTAATAAATCTTCTATAAAACCCAGCATGTCCCAAAAAACTCCTAATGCCCTTTACAGTTGTTGGAGGTGGTAATTTTTCGATCACTTCCACCTTTGCACGGTCCACTTCTATTTCCTTTGCTGAAATCCGATGGCCAAGAACAATTCCTTCCTGAACCATGAAGTGACATTTCTCCCAATTTAACACTAAATTTGTGTCTTTACAACGCTGCAAAACTAAAGAGAGATTATGCAAGCAATTATCAAAATAATGGCCAAAAACAGAAAAATCATCCATAAAAACCTCAATAAACTTTTCGACCATATCAGAGAAAATCGCTATCATGCATCTTTGGAAAGTTGTAGGTACATTACATAAACCAAAAGGCATCCTTCTGTATGCAAAAGTACCATAAGGGCATGTAAATGTTGTCTTATCTTGATCCTCTGGTGCAATTGCAATCTGGTTGTAGCCCGAATATCCATCCAGAAAACAATAATAAGAATGTCCAGCCAATCTTTCCAACATCTGATCAATAAATGGCAATGGAAAATGATCTTTTCTGGTGACGTCGTTCAACTTCCGGTAATCAATACACACTCTCCACCCAGTCACTGTCCTTGTTGGAATAAGCTCATTGTTTTTATTTTCTACAACTGTGATTCCTCCTTTCTTTGGTACATAATGAATTGGGCTTACCCAAGCACTATCTGAAATCGGATAAATTACCCCGGCATCCAAAAGCTTAATCACCTCAGCCTTGACCACTTCTTGCATTGTTGGGTTTAAACGCCTTTGTGGCTGAATTGTGGGTTTGTAATCCTCATTCATCAATATTTTATGCATGCAAACAGAATTGATAATCCCTTTGATGTCTGCCATTGTCCATCCAATTGCTGCTTTGTGAGTCTGCAGAACTCCTAATAGCTTGTTTTCCTCTTCATCATTCAAAGAACTGTTAATAATAACAGGAAAAGATTCAGAGTCTCCAAGATATGCATACCTTAGATGGGATGGCAGTGGCTTTAGCTCAATTTTGTTGTCTTCCTTCTTTACCACTGAGGTTGGACTTTCATTGGTTCCTAACTCCTTGAATGTTTTATCACTGAACAAATATTCATCAAGTGCTACCAGTAATTCTGAACATTGTCTCACTCCCTCATCTTCCTCCTCAATTGTTGCAGATTTCACAAGGCAAGCTTCTAGTGGTAGCAATGGAGTTCTCTCCTCAAAAGTTTCCGAGATTCAAGAGTGTTAATTTGAAAACAAGAATGTACCTCACTCAGAAATTTCATTGCTTCAAAAACATCGAAAGTCACTTGTTCATCTTGCACCCTTAGAATGAGTTTTCCTTACTGAACATCAATCAATGTTCTTCCAGTTGCAAGGAACAGTCTCCCCAATATCAAAGGTATCTCTCTATCTTCCTCCATGTCAAGCACCACAAAATCTGCAGGAAAAATGAATTTGTCAACTTTAATTAAAACATCCTCAATTACCCCTCGAGGATATTTCACTTATCGATCCGCTAATTGTAGAGAAATTGAAGTAGGTTTTACTTCTCCCAGGCCTAGTTTCCTAAAAACAGAAAGTGGCATCAAATTAATGCTTGCTCCTAAATCACATAGGACTTTATCAAAATTGCAACTTCCTATAGTACAAGGTATAGTAAAACTCCTTAGGTCCTTCACTTTCTATGGCAATTTTCTTTGAAGAACTGCACTGCACTCCTCATTTAACATGACAGTTTCATAATCTCCCAGCTTTCTCTTCTTTGATAGAATTTCTTTCATGAATTTTGCATACTTGGGCATTTGTTCCAACATCTCTGCAAAAGGAATGTTAATATACAATTTCTTAAAAATTTCCAGAAATTTACCAAATTGATTATCAAGCTTTTTCTTCTGCAATCTTTGAGGATATGGGATAGGAGGCTCATATTTTGCAGTTGGAGAAGGTTGAACATCTTGGGATGTTGATGGCTTTTCTTTAGATTCTTCCACCTTTTGCTCCGATTTCTTCTGCCATTCAAGTTCTATACCACTTCTCAATGTGATAGCCTTTACATGCTCCTTGGGATTTATTGTGTCACTTGGCAATGATCCTTGAGATCTTTCTGCAATCTGCTTTGAAAGCTGTCCCAGTTGGTTTTGGATGTCCCTGTTGATTGCCTCTTGATTTCTGAAATTTGTTCTTGACTCCTCAATGAACTTCCCCAAAATTCCTTCCAAATCTGTTTGTTTCTTCTCTTAGGGTTGGTAGGAAGATGATGACGGTTTGAACCCCCCTTGGTTATTACCCCATGACAAATTTGGATGATTCCTCCAACCTGGATTGTAGGTGTTTGAATATGGGTTATGTTGAGGTCTTTGGAAATATGAAACATAATTGGCTTGTTCAGCATTTGGTGAAGCAAATGGATTTCCTACTTGGCACTCAATACTAGCATGATTTTCACCACATAAATCACATTCTGCAGTTGGTTTGGATTCGAACTTGGATGACAAAGAATCCATCTTTCTTGAAAGAGCAGCAACTTGAGTTGGCAAAGCATTCACTGAATCAATTTCATGCACTCCTATTGGTTTTTTTGCAGTTACCCGCTCTGAATGCCACTGATTGTTGTTTTCTGCCATGATCTCTAACAACTCATGAGCATCCTCTGGTGTTTTTCCCATTAAAGACCCTCCAGATGCAGCATCAATCATTGCCCTATAGTTTGAAACCAATCCATTATAAAATGTACAGACTTGCAGCCAAATCGGTATACCATGATGTGGGCACTTCCTCAACATTTCTTTGAATCTATCCCAAGCTTCATACAATGATTCTTGATCATACTGTGTGAAAGATGTGATTTCATTCCGCAATTTTGCTGTCTTAGCAAGAGGAAAGAACTTGGACAAGAACTTCTGAACTAACTCATTCCATGTTGTAATTGATCCCGGTGGTAATGAGTTTAGCCACTCCTTGGCTCTATCCCGAAGTGAAAAAGGAAAAACCTTTAATATTACGGCATCTTCAGACACACCATTTATCTTGTACAGGTCACACACCTCCAGAAAGTAAGCAATATGTGCATTAGGATCATCCTTTGACATTCCCCCAAACTGATTTGATTGAACCATTTGGATAAAGGATGGCTTTATCTCAAAGTTATTGGCTTGAACAGTTGGCCTCCTTATACCCGAAGTGGTTCCAGCAACATTAGGCGCAGCATAATCCCTCAAAGCTCTACGATTTCCACCTCCCTCAACAAATTGTGGATCCATGGCTGATTGTCTATTAGGAGTAGAGGTTGAACGCCTTCTCTCTCTGTTTAGACGCCTATATGTTCGATCAATTTCCGGATCAAATGGAAGAAGGTTAAGGCTTCTTACACGTCGCATACAAAAATCCTACAACTTGAAAAATCAACAAGCACTCACACAACACAAAGTGACCCCTTTTTCTTTTATGATAAATAAAATAAAAGAGCAAAATAAACAACTGAAAAATTTGCAAGAAATGACTAAAATAAATAATGCAAACAAGCAGCAACAACTCTAAATGAACAAATGTTCAACACAACTCACAAACTCAATTTAGAATAAAAATAAAACTGAAACAATGATAAAGCAAATTAACTTTAAATTAAAACTAAGATTAGGTAGTATCGATATTAATAATCAAACCATTCCTCGGCAACGGCGCCAAAAACTTGATGCATATTTTTGCAAGTGTACGAATCGTTCAAGTAATAAAGTGTACAAAAGTACGGATATCGAACGCACAAGGAATGGCGTTAAGTACCAAAATTGACTAATCCTAATTTTATCTGAAAACCAAATTATTGATTGTTTAAGAGGAAAATTAACTTACAAATAAATGCAAAGAACACAATTGAATTTTGTTCACAAATGATTAAAAACGCTAAGGCATTTGATTTCGCTGAATCAATTCAATCCGATTTCAAGGCATGTTATATGAGAATCAAAGCTAAAAGTGATGGTTGAAATACCCAAACTTATCTAATACTCTCTCTCGAGTTATATTAGAATTACTTATCTATGACAATCAACTATATTTCTATGAAGATTTAATCACAAACAAGCACATTATAATCTATGGAATTTCCAGGATAACCACATACATCATGCATTAGTTCTCACACTCGCATTCAAC
Organism: Gleditsia sinensis; assembly: GCA_037074535.1. NCBI lineage: Eukaryota > Viridiplantae > Streptophyta > Magnoliopsida > Fabales > Fabaceae > Gleditsia > Gleditsia sinensis. Next base: position 64,285,302 of record CM073466.1, read on the forward strand.
ATATGGTATTTATCACAAGAAGCATTCATTACACATCTCCTCCCGGTCTCAATATAATGCAACAACTCATCTAAATTTTTGTTAGAAATTCAGAAGCATTAAGTAATGAAATAAATACTCAACTTGAAAGCAATGAACTCATATAATCATAACCAAAGAAATCAGAGTTTCTTGATTCAACTACATCATAGCTTTAGCAAAAATGAATTAGTTCATAATGGAAATAAGAACAACAACTATCTCAACTGAATACATAACTATAAAAAAAGAAATAAACTGCAGAAAAATGAAGCTAAGGAAAAGAGATGAAGAACTCTTGGAGATGAACACTTGGCAGCAACAATGGTGATGATCCTTCAAGATTCTCCAAGCTTTTTCTCCAAAATGGCTTCCTCTCCTTCAAAATCGCCTCTCCTCTATCTATTTCGCCGTCCCCTCTCTCTCTGTACCTTATGGTATTTATAGATCTAGGGTTTTGGGGACAATTTTTGAACAAAAAGTCATAAAAACGCGTTTTCTAAACGAACCTCGCCGCCGGCGAACGGATTCTCGCCGCGGCGAACATATTCTCACAGCGGCGAGTTTCTGGAATCTCAATTTTTGCCGGCGGCGAGACACACTTGGCCGCCGGTGAAAATTATCTCACCGGCGGCCAGATTTCCAAACCTTGAAACTTGATTTTCTTGATTCTCACTCAACCCCGGTCATTGGAATTTGTCCCAAACTTCTCCAAACTTATGATTTTACCTGAAATTGCACTTTAAACACGAAATACCCGTGAAATGACATTTGTGGATTAAATAATCAAATAACCACAAATTTCACACAAATATCAATATTTAAATCATAACAAAAGTGCAATAATATGACTCTTATCACTTACCGATGTGAGATTTTGATACGAACGAATTAAATATTCGTTTAAGTGCAAATGTACACTATCGTTGTCAAGTAATAAAATAAAATCTATATAGGTGGGTATAGAGTGTCGATCCCACAAGGATTGATGTTATTAATTATTGTACTAATTTAATATTCATCCCAATTGAATAATTCAAATATTAAATTGATTAAGAATGCAAAAATAAAATAGAACAAAAAAGAAAAATAAATCAGAAACTATCAATGAATTGAGATACTAGGGATTCCGATTTCATCATAATTAATCCTTTTTGCATTTATCTATCTAATTAATCTTAAAATTATAATCTTAATTGTCAGTCGAGATACTCTAAATTATCTACTAGCCTCTCCTTCGGTCTAACAGAAATATCTTTCAAATACTAATCCACTATGTCTCCATGTGAATTATAGCAAGTAAAGATTTATCATGATTTATGATTCTCTATTAAAGACTACATAGACCATGCAAGTATATCTCTATCTTACATGCAATCTATGATTCCTACACACTGCTATAGACACATAAATATCCTCTCGGTTTCATTATGATTAACAGATCATCTAATTAGTGATCAAGCAATCAAAAACATTATACACAATATAGAAACTCAATTTAAGAAAACTAATTCATTAATTAAATTGAAAAGATAATACAAAAGTTCATAATTAGGCTACATTGTAGCCCTAGAAAATAAATTAGAATATAAAAGAAAACATAGTAGAAGAAGAAGAAGAAAAAGAAGAAGAAGAAGAAGATAGAGTTGAAGCTGTTGTCTAGAAAGGGCCTAATCTCTTCTCCTCTCCTCCCTAATTCATAACTCAAGGGTCATTTTAAAGGTGAAATTGATATTTGAATCATTCTCAAACTCTATCTTTAAAAGTTCTTTTATTACAACTCAAACTCTTTTAATAAAAGATATTTCAATTCAACTCAAACTCTATTTTTTTAATTATTTTATTTTTAAAAAACTGCATTATCATCTTCGGATTGCAACGCCAATATCCAGTGTCTTGATGCTGAATCTCTCAAAACTCAAAACATAAAAATTATTGATCTTTTTCTTAGATTTCCACAACTGCTTGAATCATTTTAATCGAAGTTCTAATGAGAGAGATATGTTCAAATTCGTAAAGCAACATCGAAATTGTCCAAAATCTGCAATTCTTACTCATTTTTCTCCAATTTACCTCAATTCATCTTCTTTCTACCTAGAAAATAAACACACAATCATACATCAATCTAACATAAATTAGTCAAAAACTCACAAAATTCTAATTTAAAAATAATTAATTTATGAATATCAAACCCACTCATCAAATTTGCCTAAGGGTCTCACTTACCCCTTCTTTAGAGACTTAACATCATTATTGCAGTTTGCCTCACCACCGCTCAAGAGCCACACAAAAATGTCTTTGAACCAAACATAAATTTTCAATTACTTATTTATTTATTTGTCTAAGTGGATTTTATTTAGTTTAGAAGATTCCAATCTAGAACTATTTCAACATACCCAAGCACATAGTTTGGCAAGAAAAAATCACCACATACCCTCGTGTGCCCTTCTGCACACGGGGATAGCAACTCCCTTTCTAATTAAGGTAGTCAATGTCCACCAGGGCTTGCTATTTCTGCCGCTAATTGATAGTATTTCCGAAAAAGAATCCAATGTAATTATTATTAGTTTTATTTATGTATTTCTTTGTTTCCAAGTTTTAAAATAAAGTATTGCTATACTAAGTATTTGATGATAACCCATTACGATCACCTCATCATAGTCATTATATCCAGAGTGCATACTTTACCATTACTAAACATTAAATTAAATAAGCATACATTTAGTCATATCACTTTCATTCATTTTTTGGTTCATATTTATAAAGTGTACATGTATATAACTATGTATTCATGTAAGTCAAGAAGTTCGATTTTGATAGTCGGACCTCATTTTTGTTTTTCTCATTATTTTCAACCTTATAATTGTATATCATTGTTTATCATTTCACTATCCATTAGGGTTGCCAATATTAAAGATTATTTGGGATTCTGATATGCATACATATTCACATACTTATATATATGTTTATAGTACAAACATCATATGTTATGTGAGATCATGATATTAAACTCTTCAATTAGAATATTTTACACCTTTGGCACAAAGATACCCGATATACAACCAATTCTTATAAATTCTCAAATCATTATGCATCATCTTCACTAATATTTAGACTCATCCTCAAATTCACATGTTTATATCCATAAGTCCATATTAGGAACCACACACATAAAAAAGAATATATACACATTCATATAGAGCAACTAACTTTTCTTATTCCGAACTTCTACTAGATTATCATTGATTCTCACATGTCAACTTCACACCATGAATCTCATCACCTAAATCTAGCATCCATTTTTATATTACAATTCATTAATCAATATATTAGGCATACATAATAAGTCCACTAAACCTTTTATGACGCTCATGCACCATTGACACATTCTTGACAATTTTATCTTATTTCATCACAATAACTCTATACCCTTTTCTAACAATAATAACTCATTAACAAAGATCTCAATCATTTCTTACTTTCATATCTAAAAGCATATCATTCTATCTCATATCAATTTTGTTTAATTAACACAATCATTTTAATATGATTTTTTCCAACCATTATTCACACATATTTTTTCAATCTCAACATAACTCACATCCTATATAAAAGACCCAAATTAGTATGGTTTAAACCATTAATGCAAATATCTTGATCACTTTATGCTATTTTCAGACATGGTTCTAAAAATATTCTCCATATTTTTAAATTAATAAGTCAAAGATTAATTTAAATTCTACTTCCCACATTTTATCGCTCAAGAAACTTCAATACCATTAATCCACCTAATTACATTTCTTAAAACACCATAAGACATTCATCAATCAATTCTTCTCATGTAAACATTCTTATGCTTTTTGGTACCCAAATTCACTACCTTATATTATGAAAAGTTTAATGCCGAACTTCCTCTAAGATTTCCTCCATTAATCACTTCCAACAAATTGGAATTGTAAATTTCCTTGTTTTTCTTACCTATCATCAAGTAAACCCAACACACTCCTTTTATGACACTTTCTTATCACTACCTACCCATCACCATTCATAATATTTCTACTACCTACCCATCTCAATTCACTTCTCACATATTCATACATTTTAGTGACATACTATCCAAAATTCAGGCATCACCCAAGCCATAATCTCAACATACACAAACAATTATAAATTTACATTACATAACCACATTATATAGCTTATAAATTTAGAGATAAATTATAACTTTTCTCAATGCCATAATTCATGTCATTTACTCACCAACTTGAAACTTCAATTGGACTAGCTTTTTCTCAACCTTTTTCCAAATAAAACTAGTCACCAACTTGGCTATTTTGGAATATAAAAATTTACTATGTAGGTACTGTTCAAACAGACATTGTTCAAATTACTATTTATTGAAGGAAGATTTCATGATTTTAAGCCCCAAATGGTGCTATCTGGTCATAAAAAAATTTATCCAAAGATTATTGTACCTCCTAACCATGATTTTAAGGCCAAAAGCACACAAAAAAACATTGAAGAAATTTAAAATATGAAGCCTCACCCATCTCGGTATATTCATGATTTTATGGCAAGTTTCTGATGAGTTTTCGATGAAAATGATTGGTGGATTTTGAAACTCTCATCACCACGGGTCCAACAATACCTCTAGCATTTCAAATGGATGTCTATATTGAGAAAAATCTTAGAGATAAGAGAGGCATAGAGAGAGAAAAGAGGCAGATAATCTTCACAAATAATGTTTCTACTGCCCGAGCTTCCGTCTACGTTTCCATTCTGCTTACTTTTTTTTGCCATTATTTACTATTTAATATTTGTTATTTGAATATATATATATATATATATATATATATATATATATATGTACACACATATTTATTAAAATAAATAATATTTATTAAAATAAAATATAAAAAATTATTTAGAGCCAAATATAATTTTTAGGCAAAATAAAATCATTTAAATTAAAAGTATATTTTCCCTTAGCAAAACATAATCATTTGAAATAAAAATATACTTGTTTATAGAAAAAAATATTATTTAAACATTACAGAATATTACAACTATCACTCATGTCATACAAGTCACAGGGTTTTAAATGCACAACCATACTCCACTTTTTGTTCATATCATCTTCTACATAATATACTTAGTGAGTTTCAGAAGCCTGAATGTATGTTTCATCATTCTCACTTTCACCAATAATTTGAACTAACAGTGAAAAATCAACAGAGGTCATGCCTAATTCATCAGTTGTAATATCTCTAGAGTTAGTTGTATTGGCCTATATACACTTGAATAAAGTCACCATTAATCAGCCATGATAATTCAATTCAATTATGTTTAACAATTTTCCATAATATGGGACACCTCTGAAATGCATGTTGCTGTCACTACTACTTACATAACTTCTTTTCCAAAAAGTTCCAAAAACTTCACTATTTTTAGTTTTCAAAATTTGGTCTTGCTCTAATGTCCGAAATATAAATCTATTGACATTGTATGCACTATATTGCTTTACTCTATCTAGTGGTCCAAGTGCAAGGAATTTCAAATTAGTTAAATAAAAATCATCAACATCATTTGTTATTTGAAAGGAAAAATAAATGATAATTTCAAGTGTTTCTATGATCAATTCCTATATATACTAATAGACATGTACTTACACAATGAGAAAACCAAGAGACAAACTCTATGTGAAATTTTTTATCTATCTCAGTGGAGCATCGATTGCAACTTCTTAAACTATGCCTTACGTAATCTCTAAATTCCCTGTAAAACATACATAATAAATAAACAGATAGTCACACTATTAGTTAAGCCCCAATATAATTGATAGACATACTTTATCCACTGAAGGAAATAGTCTACTTTTTTGCAGTTGGTGACCACATGGCAATGTGCTTGCAATTTTTCTACCAAAAAAAGAGTGAAATATTCAAAATTACCAATTGGTTTTCCAATTGGCAGAAACAAAGTATCAGTATTGGATGGCCCAACATTGGGGTTTCCAATTGTTTTCACCTTTCTTTTTTGGTTTTCATCTAAACGTATTGCACTTTTTACAAGTGTCTCTATTTTCATCCTCCCCCAATATAACATGCAATCATTCGGATAAGCATGGAATTTTTTGTAGTTAAGCCTCAGCTTATTAATGATTTTCTTGACCTCGTAAAATGTGGGTGGAATCTTTGCATTTGGAAAGGCATAAGCCAACAACTCGAGTACCATCGATATAACTTTGTCACTTATCCCATACAAACATTTGATATTATACAAGTTCACCAAAAAAGATAATTTGGAGAACTTCTCATACCCTTCATATAGTTTTTGTTGCTCATCTTTAATTAATTTGTAAAAATCTTTCCCACCATCATTCATCCTTCTCTTGATGGTAGAATTGGCAACTCCACTGAGTCTACACTTTCATTTCTATGATAACTCTCGAATACATCACAGATTATGTCCTGCATAGGATCATCCCTACAAATAAGTTCTTCTCTCACTTGTGGTATTATATGATATTTTACATTAGGTTCTTTTGTACCTCTTTCCCCATGCATAACCCATAAATCATACCCCTTGTGGAAATGGCTTAACAATCAAGTGTTGATGCACAACTTCTCTAACCTATCATTTCTTAAACCTACACTTAGGATATGGGCATTTGATTCTAACTTCCACACCTGAGTTAGCAAATGTCAAGTCTAAACAACCATCAAGTCCATCCAAATATTCAATAGTAGTCCGAGGTATAAAAATCCAAGACTTATACATTTATGAATGCACTAGAAAATTAAACATTCGCAGCCTCATTATGAACCATACCAAAATAACAAGATCAAATTACTTATTCATACACTAGATAAATTAAGTTAAAACTCTAAAATTATTTTAAAAACAAATCGATATTTATGTTATTTAGAGTGTTCAATATTTACTCTATTAGTAATTATTATATCATAATTATTTAAAAATTTTAGGTCTACAATTTTTAAAATTTGTAATTATATTAATATTTTGGAGTTCACTAACTAACCTTTTTACTTGTATACTTTTAATTCTTATATTTTATTCAAAGCAAATTTGTAAATTTTAAATTGTCAAATTACGCCAATTAGGAACGTAATCTAGTTTAAAATATGTTATTTTTTGTTATTTTCTATTGAAATAACTATTTTTGAGTTCAATATTTTATAAATTTCTATTCTAAATTAAGGTCCAAAATTTGTAATTATTTTAATATTTTGGAGTTCACTAACTCAACTTTTTTTTCTTCTATACTTTTAATTCTTATATTTTATTTAAAGGGAACTCCTAAATTTTAAATTGTAAAATTACGCCAACTATGAATATAATCCTATTAAAAATATGTAAATTTTGTTATTTTTTTTATTGAAATAACTAATTTCAAATTCAATATTTTATAAATTTATATTCTAAAAGCATGTTATTTTTGTAAATTTTAAATTGCAATTTTGCAGGGCAACAGTTGAAAAATTACTACAATTTTACAAATTTAACAGTGGATGGTTGAACACTGTTAAGTTTTACAAAATTACAGAGTCGCTGCAATTTTGAAGCGGCATAAAAAATTGATTACATCACTTTTCATTTGATAAAAATAAATCATATGTGAAGTTCAAAATAACAAAAAATAAATAAAAATTACATTCAAAGATTATAATATAAGTAAAACAATCAATTTTGAAGCATAGTATATTTATTATTGAAAGTGAATAAACATATATACATTGACAATAACATATTACTTACCTTATGCAAAATCCAAAAATAAATTCAGCAAATCTCGGTTAATAACACCTAAAATTATCATTGAGATTGAAAATGAATATATAAAGAAGCATTGAAGGTCAAGGATGAACTCACCTATATGTGGGGATGACTGAAAATGGTGAATGGGTAGAGTGACTGACACAGTGGAGAAGAGAACAATGAGTACGTGGTCAGAGATCGATTTTACTCAAGGAGGAGGAAGAAGGTGTGGCGCAGGCGGAAATGGAAGAAAATGAAGGAGGAACACAGGGGAAGAGAAAATATAAGCACTTAATGATTATTATAGTATAACCGCCGTTAGGTATTAAATGCCTTAATGATGGTTGTAGTCTAATATTGTCATTAAGTATCATCTTAATGACGGTTCACTCATAACCATCCTAAAGTAACAATGGTTAGAATGAAACCATCATTAAATTTTGTGAGTTCCCATGAACGATCAAAATCTAATGACATTTTTATTATAACCATCATTAAGTAAGGACGGTTATAATGCAACCGTTGTTAAATAATGTGAATTTCCATAAACGGTTAGAATTTAACAACAATTTAATGAAACCGTTGTTAAATATTGCAAATACCCATGAACGGTTAGAATTTAACGACAGTTACCATAAAACCGTCGTTAAATATTTGAATATAATGACAATTTTAGTGAAACCATCAACCATCGTAAATTAACAATGGTTTACCTATAACCGTCATTAATTTTGTTATTTTTATGACGGTTACAAAACAATTGTCATGTCTCATTATAATGACAATTCTTGTAACTGTCATTATATTTCCGTGCTAATGCCCACCATTTCTTGTAGTGTTAAAGCTATATCTTTGTGTTCATCATAATTGAGTTAATGGATACTTTTAAGTCTCTCTTAATTTATTTGTTTCACTGTATTTAGTTTTCTACTATCTAAATTAAACATTAACTTTAATGGTATCTATGTGAAATAACAAAAATACCCTTCCCATGAAGAGAAGCTCCAAATGAGATATCAACAAATGGGAGAGTATTATTGTAATTTTAGATAGCCAACGAATAATTTAGACGATAAGGGGGTAAAAAGTAATAAGGCATATAGATTAGGGAGTCCATTACAAAAATTAATATATTTGAGTGAAAATTGTAATTAATTACAAAGATCAGGATGAAAAGCTGTAACTTTCCCAATTTTTTTTCCTTTGCCTATGTAGATCTAAGAATATATGGTTTGGGTAACCCCAGCATCACTTTGTTCTTTCTTATTCTAATAAAACCATGCCTATGCTAATATAAAGAGGAAACGAAACAACACTACAAGAAATTTGACTTTCAGTGGCGACTTTTTTCGCCACTAAAAGTTAAAAAATTGCCAGTAATACCTTTTAGTGGCTACAATTCGCCACCAAAAAGTCGCCACTAATATGACCATCACTAAAGGATTTTTGTGGCGACAAAAACGAGTCGCCACCAAAAATTATATCTTCAGTGGTGACTATATGATGCGCCACAGAAACTATATTATCAGTGGCGAAATAAGTCGCCACTAAAAGAAAAAGTTAACATCCAAATATAAAAAATCGCCACTAAAAGTTGGGTATAAAATGGCGATTTGTGAATTTCGGAGATTCAGTGGCGAAATACTCCGTCGCCACTGAAGGGTTTCACTGGCGACATACTCCGTCGCCACTGAAGGTTTTCAGTGGCGACATGTATAGTCGCCACTGAAGGGTTTCAGTGGCGACATGTCTGGTCGCCACTGAAGGGTTTCAGTGGCGACCTTCTCAGTCGCCATGGAAGGGTTTCAGTGGCGACTTTTATCGTTGCCATTGAAGGTGTTCAATGGCGACCTTTCTAGGTCGCCACAGAAAACCCTTTAGTGGCGATGTAGAAAAGTCGCCACTGAAACCTTTCAGTGGCGACTTTTTGATATCGCCACCGAAAACTATTCTATAGCAACATTTCCAAATCGCTGCTAAAAGACAGATTTTAGTTGCAATATTTGTCACTACGAAAAATAATTTTTTAATAGCAACAGAAATTATGGTCGCTAGTAAAGCCATTTTTTTTATTTTTAAAATTTGTACAATTTTAAAATTGATAGTATAAAATTATATTTATTTTTTTATTTTATATTCACACTATATTTTATCATAAAAATCTAATAATATATAACAAAATCAAATGAAAAGTAAAAATTATCCAAAATATTTTTCTTTAGCATTTATGTATAGATAAAAAAGATCTTTTTATACAAAATAAAGTGAGTATAGATACACCTTGAATTACATAAAGAGCACAAAACAAACAAATTATCATACTTGCCAGGAATATGGCTGTAGCATAGAAAAAAACAAGATTAAACATAGTTTAAATACAATAGATACGCAATACATGCAAGTTCTGTAAAAATAAAACAAGAGACTAAATCCAATACAAATTTCATATATACAATGCATTTACAAAACTAAAGGTTTATACATATTCCTTCTCTTCACTAATAAAATTGCAACTCTGTAGTATTATGTACAAATCACTTGCTATTGGTGCTGTTGTCAATATCTTCTGGAACATGATAAGTTCAGAGAACAAATGTGTCATGAATTTTTTATAGGAACCTACATCACAAGATAGATAGTGTAAGACATGAGACCTTAATTATAACAATATTGAATATGAAAAAAAATATTTAGCTAGATAAATGAACATGCTAATGTGCAAACAAATTTGAGAAACACAAGTAAATTAAAAATTGACCACATAACCATCAAATCCATATGTGATTGATTGCAAACTATCTCAAAAGTTAGAACATAGCAAGAGTGGCTATATAAAGAAAAGTGGGTGACAACATATAATAGTAGAATAATTTCTCACCCTTTTTAGATACGTTTAGATCATACAAATGATGGTAGAGGTAAATTTAAATTATAACTTCTATTTTAGGCTCAAATTCAGATTTGGTTGGAGCATACTGTCAATCATTTTCTCAAAATGAAAAAAATTTAACCAGGAAACATACAGGTTAGTATCTCCTTCCCTAAAATCCATACTCATAAGTTATGTTTAAGAAAACTCTAAAATTTTAGCATTTCATAAATAAAACCAAACATCTGAACTTCAAAATACAAGGTCAAGGAGACACAACGTACCTCACTTCTCACTACAGCTCTTTCCATAGCCTCATACAAATCATCAGTTTCCTGAGCACAACATTACATAGTCAACAACATTTGCACTGATCACAGATTCCCGTCACAAAAGATATAATAACAATGTTCTTTAATAATCTAGAAGCTCAATTCTATGACTTTTTTTTACTAAAATTAAACTTAAAAGATTACAAACATAAACAACAGCAGTACAGCACAAATGCATCTATCAGATAAACCCTTCTCAATAATAAACAATGAAAGTAGTTAAAGGTACAATATTGAAAAGATCTCCAAAGAACAACACATGCCATAAAACACTTTATAAGTAGTAGTGTACTTCCACTAGCCATCCATCCACCACAAATACATCAAGGGAGTAGCCATCAGTTATGGAAAAAACATGTACTTCCTGAATGTTAAGCCCAATATCATACAGCAAAGCAGACAGTTAAAACAAAATAATTATTTGTCAAAAGAAATCAATCATAAACCAATAACCAAAATTCAAATTACTGGTGCACATAATTAATTTTATTGGTACCATGTAAGTATTGGCAGGTTCTATCAGTGACATAACATGACTAGTTTCAAAAGTCAAGTCTAACAATTCAGCGTCAATCTCCACAAGTTTCCACCTGCACTCCCAATGCAATTGTAACTGAACATGAGATATACAAAGACAAGATATTTTCACATGAAAGTTTATTCAACAGGCATATGACCTCAACAACCTAATTTTATATGACTCCAGTAGAAGGACATATGATATTAAGAGCTGAAATCATCATAACAAAGCAGGCCAGAAGTACTCTTGTAAGTTAAGTACCCTATTGGATGAGCATGAACTCAAACAAAGAAACACTTTTTAACCCTTAGTTATCCTCAACAATTAAAAGATGAAGATTTAAATTTATCACTAATGCACCCAGTACATGCTTCATGCAGGTAAAAACCAATATAATGAAGCACAGAGTTCTAATTATAAGAATCATAATGGTAAAAAAAATACCTGATACCAATAAATATGTGGTAGCTAATATCATGTAATACATGGTAAAAAAATACCTGATACCAATTGCTGCTTGTAAAATTTTTCTGTCACCAAATATATTAAAAAGAAAAAGATTAACAATAGATTCCATAAAAGAAAACACCTAGTTGGTGGACCAGGTGCAGTTATGACTAAATTAGTTATAAATATACGAATGAGTTACTCTCCTACAATGCCGTAGCTTGTTGTTCATCTTCTTCCACCTCCATTCCCACTAGTGTCTTAACTTTCTCGAAGGCTTTGTTCATATTTTCTATTATTTTTCTTTGTCAAGAAAATTGACATATAAAAGATCTATAAGAAATACGATAATAAAACTTAGGTTTAATTTTCAAAAATATTACAAACATAGACAAGACAATATCTCTCTACTTTAGTATACATTAACATGATTTCAAATCTAACAAATATTTGAGACAAATACCGGCTGTAAATAAAAACCAACACACATAACAATAAAGTGAAATGAACCAATCAAGTTGGTGGTTCTCTTGGAGATGTTTGTGTTGTATTAGCTGTAGATCCCGGTGCAGCACTACCAATAAGACTTAACGGAATTTGCCCCTATTCACAGACAATAAAATTATTTAAGCGAATTAGGATCAAAAAAATTATTTATAATAATATGAAAGCATACATGAAGATGGATTTAGTTGAACCAACAAGTTTAAAACTACATAATTGATTCATCAATTTGATTTACAATTTGTAGTTAAAATTACATAATGTAATTGAACCAAACAAATCTTATCAAGAAATACCTGTTGAAGAGATGCGATAAGAGAAGCCATCTGCGATTGTAGCTTTTCTTCAAACTGTGCCTGCAACCTCTCTTCTCGAACTCTCATCTCTTCACGTACCTCCGCAACAACTTCTTCACGTAATTTCCTTTTCTGCTCTTGAATTTCTTGAGGTGTGATTCGATCAGTGACTCTCTTAGAGGGAGGTTTCACACCGTATCCTTTACCGCGAAAGAACCCCAACCTTTGACCAAGTACTTGAGTCAAGATTTCATCATTGCTTAAACGTGTCGTGGCATCTTCTTGAGATTGCTTGACTATAATCTCTTGAATTTGACCCTACAATTAAAAAAAGCATACATTTGAAATAAAAATACAAATATAAATTACAATTTCTAAATAGTAATAAATGTTGCAGTAATTATACATGAACTTCTTGAGATTTTGCATCGGACCATACGACACTGCCTTCTTTAGTCTTACGTGTATGTTGCAGCTCCCATATTTGATCAATTGGTGCCTTCTCTCCAGTTTCAGGATTTCTCTATTATAAAACATTATTGTTACTCATCATGCACATAAATGTATACATGAAAGTACTTTACTCTAAAATTTCACCGTTGATTCCTCAACTTCTACAAATGACCGAGAACCGCACGAATGCTTTGTTGTTTGCTTAGCCCTATTTTGTGCATTTGTTGAGCTTTTGTCCTGCGTTTAACATAAAATGAGCTTAGTGCATTTGTCATTGTATGTGCTACTAAAATGTGTTAATAGAAACTACCTTAAATTCATCTGAGTCAAAATAACTGATCAAATGCCTCCAATCATCATCGTGGACTCCAGGAGGAAGATTCGCAAGTCTTTGTTCATCAGTGTCGTACAAGGAGTAGTGATAGTGCAATTTTGTCCTCCAAGTTCTGTAAGACCTTTGTGCAGTGGCATGAATAAATGCATCAAATCGTCGCTCTAGAGTTCTTCTGACCTCAAATTTTTCCTATAATAATAAATCCAAAGGTGATAAATCTATGAAATGTATACTAACAATAGTATGATAGATAAATATATTAGTTGTTACCTTCACTCTAATCAAAATCCCTTCTCCATATCCTTCCCAAATATTGGTCCACTTTCTCACTTTCAATGGACATATGCATCGTGTGATATACCCAATATAGTTGACGATATCCCTCGATCCTTCTCCTACGGCTCGAAGGATCTCATCGGAGATTTCAACTACAATTTTCTGTCCATTTTTTGTCTTTTCATCGACAGTAAGGCATTTATAACTTCCCCTAACCTTTTTAGATGCACTGCAAGAAGCTGTTAATCAAGTGATGCTTGTTATTATTTTTACAATTATCAATTTTAAGTAACACATGTTGAGTATTCTATATCTATACCTGCACTACTAATCGGACATCGAGAAGTTGGTGTGGCGGGCAATGCCTGGGTCTCTTCATTGTGAGACTGTATAGATAGCTGTGGAGGATCTTCATTTAAAGGGCCTTGCGCGACTACTTTATGTCCACGACCACCACGACCACCTCGTCCACCTCTTCCTCTTCCCACCATCATCAAACCCCCCTGTTGTATATAAATAGAACATGTTGTCATTTCCACACTTAAATATGACATAAATGATTACAAAAATATATTAACTACATGCAAATAATATAAAACAACGAGAAATTAAGCATATGTAAACATTTTACACTACATGACGTTTCACATTGAGTCTCCAGATAAAAATTCTCCTTCATCGCTTTCTTCATCCACAGTCTCATCTTCCTGATTGTCATTGATGAAATTGTCTTCTCTAGCACTTATGCCCTCATTCTGATGGCTGAGTCTTTGAGGTTGTATGTCATCCCTATATAACACCACTGCAATATCATTTGTGTCCTCAATGTGAATAAATAAATTATGTTCAACCTCCTCTTGTTGGTAAGCATCTTCGGCAGACGATGATTCACCCTCATTATCTTGACGAGGCATGTTAAAAAGGTCACGGGGATTTGTTTTCACAACAACAAGCCAATCTTGATCGACCGTGTCATCTAAATAAAATACTTGTTCTACTTGAGATGCCATGACAAATGGTTCATTTGTATTCAACGAACAACGAGTATTCACACTTGTGTATCCATATCTGTCAACTTTATATCCTCTTCCTAAGTGAGCAACATCCCACCAATGACACTTAAAAAGATATATTTTCCTTTCTCCCAAGTAAGAAAACTCATAGATATCCTCAACGACACCATAATATTCTTTCTCAGGATTTGAATCATCCCCCTTCACTAAAACTCCACTATTTTGAGTTTTTCTTTGAGATTCTCGATCTTTTGTATGGAACCTAAATCCATTTATCAGGAATGTTGTGTACCTACATACAACTCTTTGAGGAACCATAGCTAAGCTAACAAGCTCATTGTCTCCTCGCCACTGTGAATTTGGCTTCATAACCTATTGAAAATTATAAAACATCTAGAGGTTATGACACAACTTATAACATATTGCATTGTAGGCGTAATTGAAAGACACTTACTTGATGATTAAACCATTAAGGAAACTCTGAGATGTGTCTTGAATCAACATTTGATACACGTGCTTGAAGCTCATTTTTGTGCTCTCTACAACACATCATTTCACCAAATGAGTTTAATCTAGTAACAATTTAATTGCTAGTAAAATATTGTATACTTACTCTATGAATGGCCAAACTTTTTCGCAATTTTGAAGTACGTATAGACAGGCTTGATCAAATTCTTTATTAGGTAAAGTAATCGATTTGGCAGCACCTCTCGGTTGCCCACTCTGGTCAAATATTGACTCCGCATAAGCTGTCATGTTCCCATCATCATTCCTTGGAGTTTTATTAAACTTTGTTGGGATATTGCTCAAATATCTTGAGCAAAACGTGAGACTTTCATCTGCTAAATAGCCTTCAGCGATTGAGCCCTCGGGACGAGCTTTATTACGAACATATGATTCTAATGTATGTAGATACCTGTAAATGTGAATTGAAATAACTATGTTATCTACTAACAAATGAAACTAAAGCCCAAGTATATGTCACATTGTTACCTTTCAATTGGATACATCCATCGGTATTGAACAGGTCCAGCAATCCTTGCCTCTCTTGCCAAATGAACTGGTAGATGAACCATGACATCGAAGAATGCTGGAGGGAACACAGTTTCTAATTTGCACAAGGTTATGGCAATTTGTTTTTCTATGGAATTCAAATCTTCCATTGTTAAACACTTTGAGCAAAGAATCTTAAAAAATTATGCCAACTCTATTATAGGATCATTCACCTCCTTAGGCAACAACCCACGTATTGCAACTGGAAATAGTTCTTGCAATAATATATGATGATCATGACACTTCAATCCAAATATCTTTTTCTCTTTGACATTGACACACCTCGAAATATTTGATGAAAATGCATCGGGAACCTTTAATTGGGCCAAAAATTTACACACTTTTAACTTTTCCTGTGGTGATAGCACATAAGATGTTGCCGGTAGCAAAATTTTGTTTCCATCATCAATAGGTTGCAAGCCGGGCCTTATTCCCAAGTCCACTAAATCATATCGACTCTTCACTGTATCCTTCGTCTTTCCAACCATTCCCATTACTGTAGACAAAATATTATCCGAAATGTTTCTCTCAATGTGCATGACATCGAGATTATGTCGAAGCAAATGTGTTTTCCAATAAGGCAATTGAAAGAAAATGCTCTTCTTCTTCCAATTGTAAGCAACACTAGATTGGTTGCGCATTCGTTTTTGACATTTCCCAAATGTCACATTTGATAAGAGTTCTAATTGTTCAAGTGCTTCTTCACCTATCAGATATGTAGGTGCGACTTTATTCTCCACTTTACCATCAAAGGCCCTTTTATTTCGACGCCATGGATGATTGGCTAGCAAGAAACGACGATGGCCCATATAGCATAATTTGCTTCTCAATGATATAGAATGAGTATATTTGTGGCAACAAGGACATGCCAACTTCCCTTTGGTTGACCACCCAGAAAGATTGCCATATGCGGGAAAATCATTTATTGTCCACATGATAGCCGCCCGCATACTGAAGTTTGATTGTGAATGAGCATCATATGTCTCTGCCCCTACCTCCCATAATTCTTTTAACTCCTCAATCATTGGTTCTAAATAGACATCTATATCATCTCCTGGAGACTTAGGGCCTGGAATAAGAAGTTTCATAATAAAGTATGGCTATTTCATGCATTTCCAAGGGGCCAAGTTGTATGGTACAAGAATAACTGGCCAGATACTATGGTTGGCACTCATGTTTCCATATGGTTGAAAACCGTCGCTTGCTAAACCCATCCTAACATTTCTAGGATCAACTAAGAAACTAGGATATTTCTCATTGAAGGATTTCCAAGCAATGGAGTCAGTTGGATGTCTTAATACACCGTCATTAACACGTTTATCTTTATGCCACCTCATATCTCTAGCAGTGTGTCGTGCCATATACAATCTTTGTAATCTAGGTTTTATTGGAAAATATCGCAACACTTTGTGTGCTTGTTTCTCACCTTTCTGCCCGTTTAATTTCCATCTGGACAAATTGCACTTAGGGCAAGATTGTGCATTAGCATATTCTTTCCTGTAAAGAATACAATCGTTTTTACATGCATCTATTTTGGTGTAGTCTAACCCTAAGTCTTGAATTATTTTCTTGGCCTCACAGTAAGAATTTGGTATTTGAGCCCCAGCTGGCAATACTTCTTTAAATAAATCCAACATGTCTACAGATTTATCGCTCCAGTGATTAAGACACTTCAGATTAAGTAGTCTAACAATAAATGACAACTTTGACACTTTATCACAATTTGGATATAGACTTGTTTCGGCATCTTCCAATAATTGGTAAAACTTCTTTGCTTGCAAATTTGGCTCTTCGTTATTTTCTACAAGAGTATTCATATCCTCTGTGTTAGCAACTCCATATGCATCGTGTATCATTTCAGTTATATCATCCTCTTCAACATTATTACCATGAGGGAGAGTTGAAGTCGTCACTAAGGGTTCTCCGTGAAGATCCCACACCTTGTAAGACTGCCAAAAACCATTTTGCAACAAGTCAAACTGCACTTCGTGTCTCACTTTGAATAATGTGTTTCTACATTTTTTGCATGGGCACCTAAGTTTGCTACCAGCTGATCTTAACTTACTATATGCCCACTCAAGAAAATTATCCACCCCTTGTATATATCTTCGATCAGCTCTATTTCCAACATTCAACCAACTTTTATCCATAATATTTCCTACAAAATTGATTGAAGTGGAAGTGAGCAATTGAAATAGAGAGTGAACAATGTATTTGGACAAATCATATTAATGTTAACTTTCATACCATCAGGAAAGCTGAAAATAAAGGAGAAGTGCAGCTCAAAATGGATATGATGCTAATTCTGGGATTGGTGCTACACATGCAAGCCCTTGAAAGTTCATTTCTGAGGTATTTCATTCTGTTTACTCATTTTTCTCATCATGTTGGCATTGGTAATTGGTTGAGGTTTTGGGAGGACCATTGGCTTAGGAGACAAAGCTATATCATGTCTTTGAATTTGCAACAAGTCATTTGTGTTAATTCTACTAAATTTGCAACACAAAGTATACACACCATTTTAGCTATTGTAAAAATGAATTTATTGTATCATTCTTTTCGTGAGCTTTCTTGTATGGTTGTACCTGGTGTATAATTTTAGGGAAAGTAATTTGCGACTCAAGATTAGCTCATATAAATGGATAGAATATGCTAGGACTGCCTTCTCCATTGATCCTAGGATTGCTTTATCCTTGGCCTCGAGATTTCCAACGAATGCTTCTTTGAAGGCTGAAGTCACTCAACTAGTTCAGGTATGTTTTCTACTGATAATGAATATTGTGAACTAGAATTCCTAATGAGTTGAGCTCTAAAAATGGGTAGAAGGATATCTACTTAGAGCTGCTCAAAGAAGTGACATATTTGCCCATAACACACTTTAAACCACCTAGAGATCTACCACCAATCACAAAAATAATCAGAGAATTTGTAATAACCGTAAAATTTAACAAATATTTCAATTAAAGGAAATTTAGAATAAAAGAGAAAATTTTGAAAATGGAGATAAGAACCATAGAAAATATGTATATTTATTACATGGATTAAAGAATTACAAAAGAAATATGAGAATTTATGTTTTGGCGCGCTATAAGCAAAAATATTTTTATTTATGTAGAAATGATTATGATTTGCTAAAAGTAAGTAGATGTTTAAGTAAAAGAAATATTGCATTGCTTAAAATAATTATACCGGCCTCTATTGAATTTTTATGGTATTTTTAGAAATATTCTTTCTTTTAATATGAATAAAGATATTTGTTTAGAAATTTGTTTTATTATAATTTTTATCAAGAAAAATCATAATTTAAGAGTTTAACTAAAGATTTATGAGAATAGAAATTTTTAGAAATTTTTGGAATATTTTATGATGAAAAATAGCATTTATATGAATTTTTTATAAAAGAAAATCCTATTATTAATTATTTTATAATTATTATTATATAAAAAAAATGAAACCATAAACGAAAACCGGGGGCGGCGAAATATCAGAAAGAAGAAAGAAAAAAAATGGGGAGGAATAGTGCTACATAGTGAGTGAATAGTAATATCAAATTTTATCTTTCGATTTGGAGTACCGATTAGCTTCCGATATCAAAACTGAACGTGTTATTGGATTCAGGACGAAGAGTACTTCAGTTTTGACCGATCAGTTTTTCAAATCAACCGTTGAATCGCCGTAGATCTGAAGTAGAAAATCTCGGTAAAAGGTAAGTTCTGAAAAACCTTACTTAGGGACTTCTAATTAGAAATCTGACTCCGTAGATGGATTCAGAAACTAGATAAATATTAGGATATGAAATTGTTTTGTTAATTCGGTAAAATTTTTGTGACAGTGAATAGTGTTTTCTAGAGATAAATAGTGGCGGTGAATAGTATTTTCCGGCGTGAATAGTATTTTCCGGCGGTGAACAGTGACCAAGCTCATTTAAGGCTTTTGGACCTTCTGGACTCGATTTTGGGGTCTGTTTTACCGAATTCAGACCAGGAACTAGGATTTTAGGGCTGTCCAATCTGGAGCCCTTACCTGTGAGTGGGTTTTTCATACTATAGCGCATGTTTTAAGAATTTGATTTATAACTCTCTCGTATGATTTTAACTATTTGGAATGTATGCTAAATTGTTTTACCGCTTTGGAAACCAATATATTCCAACCATGTTAGAAATTATAAATTTAACTCCTAGTTGAACTCTAGATATGCAGGGCAAGCATCTAGGCTGATAATTCTCCATTTGAGCTAGATTTATAGAAATGCGAACTTAGTCATAGCAATGAACTAAGTTAGCCATGAAATGATTTGATGCATGATGAGCATCTATGTGATGTCTACGGACGATATGTTTAAAGGGAAAGTTTATGATGATAAAGGTCTCCATGGGAATTCATGGATGAGATATATTTTAGAACGGAATTTTATGCATGAAAAGAGCTAGATGGAGAATTATAGCTTTATTGTAAAGTTATTGAAATGTTTTACTTTAAACTCTTTAAATAGCATATTTCAAATGTTTTCTATTGGAGGGACCCTTTTAGATCACTGTTAGCTAGCCGCAGGTAGTGCTAGCCCTGGTGCACCATGATCATGTTAAGGTTTCGGCCTAGGATACTGTGACGGGCATATGATTGCCTAAGACACAAGGATTTAGGGTAGACTTATGTCTATGCCTACAGTGATTGCCATACCCATTGCTATGTGCTTGGGGACCCATTGCTATGTGCTTGGGAAATTTAGGGTAGACTTATGTCTATGCCTACAGTGATTGCCATACCCATTGTTATGTGCTTGGGGAAATTTAGGGTGGATTTATGTCTACGCCTACAGTGATTACCCCTCCCTTGCTATGTGCTTGGGGAAGATGATGATCTGTCAGGAAAGAACTCCAATAAACTGATACATTTTTCTTAAAGATTAAATATTTCTAAATAAGCTCATTCATCATTGTTATTGCATAAATATCTTCATTTATTACTTACCATGCATAATTGATTTGCTTACGGTTATTGATTTAATCCTGTTTTATCTTTTGAATATACATTTGAACTGTTTAGCATTCTTTCAATAAATTATGGTTAAATGCTTAATGTTTCTATTGTTATCTTTACATTTAGATTTCAATTATTAAATCCATTGTGAAACACTCGTGCTTGGTTTGCCTTGTTTCAGTTATAGTATGATTTACTCATTCACTGAGATGTGGTAATCTCACCCCTCTTTTGTTTCCTCCCCACAGATAGTCAAAGAGACTTTGATCCAGCTACAGCTTCGTAGGAGGCTGAAGATAGTGTTGGTGAGCCCCAGTTTGGGCAAGGCTCTTTTGTACTGTTTCTTTAGTTTAGTTATGTCTAGAGTATCTCCATGAACATACAGGCAGGATCCTCGCTTTCTTGCGTATTTTGATGTGTTGTTTGGAAAATGGTTTTATGTTTACAACAATGTTGGTATTATGAGGCCTTGGGCCAAGTTGAATCACATGAATATTATGAGGCCATGGGCCAAGTTGAATTAAGGATGTTGGATTCATGAGATATATATATATATATAAACAGTATTTTCTGATATTGGATGTGGCATATGTGGCCAGTTATATTTATTATGTATTCTGGATTGTGTGCTGGATGTCTGTGCATGCTATGTGTTAAGCTTGCGGCTAGGGGGAAACTCTTATGCCGTGCCGGTCATGTGTTTCATCATTTGGGGCCGTGACAGTTTGGTATCAGAGAATTAGGTTTCCCTGTGTTCATGGAGTAATGGACCTTTAGGTAGGACTTTGAGTATGGGTATGAATCCGGACATGCTTATACTCACGGTGCTGCTAAAGGGATTCGATAGGATGTTGTCCTTTTGTTTAAGTAAGTTAGTTTATAGTATGCTATGTTGGCATGGTTAAGTGACGGTTGGCTGTTTTATAGTGAGATGCCAGTTATATGAGATGTTATTTGCTTTCCCTTGCTGTGTGCTTGGGAAAAGACCCACAGAGCCTCTTCGCGTGTCCTCTTGAATGGTAGTAGGGCAAATCTCAGCGGAATGCTGAGTTTAGGCAAATCCTATACCACCAAAGTACGAAAGGGGTCAAACTCTGGTATGATGGTTTCTGAATGTGACATCCGTTATACCCGGTTGTCTAGATATGGTAGATTGTGATGTGATATTGAGAATGAAGTTGTTGGCATTATGTCATGTCATTTTGAAATGTCACTAGAAGGTGATTAAATTCAATATTCTTGGAGAATTTTCTCTCTTGATACAAAGAAATCTTAGTGAGATACCCAGTAACCTAATCTCTGCTTTAGCAGTCCATAAGTGATTACAAAAAGGTGCCAAGTATAGTTGGCAGTGGTGAGAGATGCTGATATAAAGTATACCACTGTAAATCAAGTTCCAGTGATTAGAGAATTTTCTGATATAATTCCTGAGGAATTGCCAGGATTACCCCGAAATAATAAATAGAATTTGGTATTGATTTATTTCCTGGCCAGCGTCTATATTTCCTTATAGAATGGCACCCACTGAACTTAAAGAACTGGAAAATAAATAGTTACACGACATGTTAGACAAGGGATTTAAAAGCCCTAGTACTTTTACTTGAAGTGCTCCAGTTCTATCTGTGAAAAAGAAAGATGGATCACTATGACTATGCATAGATTATAGACAGTTGAATAAAGTGACAATGTGGAATAAATACTCATTACCTCGTATAGATGATCTATTTGATCAGTTAGAAAGTGCTCAACATTTTTTTAAAAAAAAAATTTAACTTGATTTGATATTTAGATATCATCAATTAAGGATAAGAGAAGAGGATAAAAAAAATTTTTGCTTTCAGGATTCGGCATGGACACTATGAATTTATAGTTATGTCATTTGGATTGACAAATGCCCAGTTGCATTCTTGGACTTGATAAAAAATAAAATAAATATTGAAGCCATCCTTGGATTAATTTGTTATTATAATTATTGTTAATCTAGAATATTTCAAGAGTGCAGAAGTTCATAAGCAATATTTAAAGATAGTATTACAAACTCCAAGGGAGTATCAGCTATATGCTAAGTTCTCAAAATATGAATTTTGACTTAGTAATAGTACTTTCTTAAGGTATGTGGCTAGCAAGATGGTATCTAAGATAACCCTAAGAAAGTAAAAGCGGTACAGCAATGTCCACATCTTGCTACAGTTACAGATGAAGATCTAAGTCCAATTTGCGCTTTTTGTTGTTGTCTGTTGTCCATTCTATTTGAGATGTAATTGGATCAGGTACATGAACATATGCTTGTAAAACATCAATTAGCTCCTCAGCATCTGAAGCTGAGATGAGAATTCGTCGTGCTGAGTGTGGGATAAACCTTTATTCCACAGCATGATCAAGGAAAGATAACAGACCATCAAAGAAGTGGTTAACGTTTAACAAACCTATCGGTTTGTGGTGCATATTTAGTTGTGCCCAAGAGACTATTTGAAAAATCTCTTCTAAAGTACTAAAACCTTCTGGTAAGGCAATGAAAGCATCAGCATTGCTCATCATTCTAGCCATGCGCTCATGCATTGATGCAATCCTAAATTCTTCCCCAATTGTTTTGCCTACAATGTTAGATGCATCTAGAGCCGTAGGAATAATACCTAGAACTTGGCATCCTCCTACATGAACAGCTGTAGACACGCACCCCATTAACCCACGGTTACCTCCACCATAGACTAGATGAATTTTTCTCCTGGCCATCACCATACCCAGGTTTTGTGCTGCTTTCACATATTCTCCGTCCTTTCCAGGACTGGAACCACAAAAGACACAGATATTTCAAAACTGATGGAATGCGGTTCCCTCCATAATTTCTATCACCTTAACTCTGAGTATGAGAATAAAGATACTAATGTAGAACTCAGAGAATGAGATTAAGGTATATGTTGATGCAATATGGTTGAGTCATTGCATATGTATCTAGACAACTTAAGCCACATGAGCAAAAAAAATTGTCAGACTTATGATTTGGAAATAACAGCAGTAGTTTTACTCTCAAAGCTTGGAGGTATTATCTGTATGGTGATACATGTAAAATTCATACAGTTTCAATAATCTTTAGTTGAGTAGGTGAAAAAGGCACAGGACGATGTTGCCTATTTATGTAAGAAAATTTAAGAGGTCAAGAATGGCAGTGACATTGAATTTATTGTAGACTCTGAAGGAATTCTGAGATTGGGCAAGCAATTGTGTGTATTTAATAAAGAAGAACTTAAGGAAGAAATTTTAGAGGAAGCCCATAGATCCATATATACAATTCATCTTGAGGTAACTAAAATGTATAAAGAGCTAAAAGAAATTTATTGGTGGGATAGTATGAAGAAAGATATAGTTGATTTTGTATCTCGATGATTAACTTGTCAACAGGTAAAAATAGAACATCAAAGACTTGCAAGATTACAATATCAGATAGAGATATCTGAATAAAAATGGGTGATTATTGATAGGTTCAAACTTGTCTTTGAAGTAAGACTTCATAAGGTATTGATATCGATTATAGCTGATCCCGAACTATAGTTCACAGATTGTTTTTAGAGAGCATTTTAAGAAGTTTTGGGCAGAAGTTTTACATAAAATACCGTAAATTTTCTAATAGGTGAGTGAGTAAATGACTATTTCGTTTGTCAAGATTGTGACTTGGGTGATGTTTGATATTTGGATAGTATGTCATGAAAATATATGAATGTGTGAAAAGTGAATTGAAATGGATAAGTGGCAGACATTATATGAATAGTGAAAGTAAGATATGTTCGGATTGCTTAAGGATTGGATAGTGATGGAAAAATGTTATAAGAGGAGGATGTGAACATATTGGGTTTACTAGAAGATAGATAAGACAAAAGTAGAAAATTTGTGATTTCAATTGGTTAGAAGTGACTAATGAATGAAATCTTGGAAGAATATAACTTAAAATAGTGAGTTTGGACACCGAACTATATAACGATTTTTAGATGAAAAGAATAGAAAAAAAAATGATGGCCTTATGGTGCTTTGAGGAATGTAATAAAGTGAATTAGTGGTACTGAAGTTCTTGAGGGATAAAATATAGAAAGTAGGATTTAAATTGATCTTTGAATTATTAATTTGGAAATATGGAGAATATTCTGAGAATCATGTCCGAAAATAATGTAAGTAATCAAGATATTTGTGTTAAAGGTTTAGACTATGCTAAATCGAATTTAGTATTTAAGATGTGAATTATGTTGAGATTGGAAATTCATGTATGAATAATTATTGAGAAAAGAGATTTCAGAAGAAGCCATAGATTGTAAATATAGATTACCCGAGGTAATAAGGATATACTGAGAAAAAAAATGGTACTAGTATAATGGTAAAAAGAAAATACAAGTGAAATTTTTCATTGGCAGGTATGTTGACAAGTTATTCAGGAAGTCTAAGGTTCTTTATTAGATTATAGTATGACTGATACTAAATTTAAATGATGTGTTTATACATTAGAAGTTATGCTTTAAGTATCTTTATATTATTGTGGTGAAAGTTGGGAGAAATTAATTGTCCTTAGTTGAACTTGCTCATAGCAGTAATTATCATGCCAATATACAATGGCATCACTTGAAGGTTTACATGAACATCATAGGTTTCTTAATATGTGAGTGAATTGAGAAAAGTTAAACTTTGGAAATCTAATTTGGAATAACATGCAATAGATAGCATATGACTTATCTAAATTGATGATGCTAACTTGGAGAGCATGCTTCAAGCATATTTTTTTTAAGATTGGTGAGAGATTCCTTAGCAGAATCTGTCTATAAAGCTTTATGTAAGAAGTGTTACAAATGTTTTGTTAAATGACTCAGTAGAGTTAGATTTATTATAAGATGTCATTGAAAAAGTGAAAATTGATTAGAAAAAGAAATACAAGTAACTCAATACTAGTCAAAAATCTATAAGGACCATGAATGTTGAGCACTAAGACTTATCAGTTGGTGATCACATATTCTTTAATAACTCACCAATGAAAGAGGTAATGAGATTTTGAAAGAAAGGGAAGTTACACCCTCGGTATATAAAACCATTTGAAATTTGTGATAAGATCGGTTCAGTGGTTTATTGTTTGGCTTTACCTCCTAAATTGGGTAATGTCCATCCAGTTTTACATGTGTCTATGCTACAGAAATATTTACCGGATTCTATACATGTTATACAGTGTCCATAGATTCAGTTACAGAAAGATTTAACCTAAGAGGAACAACCAGTAGCAATAGTGGACAGACAAGTAAAGAAGTTACGGTTAAAAGAAATATCTACAGTAAAGGTGATATGGAAAAATCACTCTTCTGAGGAAGCTACTTAGGAAAGGAAAAATGATATATGTGTTAGATATCTGTCCTTGTTTAAACAATGAGGTTAGTGTTTATCTGCAACTGTGGTGATGAAATTCGGGGACCGAATTTCTTTAAGGGGGAAGAATGTAATAACCGTAAAATTTAACAAATATTCCAATTAAAGGAAATTTAGAATAAAAGAGAAAATTTTGAAAATGGAGATAAGAACCATAGAAAATATGTATATTTATTACATGGATTAAAGAATTACAAAAGAAATATGAGAATTTATGTTTTGGCGTGCTATAAGCAAAAATATTTTTATTTATGTAGAAATGATTATGATTTGCTAAAAGTAAGTAGATGTTTAAGTAAAAGAAATATTGTATTGCTTAAAATAATTATACCGGCCTCTATTGAATTTTTATGGTATTTTTAGAAATATTCTTTCTTTTAATATGAATAAAAATATTTGTTTAGAAATTTGTTTTATTATAATTTTTATCAAGAAAAATCATAATTTAAGAGTTTAACTAAAGATTTATGAGAATAGAAATTTTTAGAAATTTTTGGAATATTTTATGATGAAAAATAGCATTTATATGAATTTTTTATAAAAGAAAATCCTATTATTAATTATTTTATAATTATTATTATATAAAAAAAAACGAAACCATAAACAAAAACCGGGGGCGGCGAAATATCAGAAAGAAGAAAGAAAAAAAATGTGGAGGAATAGTGCTGCATAGTGAGTGAATAGTAATATCAAATTTTATCTTTCAATTTGGAGTATCGATTAGCTTCCGATATCAAAACTGAACGTGTTATTGGATTTAGGACGAAGAGTACTTCAGTTTTGACCGATCAGTTTTTCAAATCAACCGTTGAATCGCCGTAGATCTGAAGTAGAAAATCTCGGTAAAAGGTAAGTTCTGAAAAACCTTACTTATGGACTTCTAATTAGAAATCTGACTCCGTAGATGGATTCAGAAATTAGATAAATATTAGGATATGAAATTGTTTTGTTGATTCGGTAAAATTTTTGTGACAGTGAATAGTGTTTTCCAGCGATAAATAGTGGCGGTGAATAGTATTTTTCGGCGTGAATAGTGTTTTCCTGCGGTGAACAGTGACCAAGCTCATTTAAGGCTTTTGTACCTTCTGGACTCGATTTTGGGGTCTGTTTTACCGAATTCAGACCAAGAACTAGGATTTTAGGGCTGTCCAATCTGGAGCCCTTACCTGTGAGTGGGTTTTTCATACTATAGCGCATGTTTAAAGAATTTGATTTATAACTCTCTCGTATGATTTTAACTAGTTGGAATGTATGCTAAATTGTTTTACCGCTTTGGAAACCAATATATTCCAACCATGTTAGAAATTATAAATTTAACTCCTAGTTGAACTCTAGGTATGCAGGGCAAGCATCTAGGCTGATAATTCTCCATTTGAGCTAGATTTATAGAAATGCGAACTTAGTCATAGCAATGAACTAAGTTAGCCATGAAATGATTTGATGCATGATGAGCATCTATGTGACGTCTACGGACGATATGTTTAAAGGGAAAGTTTATGATGATAAAGGTCTCCATGGGAATTCATGGATGAGATATATTTTAGAACGGAATTTTATGCATGAAAAGAGCTAGATGGAGAATTATAGCTTTATTATAAAGTTATTGAAATGTTTTACTTTAAACTCTTTGAATAGCATATTTCAAATGTTTTCTATTGGAGGGACCCTTTTAGATCACTGTTAGCTAGCCGCAGGTAGTGCTAGCCCTGGTGCACCATGATCATGTTAAGGCTTCGGCCTAGAATACTGTGACGGGCATATGACTGCCTAAGACACAGGGATTTAGGGTAGACTTATGTCTATGCCTACAGTGATTGCCATACCCATTGCTATGTGCTTGGGGACCCATTGCTATGTGCTTGGGAAATTTAGGGTAGACTTATGTCTATGCCTACAGTGATTGCCATACCCATTGTTATGTGCTTGGGGAAATTTAGGGTGGACTTATGTCTACGCCTACAGTGATTACCCCTCCCTTGCTATGTGCTTGGGGAAGATGATGATCTGTCAGGAAAGAACTCCAATAAACTGATACATTTTTCTTAAAGATTAAATATTTCTAAACAAGCTCATTCATCATTGTTATTGCATAAATATCTTCATTTATTACTTACCATGCATAATTGATTTGCTTACGGTTATTGATTTAATCCTGTTTTATCTTTTGAATATACATTTGAACTGTTTAGCATTCTTTCAATAAATTATGGTTAAATGCTTAATGTTTCTATTGTTATCTTTACATTTAGATTTCAATTATTAAATCCATTGTGAAACACTCGTGCTTGGTTTGCCTTGTTTCAGTTATAGTATGATTTACTCATTCACTGAGATGTGGTAATCTCACCCCTCTTTTGTTTCCTCCCCACAGATAGTCAAAGAGACTTTGATCCAGCTACAGCTTCGTAGGAGGCTGAAGATAGTGTTGGTGAGCCCCAGTTTGGGCAAGGCTCTTTTGTACTGTTTCTTTAGTTTAGTTATGTCTAGAGTATCTCCATGAACATACAGGCAGGATCCTCGCTTTCTTGCGTATTTTGATGTGTTGTTTGGAAAATGGTTTTATGTTTACAACAATGTTGGTATTATGAGGCCTTGGGCCAAGTTGAATCACATGAATATTATGAGATCATGGGCCAAGTTGAATCAAGGATGTTGGATTCATGAGATATATATATATATATATATATATATATATATAAACAATATTTTCTGATATTGGATGTGGCATATGTGGCCAGTTATATTTATTATGTATTCTGGATTGTGTGCTGGATGTCTGTGCATGCTATGTGTTAGGCTTGCGGCTAGGGGGAAACCCTTATGCCGTGCCGGTCATGTGTTCCATCATTTGGGGCCGTGACAGAATTGGTAGAGATGATGATGATATGAGAATAAGAAGGATACATGGTGTCCTATATGGGGCCTTCTGCAAGGGCAGCAAAACTGGATTATAGAGTATCATGTTTTGGGTGCTGTCAAGGTTTCTTTCTTCTTAAGGTTGCATTTTGGGATATATATAAGGACACAGAGGTGGTCCAATCTCAATACAATACCTTAATTATAGGCTAAACATTATCCTCTGAAAACCAAAAGGATCCTGTTTTTCTTTAATTTGATTACTAATATTATTTTCACCATTTTGTAGGGAGACAAAGTTGGCTTTTAGTCACCATTGTGTCTAACACTTATCACATCAGCCAGGTATCAAGTATCAACAGCTATATAATAAACCTAATTAGAGGAAGAGAATCAGTGTTGGAATAAATCAGTGTTGGAAAGTAAAATTACATACTCTTTGGTTAAGAAGCTTTTAAATTTTTTCTCACTTTCTCTATATTCACGTTGTTAAACAAATTCATTCAAGTTGTTAAAGAACTCAAAACTACACTATACTCTAATAAAATTTATTTATAATTGTTTTTGCTTAAAATTTAAATTGACAAATATTTATATAAGATTAACAAAGTTTAAAAATTAACACATGATTCGATTTACATTTATACAGAAACTAAATGAAATATAATGTGATTGATATTTGGGTCCTTAATCTAAAAGAGAAAAATATTTATGAGACGAAAATATTTTCAACATCAATAGCTTTCTTTATAATATACATTTAGATTTTGCCTGCTAATTCTATTTTTTGTCCAATATAATATACAGAAGTCACATAGTTTGTTAAGCATTTTACAAGCCCAGATTAGTACATTAGCTATCAAAGAGGAACATTATTCAACGGTTCAGATAACATTGACAGCAAAAAAACAATTAAAAAGGGTATATTATTCATATTTACAATACTTTTATTAACTTAAGACAAGGGGAAAAAAAGAAAAAAAAACATACCAAGTTAGAACAAGCAACAACTATTTGCTTCTCTAACAGAGCTCCTGGCAAAACTGATAAAATCTGCAGAATGGACAGGGAATAAGTTAAACCAACATACAATTGTAAAACTTTTAGACAAGCAACACAATATAGTTACACCCACATCATTATATTTTTACTTCAAGAGAAAACTGCCACGTAATTTCTCATTCCCATTACGAATGCCAAGTATGTTCTGACCAGAAAACTACCAACATATACAATTGTAATTTCTTTACCACATAGTTCCAAGATAATCCGATTCCCACTACTGCAAGCTCAATGACAATGCCAAGTATGTTAAAAATAAAACTATTTTATTTCATAAAAGCTATGAGATACTTTGAACTTTCTAAGGTGAGACTTTATATCCACTTTATATTACAAACTACATATCAATTAATTCACTTATTTTGCCTTAATGCAATTAGGCACATTTTTCCCTTTTGCAAGTGATCATTTAGCTATAGGTTCTAGTCATCAAGAGCTCTATCTTTGTGATTCAGTTGCTGTCGCAGCCAAAAAAGTAAGTATTGAGCTTCAATATCGTCTTCTCCCTTACTTCTACACATTAATTTATGAAGTATATGTAACAGGGATACCTATTGCACGACCCTTTTTTCTTGTCATTCCCTGAGGATGTCACAACTTACAAAATAAACTCATAGTTTCTACTTGGTAAAGGGGTGATGATGTCACCTGTAATGAAGTTAGGAGCAATGGCTGTTGATACGTATTTTCTTGTAGGAATCTGTTTTGACCTCTTTAATTTCTCAAACTCAATGAATGTGAAAACAAAAAAGATTGTAAGGCTTGATGCATCACTTGATCAGACAAATATACATGTTCAGGAAGGTAATATCTTGGCTTTGCAAGGAGAAGTAATGACAACAGAAGCTACACAGAAGACATCATTCTAACTTGTGGTTGTTGTTAGTAGTAGCAGAAACAGTTTCAAACAAGTATATTTGGATGATGGGAAGGCACTTGAACAGTGAGAATTCAAAAAAGAAAGAGTTGAGCACTATGAAGGGAACAAGCACGTATGGGAAGATAGTTGTGAAGAGAAAATTTGATAGCTCCAAGCAGTTTCTTATTATAGAAATTTCAGAATTATCGCTTCTTATTAAAGAGAACTTCAAGTTGGAAATGGAAGTCAGCTATAAGTGAAGCGCTTAATAGGGATAACTCAATGGAAAAGTACATCTTTCATAAGCTTTCTAACTATTAGATGCATCTCAAGATTTTTACTTTAATTAATTAATTATTATTTAACTAATAATTATTAAAATAAAAATTTCAAGATGCATCTGACCACAGAAAAATTCATCCTGTTAAGATGTTGAACACTTCAATAAAACAACTGCTAGTGTATTACATAGGAAATAAGTGATAGAGGATACAATCAACATGGCCATCGAGCTCAGGTAATGTTTATATCTTTTTTTCTTTCTTTTTTTGATTAAGAAATAGAGTAGAGTTTAAAGAGATACATACAAATCAGGCAACATAAACCTAGACATCCTAACATATCTATTATAGGCTACAGACATGATTATCATATATATTGTCAGTAAAGACTTTATCGGAGAAGTTAGACATCATTATATTCTTGTTGGATTTATTTAAGGTGCTAATTGTTGCTGAGTTTGATTTCATTATATTTTTCTTGGCCTCATAGTATTTCAGATCTTTATATTCAAACAATTAGCACCTTACTCTTGTTCTGCATGGTATTTTTACTACGAAGATCTGAAATCAAACTCAGCAACAATTAGCACCTTAATGCTTCTTGATCATTTTACTTATGGGATGAAAATAAGCAACATTAACAGTAGTATAATACGAAGGAGCAATCGAGCAATCGAGAACAGAAGGTAAAAAACGAAGGAGCAATCGAAGGTAAAAAATGCAGAACGAAAAACGAAGGTAAAAAACGAAATCTCCAGCAAGAAAACCAAATGCAGAACAAGAAAACCAACAACATCAATCCCCCAACCAAAATTTCAAAACCCCCAAACTGATTAAATAGAAGGTAAAAAACGAAGGAGAAATCGAGCAATCGAGAAAACCAAAAACGAAAGTTCAAAACCTCTAAACTAATCAATCTACCTTGGACGCTTCAAGATGAAATCTCCAGCAATATTGTCACCCACGAAGTTGTAGATTAGAGCTCCTTTCACTCGCGAAGAACCGAAAATGGCATGGAGTGAGTTGAGCGCAAGAAATCAAAGAAGAACCCCGCTCTGTTTTTCGTTTGGGCGCGGGACGCAATTTGGCAAAATCAGCTCAGTTTATTTACTTAGTCACCAAAATTTTGTGAGAAATGGAAAAGCAAAGGGAGGTCAGCTTTTATTTTTGGACAGAGAGAGCCGTTGGGTCAAATCCTGGTCACATCCTTGCAGAAGGAGCTCGTCCTTGTAGCCGTTGGGTCAATGTGTAGCCGTTGGATGGATCAATGCATCAGTTTTTATTTTTTGTGTAGCTACAAATTTTAATTTGTTTTTCTTTTAGGAATTCTACTTCTTGTAGAATATTTTTTTAAAAAATAAAAATATAAATATAAAATCTTCCACTTATTTATACAACACATATAACAAATTATCATTTATTTTTTTAATATTTATTAA
Organism: Gleditsia sinensis; assembly: GCA_037074535.1. Classification (NCBI taxonomy): domain Eukaryota; kingdom Viridiplantae; phylum Streptophyta; class Magnoliopsida; order Fabales; family Fabaceae; genus Gleditsia; species Gleditsia sinensis. Next base: position 64,318,067 of record CM073466.1, read on the forward strand.
AATTACAATAAAAAGATTCAAATTTACACTATTTCATTTATTTTATTAAAATTACATATTTATTAATATATTTAAAATTTATTTTTTAAAATACATTTTAAGGGAATCAATTCTATGTTGACAAGAATTAATCTCATTTTATCAACACTTTTAATATTTAGAAAGATTTCAAATGCAATTATTTCCCCAATATTATTTGAAGTACAGCTGCGTTCTATTTTATTTTTTCCAATAGATTATTTTATTTTTTAAAATAATTTATCTAAAAAATTATTATCTCCTAAAAACTATTCCCACTTTTGATTTTTTGACAAATTTTTAAATTTTTTCAACAAAAATTTTAAGATAAAATTATTTTAAACTAATTATATTTTAAAATGTTATTGTGACTTGGGATAAGCTCTTGCGCACAATGGCTTTCCCTAAAGTTGACACTTTATGTTCTATAAAAGTAAAATGGATATTTATGGCCTTTGATCATCGATTAATAATATTGCATTTATCTAGCATTCAGTTGAGAGAGTGATAATTTATTGTAATTTATTGATTGAAAATAAATATCATGCTAAACAGGTTATTATTCATTTTTTTTATTATATTTTTTTTGACTTAGCTAATAGATAGAATAATAATTTGCATCCATGCTAATTTATTTATTGTAATTAATTTGCATTCAGTTGGCCCTATTGCAAATGTCCACAAGTGAAAATTACAAGGAGAAAACAGAGAAGCTCAGAAAAGCTGCTTGTGTTAAGCTCTGATGACTCGTTAATGAGGAGAATAAATTTTTTGAAAAAGTTGTCTCAGCCAAGTGACGTTAGGGGTTTAATTTAAGAAACATGAAAGATTGGGAAAACAGTGACATTGGGGAAAGGAGGGAACTTTGCTACAGAGAAAGAGAATTCATGTATCTGTTGTTATGCTTAGTCTAATTGTAGTAGTTAGCTTCATTTGTCCCATCAAGTCAGACATTTTCAGTTTGTTGCACAACATAAAAATGCACAATTTTTGCCGTTGAAAAAGTTGAGAGAAACGAATAAATTTTTGGATTACGGGGCTCTATTTATATATAATTAAATAAATAAAAAATTTAAATCTATATATTTTAACATATATATAATTTGTCCCATATATATATATATATATATATATATATATATATATATATATATATATATATATATATATATATATATATATATATATATATATATATATATATATATATATATGATTTGTCCCATCTGAAAAGCATTTTTTACGTGAAGTCAATACTTAGATTTCAAAATATGAAAATAAGTTTTTATAGCTTAAAGAGACAAAAAAATTGAAGAGAAGCTAATAAAAATTCTAACTACTTTATGTGACTCTATGTATATATAATTAAATAAGTAAATAATAATTTAATTTATATATTAATAAATAATTAAATATATACAGTTTAACATATATATATATATATAGCGCTAACATAATTAATTAACTAATTTATTGCTAACACAATTAATTAACTAATTTAACATAATATATTCTATAATTATATTCTAATGAAAATTATAAACCAACAGTACTTCAATTTAAAAAAAAAAGTTAAAAAGATTAAAAAATTAATTATTCTTTTTTTATATATAAAAAAGTTATTATTTAGTGTATAAAAAAATTAAAATCATAAAAATTATTTACCAATATTGACCATATATATACAAAATAGACAGATTCATCATTCATATGATAAATGGAAGCACTCCGTTAATGTAATAATAAAAAATTAATTTTTTTATTACACAATAATTTTTTTTATTTTCTATATTACAATTAATTTTATTCGAAGTATTAAAATTATTTATCTCTAAAAATATTTTTTGTAAATTTTGACTATTTATATTACAAAAATCTTTCAATCACAGAATTTTTATTTATTGATACTTTAAATCATAAGTTTATAAATATTGAATAATAATATGTTTACTACTTTCACTTATTTGTATGTATTTTATAATTTTCTTTTAGATTTTTTTTAAAATAACTGATACACTGTGTTTGGCCCCACTTAATATTTATAAAACAATAAGATTATATTGGTGAGTAAGGTATTGAGTAGACATTCATTATCTCCGATGTCTGATGGCAATTTAATAAAAAAATTTTAAAATTATTGTGTGTTCTACACAATAATCTGTTAACACCAAGCGCATGATAACTATCAAATTTATTGAAAAGAGATTTGAGGAGTGAAAATTGTACTTAGAGGGTGCTTTGTTCTAAAACACTTCATTTTTGCTGAATTTTGAATTTTTTATTTTTAAATTCATTTTAAATATATTTTTAAAAATTAAAATTTCCAATAAATAATTTAAAATTATAGTGTAAGGACATATTCCAATTTTGTTTTTTGGAGATATAGTGTAAAGATGATTGATTTATTATACTTTTTTTTTCATCTTAGTTACGATTATTTTAATTGTTCTATAGTATATATTATGTGAAATTGGCAATGGGCTTGACATTGAGTTCCAAGCAAATTACTGTTTAAATTTATCCAATTCTATTACATCCTCTATATATATATATATATGAGATGATCTTAAGTTCATAATTTTATCATTTTATAACATTTTTTATTATATTTCTTCTACATTTTTCTAGAGATTGAAGACATGATCTTGTATAATCAAAATAAATTTGTTTGATTTTAACTTGTTTTTTTCTTGTATGAGGTTGGTATGCGACTTAAAACGAAAATTAGAAGAAACTCAAAGAAAAAAAATGACTAATTAGCTGAAAGTTTAAAAGTTAGCTGAAAGCTTAAAAGCTAATTTTTAGCTGAAAGCTGATAAGTTAATTTATTGAATTACAAGTGTTTGGTAAAATTATCTATTGAATTAGTTGATAAATGTAAAATAACATAAAATGATATACTTATATAAAATTAATCATTTTTTATTAGTAATTACACTTCATTATGTAATCCCAAAAATTATAAAATAAACATATTATATAGTGTCCCACAATAAATTAGTAATATTGTTACAAATCTCTTTTATCTTAATAGATGTCTCTAAATTTTTATTTTTTGTGTCACTATCAATAATATATGGAAGTTCATCATAGGGTATATAATTTGAATGTTGTTTAAATATAGTAAAAACAGTGACATCTTATGAGTAGGATAGTGTTGAAATTTGAATAAAATAATAAGGATAAAAAAAGAATAAAATTATAAAAGTTATCAGTTAAAAGCTATACGCTACTTAAAGTAGCGTATGATAATACGCTATAAGCTACTTAAATAAGTTTGTTTACCAAACACTTCTAATTTGATAAAACAAACTTATAAGTTAGTCAAATACGCTATAAGTTAGCTTATTTGACTTGTCAAACATACTCTATATGTAAAAGTGGCTTATCATATTTAGCAAGTTATGTTAGTAGAATGTTCATATATTATTCCTAGCAACTTTTTTACATGTATGTACTTTTGTACATAACACATTATATTCCTTCTTTACATTTTTTATATGTTGTACTTTTATGTATTTATACCATGCCTTTAAGTTTTACACAATCATTTTTTACAAAAGAAGAATTAGAAATTATAGTTGAAATTTTAGAATGAGCAACAACAATTTTTATTAAGGCTGCGCTAGTGGTATTATCTATTAGAATTTTTAATAAAAATTACGAGAAAATATTGCCATCTTTTCATGACAATTGATATCTTGTATTTAATACATGAACTATTTTAAATTATTTTAATTATTAAAGAAAAAAACGAAATATATTCTTAAAATATATTAATGGATAATCAGGTTTTGCATATTTCATATATATATATATATATATATATATATATATATATATATATATTCAAATTTATTTTTAAAAATTTACCTTCGTCAATTTAATCTTTTAAGAATTAATTAAATTAAAAAATGTCTTCAAATTTATTTTATTTATAAATATTTAAAAAAAATTTATAATTAAAGCAACGCTAAAGTTTAGTTAAAATTTCATTTTAATTAGTTACAAAAATTTATTCAATTTCTATTAATATAGTTAATGCACAATTATTTATACAAGGAAAATAATTTTTTAAGTAATATATTTAAAAATTAAACTTCAACAAAATTATATTCAAAATATATTTTTAATTGATTAAAATAACAAAATGATCTTTTAACCTAAAAGTTTTAAATTTTGAAATTTTTTGATGATGAATTAAAATTGAAACAAATCCTTTGTTATTAAAATAAATTAAATTAACAAAAAAAAAGATAGAACGTGACAACAATGTGTATTTCACATCTTTTCTTACTTAGTATAAATAAGAATTTATATAGTTGAAATAAATATATAATTATATTAAAATTTTCTCTATATTAATCAAATTTCTTTTAACACTCTCAACAAAACAATCTTTTAAAAAATATAAATTTTTATATAATTTATAAAAAAAAAACTTTAAATTTTATGCATATATTAAAAATAAATTAAAGATAAATTTTTTAAAAAAAAATTAATTTTACCTTTCAGTGGCGATTTATTTAAATCGCCACTAAAACCTTTCAGTGGCGACTATTTGTCGCCACTGAAACCAAGATTCCGTGGCGACATCACATGTCGCCACTGAAAGTAACCTTTTGGTGGCGATTTAGTTTAAATCGCCACTAAAACCCTTTTCGGGGCGACAATGAGGCGTCACTAAAGTCAAGAGATTCAGTGGCGACGTTACAGGTCGCCACCAAAACCCTTTCAGTGGCGACAAATAGTCGCCACTGAATCCAGGATTTAGTGGCGACAACAAATGTCACCACTGAAAGTGTATTTTTTGCTGAAAAAAATTATAAATCAGTTTTTACCCCATTCTTTAGTGGCGACATTATTCAAGTCGCCACTAAAAGGGCGAGTTTTTGTGGCGACATTCTTGTGTCGCCACTAAAAGTATAACTTTCAGTGGCGACCCTAAATGTCGCCACTGAAAGTAGTTTTTAGTGACGAATTTAAAAGTCGCCACTGAAAAGTCGCTACGAAAAATTAAATTTCTTGTAGTGCAAGTAGTAGTATGAACGATATAATTAAGCAAAAATCATGCGTACTTCATTTTATTAATGGTTTTATTTTAAATCTTGATTGTCATATCTTTTATTTTTCTTTTGTTACAAAGGAGTTTTCAAAGCTTTTGGAGTAGAATATAGGAAAAAAGGCCTGGCTAAGGATTAAATGCTCGACATTAAGGTCACTTCAGTATTAAACCAAAATGTATAGAAGAGCATTTTAAGAGAGTCTTCAATTATGACATGAGAAGTGCCAAGAGTCAGCTAACCGACAAGCTTTTATTTTTGGTATTGATATTCCTATCTTCGAACAATTTTGATCTTGATTTTCAGTTAAAACATTATTCTAACTCAAACCTTTGAACCATGAGTTTATATATTCATGATCCTTGCGTAAGAAGCTCATTCCCGAAATAGCTTCCCTCTTATTCTTTTTGCTTTCTTTTAGGAGGAGCAAGAGAAAGAAAACGAGACAGCAACTAGAGGCCATTTTTTAGCCATATGTTTTTTAGTGACTCCTTGGTTACACGAAAAGCTCTTATATAATAATCCAAAAAAGAGGGCCATATACCTTTATCTTTCTTTTGTCCCAATAGCCTATTTATTGATATTTATTAATTATTTTAGCTTGCTGGATCACACACTATATAAGATTCCTTGTATAATTACAAAATTTCTCCATATTTCTGCATATTTGTCATTAGCTTTTCTTTAAAAAGCCACAGATTTTTGCCCTCTACTTTCCACCACACACTACAAAACTTTTCTCCTTAAATGGCCTAACCATTTCCTAAGGATTCCAGTATGTAAAACTTTCCTCTTTTGCTACTTGCACTTCGATGCTAGCTCCAACGTGTTTGCTTATGTGTCAATTGGAATTCCAATGTGGCTGGATCAGATACCTCAGCACATACAATGCTCAATCTGCAAGCATAAGTCCACACTCTCCATGTGTCTTTCTTGTGCTAGAACGAGCACAACACCTTCTTTAACCCTATTTATAACCAAAGCTTCTCCCCATTTTCAACTCAATCCCCATTCCACACCACAATTGATCAGCTTCACTGTCTCTGAAAATTGCAGCCTCTGATTCTTCTGCTATTCCCTTCTTGTTTTTGACCTTGTTACCTCCAACAAGCGAAGAAAAATGATGTCCATTTCCAAGGTCATTGCCCCAGGGTGCAATAAAAATAGAGATGGAGATGGAGATGAGGGATATGATCATGCTCCTGCAACCTTCCTTGAAGGTGATAGTGATAACAATGAAGTAGTTTATGGCTACGCCTCTGCAACATTACCAGAAGGTGATGATGATGATGATGATGATGATGATGGTGGTGGTTATGATTATGCACCAGCTGCATGAACAAGAGTGACTGTTTATAGTTTAAAATTTTGTAGGTAGTGAAAAACTAAGTTCAGAAGCTATGTTGAATCAGCAGGTTTTGAGCCACCTGAGGCTGGCTCAGGTGGTTGAGGATTTGAGTGAAGAGTCACTAGTTCAATCCTCCTCTAGTATAATAAAAAAACCAAAAACAAAAGGAATTAGTGGGTTTTGGGTCCTTCTGTGGTTCTCTCAGGTATTCACTTTAGTGAGCATGCTTTCGACGATAATGATTGGTGCAATATCTGTTTTCGTCATCCGGTCAATGGCAGTCATAAATGTCTTCCTTATCAAATATAAATAAATGAATTTTTAATGCTTCTTAAGAAATAAATGCTGCCTTCAACAAGAGTATGTTTCCGTAATCTTTCTTTTATTTAAATGTTAGTGGAATATTATATGAGAAGCAACTTGAAGATCAGATCAGGCCTGTTTGTGAGACTAAAATTCCTCGTCACAAGAAAATTATATGAGAAGCAACTTGAAAATCGGGTCTGTTTTTGAAACTATAAAATTTCGACTCACAAGAATATTATATGAAGCAATTTGAAAATATCTAGTATCTAAACATTTTAATTAGGATTAATAACCAAAAAATGCAGCGAAAAAGGGGTTTAGGACCTGCAGAATTAATGTACAGAAGGCTTAAAGCAGGGAGTTCTCTCTTGTTCTGTGGAAGTCAGCAAGTTAATTACAACAGATTCATGTACAGAAAATAGCAACCTGTTAGAAGCTGACAAGTGGCAAAAAAAACATAAATTAAAATAGCTAACTAACCTGAACATTAGAGTAACTTTCTGCTACAGAGTGCATCAACAAACAAACAAAAATCAATAATTCAATATAAGGTATTTTTTGGTATCTTGTAGTTTTGCATAAAGATTACCAAAGATATACAGTACAACTATTTATGGAGATTTAGATGACCTTGAGGAGCCTCCTTCCAAGATAAAGATAAAATCAGAAAAGGAAAATGCTGCTCTTTTGTAGAATAAGATGCCCTTTTTTTTTACAATGCACTGATAGGTCATTTGTTGTTTTCTTCGCCAATTGTTTGGGGTCTGTTTGACTTTGGTCCAACTTGACAAAGACCAGGTAGTCTTCTGTTCCCCCATCATTTGTTCTCCATGCCTGATTTCCCTTCAAAAAAGTAACAATGTAAAAGGTTTATTTATTTATGTCCATTTACATGGGTGTAATATATTAGACATTAAGGACTCCTGGAATTCTTCAGTCTAGATTTTCTTCAATGACCATTTTTCCAACTGGACATGCTTGGTCTATCTACTGCATCTTGTTGAACACAAAGACTGTTCCTAGATGGATTTTTACATGTCACGTCATCATTTGCATCACTTCTGCATCATGAATTTTTTTCTTGGAGTGCTGAGAAGGATGATGATTTTGTTGGCCTGAAAAAAACCTAGTTTAAAGAATAAAATAATATTATGTTTAAAATAGTAATGTAAGACTATTATAAACAATTAAATTATTTTTATACTTTAAATTTTGGAGGGTTGTATGCGCTTAAGAAAGAGTGAATTATTTAGAAAATATAATACTTTTGTATTTCATATTATTTTCACTTTCATATGTCACTATGACACAAGGATGGAGAAAGACTTTTCTCTCTCTTCCCTATTTTTTAACTCTCACTTCTCAAAGAGTTATCCCATCGCTATTCTCTTCATCTCATCTTTACCATCCCATTTTTCTTTTGTTGGATAGTGCACCTTTTGTTGATCCTTTGTGAAAGGAGAGTAGACATAGAAGTAAACATTGATAACAGTAAAGCCCCAAATCTCCAAGAAAATCTCTTACCTGGTTTTATTGAAATTTTAAATCTTTCATAGATCGTAAGCACGGCCAAGTAATACAAAATATATTATTTTGCAGTCAAATGTTTTTCAAATACTATGTGAATAGACTCTGCATGATAATTTTTATGTCATGTCATCACTATCACACAATTAACCCTAACAAAGCTTTTTTCTTATCTTTTACAGTGTATCTGCCTTTGGAAGAATGGGAGGAAAGCAATCAGATGGTCTCCCACTTCTTTTCTCACACGCCATATGCATCTTTATGTTCATCTATATACACTTTTGCATCACACACATGATTAAAGACTCCATTGAACTTAGAAGATTTCAGATCTCCCTTCTTTCTCACCTCGTCCACTAGATCTTTTTTTCTTTCTCCCTCAAGGTGCAATAAACACCCCCCTCCCAATTTTCTGAAAACAAGTTTCAAAAAAGCCTTAAATATCTCAAAGGTCTCAGATTTACTAGGTAGATGAGTTTTGTCCTTTGGGTAGTGAAACTCTTAAATACCAAGAATAAAAAAGAGAAAAGAAAACAGAGAGAAGACAGTTGAGTTTAATATCATATAGTAGAAAACATAGCTGGATGATACCGTATAATATTCCTCGTACAT